>JAPTHL010000039.1:2438871-3048589 GCA_028455855.1 Meloe dianella
GTTCTTCTATTTTTAAAACAATTAAAATATTCGTATTACAAACTGTGAAAATATCTTCGTATATTAAATCATTTCTGTATTTACTTTATTTTTTATTTGATTGCAATGATAACATATTTTTTTATTAATCTAGGCTTATTCTTTTTAAATTGTACATATTTACATAGAAATGTCAAATTTAAGGTCATTGGGAAGGTTATTTCAAACCATAGGCGTACGTTCAAATCACTACGATTTTATCCAATCAGAATTCGATATACTTCAATGTCTATAAGAGAATCTGATTTCTCATTGGTTAACGTCATGACAATCATGGTGTGATTCAATTAGTAATAGAACATTATTGGTTTATTTAAAAGCACGTGATGCGAAAATCAACTGTCATCGCCTATGGTAGATACATTAGGTGTGTATTTTAAAGGTGTTGTAGTTGTTCGAACAGAATCGGGCCGGAATACGTTAAAAGGTAGCCATATTAGAGTTTCTCTGCCCATCCTTCATTATGTTGCCGCTTTTCTTCTTTAAATGAAGTTTTTAAGTTTTCTACAAGTTCACTATCTTCTCGTTTCCGGTCTAGGACTTTCGTTTGTATCAAAATATTGTGATGACAAGGACGGGCCAGTAGTATTTTCTGTAATTCTATCTTCATTATGATTCACTATAGGTGGTTCAACAAGCCGGATTACAGTACAACGGCAAGGTATTGTGGTCTTGATGCACCGCTTCAACCACGAACCTATAAACAGGTCTTGACACTACCCTCGAGGGGGCTAATTCTTATTGAAGTTAAATGTGGTGGCGCAACTGTCGAGGGAACAAATAGAAAACTAGCAAGACAAAGTATAAATTAGAAAAAGACCATATCATATAGTCTTTGTTTTTTATTCTTTATCTCATTTTAACAAGTTTAGCATCTTTATCTTACTAATCGTTCCCTCAACAATTGACCCGCTTATTAGCAACTAAAGATGGCTTCAGTAACGAATTCATGCTACCAATGGTTTTAGTACAGGAATGTCAAGTCCTGTTTATAAGACCGTGGCTTCAACTGACGACCTGGACTGTGTGCTTTACGGTTTGAAATGGGTCTAACGGTGTTGAACTGGACCGCTTACGCCTACGCAAATAGCATTTACTACAAGATAGGAGGTACCGTTTGCGCAGGTGTAAGCGGTTCAGGCACTGATCTCTATATATATGGATAGCGGATCCTTATGGGAAAAATTAAACTAAATAGGTCAAAATCAGCGCCTCACACTAGTGGTGGAACAACTAAATTGAATAAAGAACGCATGTGAAAAGCAACAAAGACATGTATATTCTGACAATTTACTGTCAACAAATTATGCGCTACATTTTAGTTACTCTCTCACTCAGGAGTGGCACTGATGATTCTGCTATTGACGTTAATGGCGGACTACAGTATCAGCTATCCATATATATAGAGATCAGTGGGTTCAGGTCAACACCGAAACGAAGACAGCTCAGCAGGTGCATGAAAATCTGCTCGAACAACTTACTCGAGTGCCACGAACGAGTTTTAAAACGTCTTTCAGCTGTTCGAGTACACATAATAGCAAGTAAATACGCGAGTAATTTGATTTTATTACAACAATAATAAATTACTGCTGAGAAATCTTCATAGGTTATGTTTATCAAACATAATAAAGCTGCTCATATCGTTTCAAAACTCCATTATCTTACTCGAGCAGTTTTTTGGTGTACTCGCGACAATCTTTACGAACAGCTAGAGCAATTTTTTGAAACATTAGCGTTGTATTTTTGCGTTCTTATGGCCGCACGATTGTGACGCCACTGGTTCACATTGACTTTTCTCTCTAGTTGATTCCAATCCAATTATTTACTTTTCTTCCGTCAAGTCAGCAATGGTGATTTGTTTGTTTCTTACAAATTGAACGGTAAAAATAGCATAAAAAAAATCATCGATCAAAATAATGAATATATTGATAATTAACATAAAAAATTGAATTAATTAAATCTGAATTGAATTTCTTTCGAAATATTTCAGTTGTGATTGAGAATTATTGAGAGGAGAAAACTAAATCGAAAACAAAATTGAAATAAAATTCGACGTGTTATTTTCGTTTTCTATATAGACGAAGTAGTTGTCGCCGTCCCTATTGTTCATTTCATGATCAAGTTTTATCTATAATGAAAAGTTAACTACCCAAAATGGCAGGGTTGTCACCATCTGAGGTGAGTTTTCCCATTAATTTCCCACATTTATTTTAGAAATAATTATGTTAAACCGTATTAAATTGAAACGGTTGTGCATGATACTATCGTGTTGAAAATTGTAACCTTGAACTGATTTTGTTGTGCTTAATTTAATATTTTTTCAATTTTTCTTTCATTTCAGAGACGTTTACAGAAAGAATTGATGTCGTTATTGAGGGAACCACCACCAGGTGTTGCAATTGATGCAGATTTAGCTGAACAGAATCTTTTACAGTAAATCAATTAATTCATCTCAGCATCATTATTCTTCTTATTATTATTATTGAATTAACATTAATTAATTGTAGTTGGATTATCAATATGGAAGGGGCAGCAGGTACATTATATGAAGGTGAACATTTCCAATTACAATTCAAATTTACCAATAAATATCCATTCGATTCACCTGAGGTAATTGATTTGATTATGAATTCGATTAGTGTTGTTGTTGTTGTTTACTTCTAATTTTGGTATATTTTAGGTGACTTTTGTAGGCAATAACATTCCAGTACATCCACATGTTTATAGTAATGGTCATATTTGCCTCTCTATATTAACAGATGATTGGTCACCAGCGTTGTCCGTTCAATCTGTTTGTCTCTCCATCGTCTCAATGCTCAGTAGCTGTAAAGAAAAGGTACAATAAACTATACAATCAATACAATCAAACAATTTCAATTTGTAATATTGCAGCAACGACCCCCCGATAATGCGCTATATGTTAAAACTTGCAATAAGAATCCAAAGAAGACGAAATGGTGGTATCATGGTATGTTAAAAAGGAAAACAAAACCAACTTATTCTCATAACTAATTGATTTGATTTTATTTATTTTAGATGATACTGTATGAAATTCTTCTTCTAAATTATTGATAATTTGTGATTTTATTTCATTAAATTTGACTTGTACACAAGATTAGAGAAAATCTTTGCTAATTTTGATTCATTCAGTCAATATTTTAAATAGTTTTAATTTATATATATATATATATAACAATAATAATAATAATAATAATAATTGAAATGTAAGTTCAATTAGTGTCTTCGTATAGATTTATTTTTTAATTTCTTATTATGTAGTGGCTATTTTGGAATAATTATAAAGTCTGTTTTCTTTTTGTTTCGTTCTAACATTCATTACACATAATTCCTAGCGTTATTTCTGGAATTATATTTTATTCATAGATAGTGTATCGTTTGAAATAAAGCGTGACTGATAATAATTTGTTTGTTTTCTTGTATCCATTTATTTAAAATTGTTAATTTTGGTTCATGTTCATAAAATGGTTTTTTATGGGATATTCGGTAGTGTAACATTGATGCCAGATGAGTGGGTATTCAGTAGATCCACGGAACTCAAGAAAAACTGTGCTGTGTGATATTTGATTTACAAAATGAGTATAATTAGTCTAATTAATCTCGAATCCAATATAATTGCTTCAATAAAACCTCTAATCAGATAATTATTAATACCTGGGTCTGAAGGTCGAGTTGCATATCCGGTACATAAGTAACCAAAGATACAATTTAGTATGTTAACAATTGCGCACGCAAGCTAGATAAATGCATACTGCCAGTTAATGTTGCCAAAGTGCCGTTAAATACTAATTTGTAACAAATAAAAATGACCGTACAGTCCTTCAAAGTTCAAGTCAAGATCACTATTCTATTTATAATATTAACTTCTAGCTAATGTCAACATAATCAGTTTCTAATAATTTGTAAGCAATTGAAAGAAGTTGGTAACGCTGGCATCAGGGCAATTCTCACTACATACTATAGTGAGTGTTGGTTATTGTGTATCCAGTATTAGTCACGTTTACTTAAATAGATTTGACAACACCTGTGGATATTTATGCAACCAACATTACAAGAACTCACGTGCCTGTTCGAGTGCAACATAACCTAAATGTTTGTGTCATGTTGTTTTGAAATATTCTCGGTAAGAAAATTGAGATTGTTGTACGTTAAAATTACAAAAGTCTCATTATTTTAATTAAAAAAATTCCAGTAATTAAAACAATGGAATTCCTAAGAACGCATATAAAGGAGAATTCAAATAACGATGAAGAGGTACAAATTACACAAATTTACAAATTATTTAGCATTTTTGAAATCAAAGAACATTATAGACGTGATATTAATGAATATTGCGAACTTTTGATTCATTTAGTAACCGTTGAAATTGCTGATAAAAAACAATTTGCCTATTTTTTAAATGATTCTAATGTATTAGATAGATCATTGATAGAATGTGATGAATTTCGTGAAGTATTCCTCGATAAAATCTTAACAATATTAATAGAAACCTCGGTGAAATTTGAGAATGATGCAAAAATAATCAAATTAATTTCAATGTTAGTTAAGAAGGTTTGTATGAATATGTTTGTTTGTTGTTATTTGTTTAACATGTGAAAGTTTTAGTGTATTTTCGACAAAAATATGCAATCGTTCGATTGCTATTTGAACCGACATCCCACAGATACCTGCACAGATGAACATAAAATATGCGGAAAAGTGTTCAAGTTCTTACAAAAGACCTACAGTAAAGAAACAGCGAGTTATGGTTTTCAAATAGTATGTCAATCATTCTTCATATCATTCGAGGATAACTTCAATTTAAACTATAAAATGCTGATAATGATCTTTAATTTAATCGGTTTTAATGTGAAGAATCATTATAAATTGAATAATTCCACAGAAGTTGCTATATCGAAATTAGATATTAATCGAACATTAGAGATTACAAATCAATTACTTCATTATTTACCAAATTTAAAAGTCGATAATGACCATAAAATTGATGATATAACAATGAATGATTTCATTCTAAACATCTTAAAAAGCATAATGCCATTAACACAACATCCTGATAATTGTTGTTACGATATTATCATGAATATAATTGAATTTAATCCGTTAATAATTGCATCAGTAATTGATGAAATTATTGTTTATATTATAGTAACAGATAATTGTGGAATGATAGAGAGATATTGTCAAGTTTTCGTAAAAATCATTGAGTTATTCTCAAAATTACATCGAATAAACCATTTTATATCGAGATTAATACGTGTATTGAAAATAAATTATTGTAATGGTCGTCAAATGAATAAAACAATCTATGAATTTAACAATATCACAATACAAATGAAACCGATTTGTTGCGATATTGATCAAGTTCTACCGAAAATCGTATTAAATGCATTTACAAATTGTATAATTACGAATATTGTAAGTAGTTCAATGATCAATATGTTAAAAACTATGGTGTTTCATTTCAATGAAATAGTAGATGAGATGCAGGAAAATCGTGAGTATTCTCAAATTTTTGCAAATGACAATCAACAATTGCCAATAAACCACTTATTTCCAGACAATATACCTTTAATTTATATTGAATTTGTTGCAACATTATTATGCAATTTTTTTAATAGTGCACGTGTAGCTGAACATACAACTCTTTCGTCTGTTATTAAAAAATTCCACGATTCTTTGAATGAAATGGGTGCGATTTTAAATAAATTTGCCAGAATTCTACTACGCCAACCACATGTAAGTATTGTTTAAATTTATTTAAATTAATGATAGTAGATTTTTTTGTTTTTAATTATTATAGAATCACACATTAATGGCGACGTTTTTAAATGTTTGCCACAATTGGGGTGAGATTAACATGATTCTAGCTTATTATTGTCCAAATGATGTAACATTAACTAAAATTAATGTTAATGATAATACGGCTTGTAATATTACATATTTACATCATTATTTAACAAAAGAACAGTGGTGTCTGATAGCGGAAAGATTGATGAATTTTGGTGAGAGAGCATGCAAAGGAATGATGGTTTGTCTTATAAACAGTTTTGTTAAACATAATTTTATAAATTAATTTCTAATTTTATAGCATAAATTGATGATACAAAAATTGCGTGCAATGACAATATTTGATGATATTAACGATGATGTAATTGTTCCAATTATCAAAGAATTATATTCAACATTCGATCGTGATATCATTGATATAACAACAACGAAATTTGTCGTAAAACATGTGATTAACAAAGTATCACCTACTGTAATCATTGAATTATGTGATATTATATTAAATGATTTATTAAATTGCAATAATAGTGATTCATTAAATCAATCACATATTTATGATAATCATTTGATTATAATTGGTCTATTATGGAATATATTTATGAAAATTAATAAACTATTAAAACAGAAACGTCGACATGATGATCAAATATTAAAAAAATCATTATTAACGAAAATTATGAAAACTTTAACAAATGATGATTTGTTTTTAAATCAAGATTTTAATCGAATTACCCCATCAATTTTGCAATGTTTCAATGGTCATAGTGAACAAACATTAGATATCAATATTAATGAGCATCAAATTTTGGTAGTAATTAATGTTTTAAGGCATTTGCCGGTAGTTTTATGTGATGAATACATCAAAAAGATTGTATTTATTTTATTATTAGCTTTCTACAATGATTTATATTCGAGTAATTGTTCTGATGATATGAAAACAATTTGTGAAACTGTTATAATTGGTGAGTTACTAATCAATTTATACGCATTAACGAATGTTGTGTAAATTAAAATTGTTTTCAGGTGTTGCGAAATCTTGTAAATCACCAATAGTTGCGATCGGTTCAATTGATTTATTACAGATAATTATTAAGAAATTTGATAGATGTGATCAATTATACGGCTATTTAGTCGAGAGAATATTTAAAAATCATCAATCTATACCTGAATTTCAAACAAGTATTGATTATTTATCAGAAAATCTAGGTGATGATCGACATTTAAAATGTTGTTTAATCATATTGTATGAGATGAATAAGGTGCAACGCAAAAAACTCGATGACAATATCAGATCAACATTAAATCAACAAGAATCGATCATTTATCGGAAATTATTTAAAATTATTAAGAAACACGAAATTACCAATGAACTAATTGAAATGTACGCATTAACATTAAAACATTTTATACAAAATAATAATAATGAGAAATTGATAATATTGAAGGCACGTCTGGATGAATTTTTAGAATATATCTTCAATAATTTGAATAATAATAATTTAAACAATTGTATATTATTATTGAGAACAATAATCAATAATAAATTGGCACTTGATTTTGGAGAAGAGTCAATTTTAAAAATTTGGAATCAATTAAAAATCGTTGAATTAAATGATGATAATTTTAATGATTATTCACAATTTTTATTGTTAATTATGGAACAAATGCCCGATCGGAAATATTCACAAATTCTAAACGATTTCTTCGAATTTACTGTAAATTGTTTTACAGTCTGTTTGATTATTATTTTCATTATTATTATTTTATTACAGACGCATTTGATTGATTGTGGTGATTGTAATGAGATTGTGAAATGTATGAGAACGTGGACAATCTTAATTTCGTGTAATCGTAATTTGAAGAAAACATCAACATTTCAAGTGGAATTTGAAAAATTATTACATCGTCTAATCGAAATGGTTAAAACTATAGATTATAGAGAAGATGTGTTCGATGGAATAACAAAACCATTTATAACGGCAATTCAAACGAATTTAGTAAATATATTGCGGTTTAACACGATAATGTCTTTATTGTTAAATGTTTTAGTTGTGTCTAACATCAGATATAATGGACTCATTTTTCGTTTATACAACCGTATTGATTACTATATCGAAACAATCGAATTGCACGCATTTGTTTAATTTATCAATTTCTATCATTGAGAATTTATTCGTTCATCGTAACGCTTTAATAATGGACCGTTTATCAGTGTGTCTATTACAGTACAGATTGTTGTTGAAACATTTATGTATTTATAGTAATTCTAATGTAAATTACCAGCAAGAATTTGTAGATCAATTATCAAATTGTGCATTAAATTTAGAAAAATTAACAAGAACTCTAGTATCACATCCGAAAGATATGGCACGAATTGCACCGTATTTAATTTCTGATATTTTAGCACAATACGAATTAAGGCCAATTCACGAACAAATAAAGGTTTGCTATTTACGATTTTTATAATTTATATAAAATAAAGGGATGATTAATTTGTGTTTTCTTATAGTTACATTTGAATAATTGTTTATATGCATTGATGTCGTTGTGTGATGAACATGCAGTCAAATGTTTGATGGCCTTCTTAAGTAATGCTTCAACGGCAATCTTCAAATTAATGTACAATCATTATCAAAAATATTACCAGTATAAAGGTAAAGCATGAGATCTTTTTATTTTTTATGTAAATAAAAGTAATAAAAATGTCATCAAGTTGAAATTTATGAGTTTGTTTATGTACCTATCAAAAGTTGTATTGACATAGTAAACCGTTTTATGGAATAAAATCGATACGGTGTTTGGATAAATTTGACCAAGTTCAGGGAGTTCGACAAGTACTTCTAAAACTTTTACAATAAACAGGGTGCAATGAAATATAAACCGTGATCATCTAAATACATCTGCAAGAGATTTGTACAAATTTACCGACATTATCCAACCAACGAAAATATGTGTAATTGCTGAAAAAATTGGCAAGTTTTTAGGAATTTGAAAGTGGTTTTACCTGAGCCGGCCTTAGATGGGGGCGGGAGGCATGCCCCGGGTGCCGCAACGTCGTTAATTTTATTTACAATTATGAATGAAGAATTTTCGGATCCATGATGACAATACTTTTGCCTAATTCAGCAAATTGTGAAAATTGATATGGTTCCAAAAATCATTTTGCCCCGGGCCCCGCACTGACTAAGGGCGACCCTGAGTTTTATGCTACATCTGTCTTACAAAAAAATATCAATTTCTTCTAGAATAGCGGACTTCCGCATTCGCATAAATTAGTGATTCGTCAACCGATTGAATGTGCAAAGTTCGCTTTAGCAATGATTGTAATCCAAACATAATTAGAAATGATCCAACTGATTACGAATTTTTACTGTTTCCATAAAATTAACGATTTCTACTATGAATGATGACGCATATTTATGGAAAAAATCAATGGCAATTATGGAATGTAATTAGAAATGACCCTTCCAGATCATTCGTCATCAATATCATCATCATCATCGCCGTCACCAGCAGATGATCATTTCTCCTACCAATGCTTGTCTATTCGTCTCTTTTCCTCTTTGAACTTTCAAATATCTAATCATTTTAATATCGTGTGATGGTCAACCACCACCAAATCTGCAGATGAAAACAGCGCAATCGTCGAACATTTATAGAACACCACGTATACCTCTTCTTTTCATCGTTTTATTTTGTACAAGTTTTGTGTCTACCTTCAATCGAACGTAATCACTTGCCAGACAAGTTATTACAGCAAATTTAAGTGAATTCAAGTTGTGTTGTTCTAGAACAGAGGAAGCGTTCCCGGAACATCCAAAATGCCTATCGGTAAGTTCTATTCATAATTTTTATTTGATTATTATTTTCTTTAAATAGGAAGTGGCGCCGGAAATAGTGCATTGATAAGCATTTCCTGCGATAATAACACTGCTGAATTTTGCAAGTCTTTTCTGATTCTCTCCTGCTGTACGTGACCTAATAATCGAGGTTTCTAATAATTGGCATTGGTGTTGTTTTTTTCTTCTCTAATCAAAACAGGTCAAGGTCTGGAATTTTATAGGATTTTTGCATGTTGTTGTCAACTTTTCAGATTATTTTAATTTGTGAGAATCTCAATTACTGGCACACCCATTAAAACACATTGATGACCTCCAATGTTTTTTTTTGTTAAGCAATCACCTAATAATTCAAACATAACATCGCTATAAATAGAAGTGTTGTCATTGTTATTTAATGGAATTCAACATATTTATAACAATATGCGTTTTTATTTAACATACATTTAGTAATTTCTAATTCAATTGGCACGAAAACAGAATATCGTTGGATAAGAGAAAAATAAAATAAAAATTCTCAACATTATTACATTTTTTTCCCCATCTCTAGTTGAAAGTTCGATAGTCTGCATTTTGGAATTTTGCCAAAATCTACAAATAAAAATAAATTGGCATTTTACAAATGTTCGAATTGCAATCAGAATTTTTGAATGTGACGCCAATAATTTCAATAATACTGAAATAATGCCAACGAGATAATTAAAATTCCACCATATACCTGAATGAGTCATAAATTTTTATTTAAAAACAAAAAATAACAAATATGATGTAATCTTTATAGTACCGAAAACATAATAAATATTGATAATGTTAACGATAAATAATAATAAATAAATAATTATTCTGTTTATAAAACAGATTAAAAATAGATGGGAGAATTTTCAAATTTGTTGCCAATATTAAAAAAATCATTGTAACTAATCGCCATTTTTGTTGTTGTGTTGTACAAATTATACAGCATGACCCACTTAAATGGTATCCCGTTATTGTTTTATGCATAAATGCATTTAGATAATAGGAAGACCTGTAAATTGTTGTGTCCTAGTTGTAGAACATTGCCTGCATAACTTGATATAATCAATATAGAAGCTGTATTTACAAGACATTAAATTGTTTGAATTCATATTTTATTATCAAATTGTTCAAATTATTCAATCAAAACGCTTCAAGTAATTAAGAATAACTAAAAATAACCATTTCACTCATGATTGGTATTGCAAGGTTGTTTTAATTTGTTGTTTAATTTTCTATTTACACCTACTGTTTTTACCTACATTCCCTTTAATGGAACAGTAGACCATATGGAGGCGAATCCATAAATGTATTCGTTCTCCAAATGAATATTGATAATTAAAAGAATTTGATAAGAATTCCAAACAGAATAGTTCAACTCTTAATAATCATAATCGAAAATTCCATCGATTTTGTTCACTAATCAGATAGAACCTTGAAAATATCTAAAGTCTAATAATCAAAGTGTGATATAGGCACCCACCCCTTGACCATACACGTGGTAAAGGGTCTACTTTGCCCATACAAAACCAGTATCTTTATGTTTATTCAAGAACTAGGATTCACAACTCTGTTTACTTAATTTTGTTGCGCCCCTGATAGTAAGAATATACATTTTTATAGGATAAATCGATGATGGTGACCTTCTTGAAGCGGCGCCAGACGGTGTGGAGTCTCGCAAAATAAATATTAGGGGTTGTTTGTGTCATTTCCGGTTTTCATTCGTGTTTTTTTCTTTACTGAAATCCCAGGAAATCGCGTTATTTCATATACCGCAAGAAAAATTCTAAGACAACTTGACATTTTCTTGTGGTGGAAATTTATGCAATTTCAAGAAAAATGATTAGTAAATAGCGTGTGTGTTTAGTTAATGGTAATAAATCAGAATTTTATTATTAAGAATGTCCTAATTACTAATATAAACTTTGTTGTTTTTTTTTGTTGTATCAAATGAGGTCAATTAGTGTTTTTTTGACACAAGAACCTTGGCCCAGTTTAACCTTTTTTTAAAAAAAGATAGAATTAATTGACGAATTTTCGTTCCATTTGTGTTGCAGAATTGCAAACTGAAGACCGTTTGGAGTACACCTTCTTCCCAAACAGTTCCGGTCTCCTTCAGTTCCGCGTCCGTACTTCTAACGATGCCCATATTGCTCTCAGTCCATCCGCTTCAGAGTCCATCCCAATGTACGAAGTGTTCATTGGGGGTTGGGGCAATTCTAAATCAATAATCCGTAAAAACCGTTCAAAACCTGATGTAGCTGAAGCATCCACACCTGGTTATCTCAATCCAGATGAGTTCCGTGGCTTCTGGATCCGTTGGGAGCATGGTAATATTTCTGTTGGTGTTGAAGGTGATGCTACACCATTCTTAAATTGGAACGATCATGAACAAGTACCAATTGAATATATTGGTGTTTGTACTGGTTGGGGTGCTAATGGCTCATGGATAATTGAAGAACCACGCACTAGTAGTCATTATGGTGGTGGTGGTGCTCCACCTGCTGCTATTTCACGTCCTAGTGGTCACAGCATCTGTTGGGTGGCAGCAAGTAATGGGCAAGTACCACCAAGAGCTTTCAGTGGTGGTGAAGATAATGGTGAACCATTGTATGTGGCACGTGCCAATTTCAATGGTGCCCTAATACCTGGAAAATTAGTGGCTAGTCATGGTAGAGCTTATGTACCATGGGGTGGTGTAGAGAATGCTGTGAGTGATTACGAAATTTTATGTGATTTTGGTGGTAATTGGATTGCATGCAGTGGTAGCAATATTCCACCAAATGCAGTTACTGCTGGACAAAGTGAAGATGGTGAACCACTCTATGTTGGACGTGTTGTACATGATGGTAGTTTGACCGTTGGTAAAGTACAACCAAGTCATGGTGTTCTCTATATACCATATGGTGGTAATGAGATGGGTTTCCAAGATTACGAAATACTCGTACAATAAAATGACTGATGTTGCTTGCATTTTTTTGCTTCTCATATCACAAAGATAAATTATATATTGCTGGTATGTAGTGGTTAACATTGTCAAATAAATATTATGAGGGCTAAAATTGCACTATTTTGTGTGGCTTGTAGGTGCCTTATTTAGAGTTTTTTATTTAAGGCAGCAAAAATATATAAATAGAAATGTTTATTATTTTTTATATGTAATATTGATGTAACCAGTGATTTGTTAATTTTTTTCAAACCAAATAAAATCTTTTTTGGTTATTATGTATTCATACAGCTTTTGTTATACCACGTAAAAAAATGATTATTTTGTATATTATGAATGAATAAATATTTTCTCCCGAAACATGTTTTACTTTCAACTCTTTTTTTATAAATCAATAACGCAAAAAAGAATAGAGAAGTAGCTACAAGGGCCTTTCTCTTGAATAGTGTTCCTTCACTCTTTACACTTCACTGGCGCCGCTACGGCGACATTTACAATATGCAACAGGAACGAAACGCTGCTATCGAACCCGAAAAGCGTTAGAGCCTCAGACGATCAACTTAAGTAATTACTGGAAGTTTTGCAAAAGCGTGCTGGAGTTGCTGACCGATCGCAGATAAAAATGTTTAAAGTGCAAAAGGTTAAATTCTTGAGATACTTCCTTGCTGCGCCCCCAAATAAGACAGAAATGTTTTTACATGCACCTCCATAAATGAATTAATCGATGGAAATGGCCTTATCGGTGGAAAATGTGACAGTGCTCATTTATTTAAATGACGCCCCAAAAATATTGTAACGCCTTGGGCCCCGTATGGATGAAATCCGTTACTGATAAAGCCAACGTTCAAGTTCTTAGTGCTGATGATTTCTGTCACAAAAACAAAACGGTTTCAATTGCTTTTTACTTTTAAATTCACCGTATGACGGCGAATTTGTTAACTCTAAAGACAGGTAGTTCTTTATACTTTGAAGTTCCAAATTTCGTACACTTTACTAGTACGCCATTGTTAAAATAAATCCAAATTTTTAATTGTTTTTAATTACACAGATTACGATAGTTTATCTGTATCTATAAACCGCAATGATTTCTACATAATTAGCCCACCATCGAAAACCACAATTTTCCCTTGTCTTATCAACGAATTTCATTAATAGTTTTCCGGTTATAATAGTGAAGAAATTAATTATAATTAGAAGAAAAAAGGAAATGCGAACCTTATCGATTGTGCAAATTATTAACAAAAAGAAATCAGAACGAACGTTGTTTTTTTTTCAAATCAGTCCAGTCAAGTGGAGTGTTCAGACTAGTCCTAATTTCGCAAAAATTATTGAAAAGTGATTGACCTTCGCAAAAATGTCGGTTGAAAATCTAAAAGTCGAGCTAATCTATTTGTACCCCAAGGAAAATTCAAAATTACACCGTACAAATAATTTTGAATTGGTCCAAGATGAAGAGAATCCAATTCCAGTGCTACGTCGTGGATTGAAATTCACAGTCGGCTTACGAATGAATCGTGGTTATGATAAGGCCAAAGATGAAATTCGGCTAATTTTCAGTTTTGGTAATTCAGAAATATTGTACAAATTTAAACGCTTATTGATTTTCTTTTGGGCAATTTCAGGACCAACTCCAAACCCCACCAAAGGAACTCGTGCTACTGTCAAATTGAATTTAACCCCCAAACAAATCGAAGATAATCATCAATTTTGGGGTGCAAACGTTCTGAAAATCGGTACGGATGATGTGAGTATTGAGGTATATTCACCAACAACTACACCAGTTGGTGAATGGAAACTTCAAGTGGAGACTACCCAACGAAATTCAACAGCGACCCCATCAATTTTTGATTATGAGAACCTGTTCTTCCTTTTATTCAATCCTTGGAATTGTCGTAAGTTTAAGTTTTACTCGAAAACAACACAAATTACAAAATCTATTGTTTTGCTAGATGATCTGGTTTACATGCCGAAAGAAGGTGATTTAGAAGAATACATCTTGGATGATGTTGGCAAAATCTGGGTAGGACCGTACGGTACATGTAGAGGACGTGAATGGATTTTCGGTCAATTTGATGCTTGTGTTCTAAAAGCAGCAATGTTAATGTTGGAACGTTCCGAAATGTCGCCAAGTGGTCGTGGTGATCCTATCAAATTAACACGAGTCATTTCAAAAATGGTCAACAGTAATGATGATGATGGTATTTTGGTGGGACGCTGGGATGGAAATTATCAAGATGGTACGGCACCATCAGCTTGGACAGGTTCTGTACCAATTTTGCAAGAATATTTAGATACACAAAGTCCAGTCCAATATGGACAATGTTGGGTATTTTCCGGAGTGGTTACTACCAGTAAGATCTAACCAGATTTAGATTGAAATTATTTCCTAAAAACTGACCAATTTCAGTTTGTAGAGCTCTAGGGATTCCATCAAGAGTTGTATCAAATCTTGTGTCAGCACATGATGCAAATTGTAGTTTAACAGTTGATAAATATTATGCTGCAAACAATGACGAAATGAATTTCGATCCGAACAATCCAGAGGGTGAAGATTCAGTTTGGAACTATCACGTTTGGAATGATGTTTGGATGGCGCGTCCAGATCTACCACCAGGCTATGGTGGTTGGCAAGCCATTGATGCAACACCCCAAGAACCGTCATCAGGCTTCTACCAATGTGGTCCTGCATCGTTGGAAGCCATCAAAAAAGGTCAAGTCGGCTTCAATTACGATATAGCCTTTATGGTGGCTTCGGTGAATGCTGATGTGATGCGATGGAAAGAAGATTCATCATCAGTACTTGGTTTTACACGGATCTACTGCAACAAATATCAGTGAAAAACAATAATTTTTCTAGCTTTTTTCCCCAAAATATTCACAAAATCATTTCCAGTATTGGACGTTTAATCTTGACAAAACAACCATTCCTATTTGACCCGAATGGTGACAAAGACCGTCAGGATATTACATGCGAATATAAACCTGCTGAAGGAACACAAGCTGAACGATTATCGTTACTTAATGCTGTACGTGGTACAGAACTTGCTAAGTCTTTCTACGCATTACCAGATCCCGGTCTTGAAGATGTCCAATTCGATTTAGAAGATTTGGACCGCATCAAAATTGGTGAAGGTTTCTGTTTAGTTATAAACGTTAAAAATAAGAGCTCTGAAACACGTACAATTGAAGCTGTCCTATCAGCTACTAGTGTTTTCTATAATGGTGTTAAAGCGAATTTATTGAAAAAGGTTCAAGGCGAATTCAAAATGAAACCAAATACCTGTAAGAACCATTACAAATTTACAACGTACTTATTGATATAAAAATTTGTAATTTTCCAGCTGAACAACTACGAATGACAGTTAAAGCTGATGAATATTTGGATAAATTAGTCGAATATTGCAATATGAAGATCAATGCTATTGCCACAGTAACCGAAACACGTCAAACTTGGGCTGATGAAGACGATTTTGAAGTATTGAAGCCGAACATTGATATACGCGTACGTTAATTATTAAATTTCCGTTATCGATTATTCATTGTACTCCTATTTTTGTAGATACCACCGCAAATTCCGGCTAATAAACCAACAACAATCACTCTAAGATTTGTTAATCCATTGAAGAAAACGTTGACGAATTGTAAAATCAATCTATCCGGCCCAACTTTGATGCGCAATCAAACAATACGTTATAATGATGTGAAATCGGGTGGATTAATTAAACTAAATGTCGATATAACACCGCAGAATGCTGGTGAACAAAAGTTGGTTGCCACATTTTCATCAAAAGAATTATTGGATATAACTGGATCGGCTAAAGTTGATGTTCTTAATGATGAAGAATAAAATATGCTTAATGTTTGTTTTTTCTATTTTTGATTTTGTCTATTATGCTTATGATACTAATAAATGTATTCAAATTGTAGTTTTTTTTTTAATTATTATTACAAATACCGGTTTCGACCAAATGTTACGCCACTGGTTTAAAGTCGAGACATGGAGACATCTATTGTCTTTTCTTGTTACTTTCACGAACATAACCTAATTTTTTTGTACTTGATTCTTTGCGCGTTATTAATAATTTTTAATAAATTGTTGATTTGAAAACCAATAAATAACAATGAGTTGTCGATGTAGAGTATGTATGGCAGATGTGGACCCTGTAAATAGAAAAAGTATCTTCGATATAGGTGTTGATAATCTACGAATCTCTGATATGATTAAAAATTGTACAACTCTTGAAGTTATAAATATAATTATTTTATAGGTGAATTATTGCTTTATTAATTGTGTGTTTCAACAATTTTTAGATACTCGAAAGTGA
Organism: Meloe dianella; assembly: GCA_028455855.1. Classification (NCBI taxonomy): domain Eukaryota; kingdom Metazoa; phylum Arthropoda; class Insecta; order Coleoptera; family Meloidae; genus Meloe; species Meloe dianella. Next base: position 2,455,839 of record JAPTHL010000039.1, read on the forward strand.
TGCATTTTCAAAGACGATTTGCCCAAATTGTTTGGAAAAAGTTATGAATATTTACACATTCAAACAGACTGTACTTAGTTTAAATGAAGATTCAATAAATTGGCATAAGGATCATCATAAATGCACATCATGTAAAGAGACAAAAACAAATTTAGAACAAACAAATACAAAACCACCACGTGAAATATTGATTTGTAATATTTGTAAAAAGAAATTTAAACATTCGAGAACACTATCAAAACATCAAAAAATCCATACAACATCTGAATAACAACAATAAATTGTGTAAATATTGATGCATAATTTAATAAATTGTGTATTATGTTCGATTATTATTAGTAGTTTTGTTTAAGAATACCGCCTTTATACATTTGTACCAACAAAATAAGTCTGTATAACTTTCAGTGTTGCCGGATTTGATGAAATATCGCCACTACTGCCACACTTGTTATTCTACAAGAAAATTCAAATAATATATCAGATTTATAAAAAAAATATCTAATTAAAGGCAGATATGGTTTTAGAGTTATTTAACAAAAATGGACCGCAATGACGGCGATAATTTTATTCGATTGTTTCGTCAGCTTGACAACGCTGTTCAAACGGTAACCAGTACACACTATAGTATGATTGGCGGTGTTGTCACTGTTATCAGTATTACGCCGCTACCCAAGTAATTTTTACAAATTATTGTTAAGTAATTGCTTTGAAATTGATTTCGCTTGTGTATTGTAGCTAGCATTATAGTTGTGGTGACAATTTTACAGACTTGTACGATTTCGGATTTCTTATAACAGCTATAGTAGCAATCCGGCAACGTTTAACATCTGACCCAGCTGGATTGGTAACTTATTTTATTTTAAGGGAGATGTTTTTTTAATTGAAATTAATTAAACTATGGCTAATTTAACAAGTTAACTATGAGAAAGTATTACGAATTATTTATTTGATTTGCTTTTTCTAATGGCTGATTTCTAATGATTCTCTTTAATTTTAGGTTATTTTACAAGAAATTCTATTTAACAGTATGGTTGATTGTATTTACAATTACCATAATTTATATGGAATATTTGTCGTATAATTTGAATACTTATCAATGGTTAGAACCGAAATGTGATAAACGTGATGAATGTACGAAAATACTCTTAGTAGCTGATCCACAAATAATCGGCAAATACCAAGAAATGCTCAAACATATCACACCATTAACAATATTCGATAGTGATTTATATCTGAAACGTACTTATAAATTGGCTTATAATTTTATTCAACCGGATATTGTTGTATTTTTGGGTGATTTAATGGATGAAGGTTCGAAATCGGATGATAAAGAATTTTACGAATATGCTCGGCGAATTTTCAGTATTTTCCTAGACGACTCTGTTACATCGACTAGAGTAAATAATAACAATATGTAAATCACCAATTTATAAAATTGTTTTATTTTGTTGCTAGCATATTTGGTTACCAGGTGATAATGATATCGGTGGTGAAGATTCAGAAGCTGTATCCAATTATAAAATGAAACGATTCGAACGGGCATTTCATCAACCGGATATAATTAAACATAAAAATGTCACATTCTTAAAGATCAATCGTTTGATTCAAACAATACCGATGTTCAAAGAGAAACGTGAATTTTATGATTTCAATAAAATATTTATTGGTGTCAGTCATTATCCTTTAATATTCATGCCATCACTGTTTGTCGATAAGGTGATAATGATAATGGCAATTATGTTAAATCAGTTAAAAATGACTGTTTCAGGTACTTAATAAATTGTTGCCTCATGTAATATTCAGTGGTCACGAACACAAATCGATGATTGTTAATACAGATGCATTATCAAGACAAGACCGTCAAATTGTACCTGTTAGATCGGATAATAATAAAATTTTTGAATTCACATTAGGTGTAAACGATATGTATGAATTTATTGTACCTACTTGTTCGTATCGTATGGGAACTGATAAAATTGGTTACGGTTACGCTATTGTTGGTAAAATTTCAATATACATTATTGATCGTAATTAGTTTTTATTAAGCTGTTGTTGTTTTTTTTTCGTATTGTTTTAGAAAAAAATCGTATCCGTTATACAGTACTGTGGTCTCCGTCCCGTTTCGGACAGCTTAAATATTATTTTTTATTAATCTTATGTTTCGTATGTTCTATCATTATTTTATTTTGTTATAAATTTACGAAAAAGACACTGTTTATATTGAGATGAATAAAATGAGTTGTTTTTAATTAATCAATTTCTGAGCTACATCTAGAGACTCAATTGTATTGAGCGAGTACACTAGCTAACTGGCGGCAGGACAACGTTGCGGATTAGCACGGAAATGTTGCAATTTTAGTGGCTTGATTCTTCCTCAATCATCTAAAGCATCAAACTGTTCATATACCAATCCTGTCCATATTACCTACCCAGATAACCAAATATGCTTGCAGGACCCTATACTTCTTCGGCCGCACCCTGTCTTAGATCTGCAAGCAAGTTCCGTTCCGCTGAATTTACTTGCATTATGCGTACAATTCGTGCTTGCAAACTAGGAAAAGGCAAGCATGATCTGCTTATTTCATGAATAAATACAAAAAGAAACAAACAACGGTCATCGGCGGCGATCACCCATCCAAGTACTAAACGTACCTTGTCTTCGGTGTTCAAAAGAAGCCTATGAAGCGATGTGGTATCAGCGTTTTCATTTATATTGTTCGTATTGACTCTAAGCCTAATACAGAAGCAGTTTTGTTAGCGGAACCTGCTTGCAGATCTAAGGCAGGATGCGGCCGCAGAAGTCTAGGGTTCTGCCAGCACTCGTGAGAGAGCAGGCATGCTGGCAATCTGCTTGCATACTGCCAATCTTTGGTTATCTGGGATTAATAAGAAAAAATTGAAAGAAATCTACAGATATATTTAGACGGAGCTAGTGCACTAGGCAGCGAGTAGTGAGAGAAATAGCCCGGTCCTCAACTCGACTCACTGTATGAAAGCCACAAATAACTAAATAATACCTTTAATTAATTCAAGACATTCGTATTAATAAATAGAGACTTCGATTTATTTAATTTCATCATTTTTCTTCTTAAATATTTGGGAATTATAAAAATATTAATAAGAATAACAACAATAGTAACAAAAAGAATCCTCTAAACCCTCTAAATTACAATTTTGTTGCGTTTACATTGCCGTCCACACAATCCTTACATTCGTTTGTAGTTCTTCGCAAACGTTCGATCGGTGTGGACGCGGCTTTAGATAACCTATATAGATTCGAGGAGTAAGGGTAAGAGCGGCAACGCTGTGTAACTTTTTTGTATGTTGGTGCGCCTGGAAAGCTTTGTCCATAAAAAAATGTCAATTCTATGACAATCCTACTTTTTGTTTGTGTACGTGCAGTTTCATTTTTTTAAGTTATTTTTTAAATTAAATACCGATTTATTTCAATTAATTAATATTTTCAAGTTGTAATATAATTGAATTTTTAGATCAACATTAATAGAGAATGAAAGCAAGCATAGAAATGCTATGAATACATGTCATGAATCATTTTGATTGAAACGCATTTTTCAAATCGAATATCTAATTATAACTGAAAATTGTGGATAAATACGCAACAAATAATTAAAGCAATAACAATGTTGTTCAGCAACAAAAGTAAATGTTTACAATCAAATCCTAATTTTAAATATGATGAAGCTTGTTTGGACATTTTAAATACATTAAATGAAACTGTAATTATACAAGGACAGTATGATGAATGTCATAACTGTGATTTCCAACAATTAGCAACGATTCAAGCGCATAAAAATACATCAATATTAGTAGATACAAGATATGCCTTACAACTGGAATATGTTGTTAATAATGCCTCATTATGCGGGTATTTTCTATAATTAACAAAATAATTAAATGAAATTACAATTGATCGATTTCAGTTTAAGAAAATTGTTTTATGAACATTATTGTTACGGTTGGAATGTAACAGAAAAATGCTCACAACCATACATAAAACAACCCGCTGATAGTGCATATTTACGTATGTTTATCCAAAAAACAATCAAGTAATTCAATATTGATAATTATTTTATTGTAGCAATTCTAACTGCTTTTATTATACTCTTCTGTTTTGGAACATTTTGGTATATGGTCAAATGTATTTATCGTAATTCAGGTAGATTACGAAATTTATTAATTTGGCATACAGAAATTGAAAGTGTAAATTTCACTTTTTTCAGTTAATTCCCCCAAAAAACTATTAATCATTAATTTTAATTTTTAGGATTTGGGTAGTTCGACGGCTGGTACACCATTAGTAATAGAACATCCACCAACAATACGTAAACATCCACATCGTATAAAATCAATTGATGTCTTTCGTGGTTTTTGTATTATTCTTATGATATTTGTTAATTATGGTGGTGGTCAATATTGGTTTTTTAAACATTCAACATGGAATGGATTGACCGTTGCTGATCTTGTATTTCCCTGGTATTTATTTGAATTAAATTCAATAGTTATTTAAGAAATTTTTTGTGGATTTATAGGTTTTTATGGATAATGGGTGTTTCGTTATCGATTTCATTACAAAACAAATTACGACGTGCTGTACCACGTCGTCAATTAGTTTTGACAATATTAAAACGTTCGTTTATATTAATTTTATTAGGAATCATCATTAATTCTAATCATAATTTGTCAACAATTGCCGAATTGAGATTCCCAGGTGTTTTACAACGAATTGGTGTAACCTATTTAATAATTGCTATGTTGGAGAGTCTTTTTACAAAACGTACAGAAATTGAAGTAATTGGAATCAATAAAAAAATTTGTTTCTTTAAACAAAACTAATTGTGATTTTTTTTCTATTTTAGAGTACTTCTCGTTTCCATGATGTGATTTTAGCATGGCCACAATGGTTATTTGTGATTTGTTTAATTGTGATTCATACATGTATCACATTTTTCGCTGATATACCAGGATGTGGTCGTGGTTATTTAGGTCCTGGTGGTTTAGATGATGGTGGAAATTTCTCTAATTGTACAGGTGGTGTTGCTGGTTATATTGATCGAGAATTATTCGGTGAACATATGTATAAAAATTTCGTTTTAAAAAAATTATACGAAACTACTGTCGATTATGACCCGGAAGGTTTTTTGGGTACATTTACGTCAATATTGATGGTATATTTTGGTGTTCAAGCTGGACGTATTTTGAATACTTATCAAAATGTCAAAGCTAAAGTTATACGATGGATGATTTGGGGTGTAGTCACGGTAATTATTATGTTTTCAGTTTGATTAGATTTTTTTAAATTTTCCAATTATTTAGTGTTTATTGGGTGGAGCATTGTGTGAATTCAAGAAAAACGATGGCCTCATTCCATTAAATAAGCAATTATGGTCGTTATCATTTGTGTTAGTTTTATCAGGCATGGCATTCATAATTTTATCGTTTCTATTTCTTATTGTTGATATATTAAAAAAATGGGGTGGTCGACCATTTTTCTATCCTGGTATGAATTCGTTGATATTGTATGTTGGTCATGAATTATTTAAAAATACATTCCCATTCGCTTGGACACCTACTACACAAACACATGGGGCTTATTTGTTTATGAATTTATGGGGTACTGCATTATGGGTTGCCATTTCTATTTACTTATATAAACGTAATCTATTTTTCGTACTATAAATCTATTGATTTGCAATTTTATTAATTCACATTATAATAAATAGTGTTTAATTTTTTTATTATTATTATATTATTATAACTGTTGATTGATATTCGACTGATATTTTTGTTTGTTTGTTTTTTTTTGGAATTTTTTAGTGATATTATCCAAATCAGAATTTAATAATTATTAATTATAAAAATTAGTTATTTAGTTGTGGAATATAATCTTGAAATATAGATTTTTTGTTCTTATTATTACCCCAACATTTAGATGTGGTGAAGTATTGAAACAAATTAAATTATTTTTTCCAATTTTTAAATTTTCTCCTAAAATTTCTTAATAACATATGCAAAAATCGATTAACTTATATTGCTTCTAATTACTAAAAAAAAATCAATAATAAAAAACGGATAAAATCCAAATTTATTGCCGTGGTGGCATATTATAACTATGTTGTGGTGATGGTTGAGTATAAGCTTTCGAATATGGATTCACTGAACTTTGTTGTTGTTGTTGTTGTTGATAAAGTCCAGATGTTGGTGGATATTGTGATTGTTGTTGTTGAACTGAATAGCTTGCAGCATTTTGTTGTGGATTCGTATAAATATTCCCAGTATTCGCCTGAGTGGAATCTAAATTTGTTTGTCCATATCTAAACAATTCAAAATTTTATCATCATATCTTCATAAAATAATTTTAATAATTCTTACGATGCATAAGAATATTGTGTTTGTGGATAAGGCATATTAGCATATGTCATTTGATAATTCTGTTGTGCACGATAATAATCATTCATAGTATGTGTTGTAGTTGCTGATGAGACCGGTTGAGATGATGGTGGTGCTGGTGGTTGTTGTACAACACCCCCCGAACCACTCGGTTTTGTTTGTTGATCAGTTGTAATTGGTGGTGTAGGTGTTGGTTTTGGAGTTGTCTCCCTTAAATGACCATTTACTTGATTCTTATCTTTTAATGGATCAAATTCACTCGAATTTACTTTATTTAACGCATTGTTTGATGCATTAGATTCATCACTGGCTTTATCTTCAGCTTCTATAAATAAAAGATTAAAAAAAATACTGGCAATATCTGGATAAATTCAATTACCATTTGATGTGGATTGTTGGACACCTTGAGGCGAATCTAATGAATCCAATAATTGATTAACTTGATTTCTAATGTTTTGTAGTTGTTGTTTGAATTTCGTGACATCACATTGTGTGATCATCCGTAAATTCGTTTCAGTTTTACACTCATTACGACCGATGAAAATTTGTAATTTTAAAATTCTACTACATTGTATGGCAAACGATAAATCTGAACTATCGAATATTGTAATAAGGTCACCATCTGGAACATAAATTGAATTTAATTCAACTAATTATCTTTTATATGAAAACAAATACCCTCATCTTTATATTTGATTGTGATGTCGTCATTTGATGATAATTTGCCACGAAAAACTCGTTGCATCATCAATACTAATTCATCGTATGTGATTGCTTCATTATGGATAGGAATGCGACGTATATCATCCCCTAATTGAACTTTAATTATTAATTTTCCACTTAAATCTAATTCGCCTTTAATATCCATTCTCTTTTTAATGAACACAACAATATATGAATGGAAAATAGATACTTAAAATAATGTTTGAACCTACAACGTACTGTGTAGCAAATAAACTAAATTTTAAAAAAAGGCACCCCTTTATATCACGTACAACTAAAACGTCACCCAAAACAATTGACAATCGAGAACAAGCCGACAATTTCGATTAACAAAAATCACTAAACTATTCATCTGTTTTTGAACATGTAATTTAGGGATTTTGTTTATGCAATGTTTCCAGCGCAGTCATATTTTTCGTTACATGTTGGGAATGTCATAAACAAAAGCCGGTTTATAATCTCAATTATTAAAAAGAATATAAATTAAAAAAAAACAAATTCGTATAATCGTCGATTATTGTTTAGAAAAGCAAAATGAGTGTCGACGTTTTGAGAAAATGTAACAATTCGTATTTTTGTAATTTCCACGATTTTTATAACATAACCTTACTTTCTAGCCCCCAATGCGAAGCCCAACAAAGAAAACGAAAATGGGGCTGAACCGTCGGCACCAATTTCGAAAAAAGGTATCCTAACATCATTCAAAACAGGCAAATCAATGGAAATTCCAGATTCTGATATAGTACGTAGTAAAAATATTACGTTTTCATCATAATTAATTGTGTGTGTGTGTGTGTTGTTTTTCAGTTGGGACGATGCCGATTCGTTTCAGAATTTGAAAAACTGAATCGTATTGGTGAAGGAACTTACGGAATTGTTTGTATGTTAACAAATACACAATTTATCTACAGTAATAGTTGAATGTTTTGTGTTTTAGATAGAGCCAAAGATACAGTTTCTGATAAAATTGTTGCATTGAAAAAAGTCCGTATGGATTTAGAACGCGATGGTATTCCAGTTAGTAGTTTACGTGAAATTCAAGTATTATTGAATTGCCGCCATGAAAATATTGTACATTTAAAAGAAGTTGTTGTGGGTAGAAGTTTAGAAAGGTAGATTTTTTTTAGAAAATCAATGATCTTTTCAACGTACTAATCATTGGTTTTTGTTTAAAGTATTTTCTTAGCTATGGAATATTGTGAGCAAGATTTGGCATCATTATTGGATAATATGCAGGCACCATTTACAGAATCCCAAGTGAAATGCATTATGTTGCAAGTATTGCGAGGTTTACGTTATTTACATCATAATTTTGTCGTTCATAGAGATTTGAAAGTTTCTAATTTATTAATGACTGATAAAGGATGTGTTAAAATCGGTAAAATATATGGAATAAAATGTGTAAAATTGGTTAAATTCAATGTATTTTTTTAAATTTTCCAGCTGATTTTGGTCTAGCTCGATGGTTTGGCGTTCCATTACGTCCAATGACACCACAAGTAGTGACATTATGGTATCGTGCACCAGAATTATTATTACAAGCTCCCACACAAACTACAAGTGTTGATATGTGGGCTGCTGGTTGTATACTTGGTGAATTATTAGGGCATAAACCACTATTGCCAGGACGTTCTGAAATTCAACAACTTGAGCTTATTGTTGATCTACTTGGTATAATAAAACTTTTATATAAATTATATTTTTAAACATTATAGATTTCATTTATAGGAACACCATCTGATGCTATATGGCCCGGTTTTAGTCAATTACCAGCTTTAGAGAATTATTCACTTAAACAACAACCTTACAATAATTTGAAACAACGTTTCCCTTGGCTTTCCGCTGCTGGTTTAAGATTATTAAACTTTTTATTCATGTATGATCCAAAGAAACGCGCCACAGCTGAAGAATGTTTACAAAGTAGTTACTTCAAAGAGCCACCATTACGTAATTATTAATTTTCCCATATCGCATTTTAATAAATAATTAAAATTCTAATAATTACAGCGTGTGATCCGAAATTAATGCCTACTTTTCCACAACATCGTAACATAAAAAATAGTGGAAAAACATCAGCACCATCTGAAAATCCTAATACAGGTGCTGGTGATCAAACGAATAATCTACCGGCAATATCTGATTTGGTAAACACTAAAGTTTTAATGATTCATTAATTTCTTAATTGTGTTCTGTTTGTAGTTGGGACAATTGGTGAAGAAGCGACGAGTAGAATAGTGTATTCTATGAAAAGTCCTTACGTAAGATTAATTGTAATTGTCGTAATTAACGTATTTTTTTTATGTAAAAAAAGAATATTTCAGTAGATTGGAAAAAGTTGATTGTTTCTTTAACAGGTATTTTGTAATAAACTGAAAGATCACAGTATCGATTTTGAATTATAAAGCTCACAATAAATCCTTCCTTTCATTGACGACTGCTCGGTAGATCTCCTACGTTAGAGTTTTATAATTGTTATAATTTATAAAGTTACAGTTAAAAACACGAACGCTTTTGTGGCAACGTTCGGATTTATTCCTATTTTTACCTCTGTAAATTTGATATTATCGAGTTATTATTGTTCAATTATACAAAGCAGTGTTAATTTCATTGATTGGCGCTTATTGATTTTACCAAAATTGATAACAAAAAGTTAGGTTATGTCATTCTTCACTGCAAGAGAACGTTCACTGTGAGAATTGTTGGCTATTTTAGGAAAATGAAATAATTATTGAATAAAATCAAATCGACAATGACTGTAACAACTAAATTAACAAAACGAAAAGAACCAAATGCAGACAAAACACCGGAAGAAACACCAGAAAAAGATGCAGATTTACCAAAAAGCCCGTAATTAAAAACACATTTCCATTTATTGAATAATTGAATTGTTCAATTTACTATAATTATAGACGATTTGGACCTATGCCACGTATCTCTCAACAACGTATCTGGAGTCGTGCCATACTCATCTTAGGTGTTCTTATCTATGTTTGGTATACAACAAAAGATGGTAGAGAAACATCATTAGCAAGACAAAAAGAATTATTACCGATACGCGGGCAAACTGTCGATTGCGACAGTAATTATTTAGATGAGATTCGTGGATTTCCTGGTTGTATACCAATAAAATGTGGTCGATTCGTTTCCGATAAACTACTAACAATTAATGAAGTTGAAACACTATTTAATGTCGCTAAAAAAGGTTGATTTGTTTGTTCCCTAATCAAATATGGTAGTAGTTGTGTTAAATGTGTAGTTTTTTAGGTATCAGTTTAGGTGGTTCAAGTGGTGGTGCCTCAATATTGGATTTGCATTCCGGTGCTTTATCCTATGGAGAGAAGTTTGTTAATATTTATACATTGGATATAACACAGAAATTTATCACGAATTCAGATTTAGCAGTTTATAAAATCGTTAAAAACAAAATACAACATGCTATTGCTGAAAATTTCGATTTAAATGTAAATAGTTTGTATTTAACACATCCTACATTCTTTTCGAAATTAACAAATACTGAGGCGAAAACTGCACATGATGAATATTGGCATATACATGTTGATAAAGTAATGATTATTGTTTCAATGAATTTCGTACATTTAATTGTTGTCGATTGATTTTAGGAGACTTATGAATCTTTCCATTATACATCATTGTTGTATTTGAATGATTATGATGTTGATTTTCACGGTGGTCGGTTCGTATTTGTCGATAATATAGAGAAACCGAAAAGAAATTCAACAGTTGAACCGAGGAAAGGTAGGGTATTAATGTTCACTTCGGGTGGTGAAAATCCACATTTTGTTGAAGCAGTCCATCATGGTAATCGTTATGCAATTACAGTATCGTTTACTTGCGATCAAACTAAAGCCATTAGTGATCCAGTTATTAGACAATAGATTGTTGATAAAATATAAACATTCCAAATTATTATTATTATTAATTTATTGTTCAAAGAAAATATTTACATTTGTTCTTAATAATTATTATGATTGTAATACTAACGACAATACTAAGCAACAAATATTGTCGTTGTTATTAAATCAAATCAAAAATGATATAAACAGTTGACATTTGAACAAAATTAAATCTTTGGTACTATCCCAAAATTACAAAAAATTAAGCCCGAAACAATCAAAATAAATTACACTAAGCTGTTCACAAGAAAAACAAAATAAATTACGTTTTATGTATCTCCAGTATACATAAAAGTTTAATATTTACAGAAAATAACAATAGAGAGACAAAAAAAAAATAACAACTGAGAATTAAAGTGTCCTAGTTTCAACGGAATGTACAAATCAGAAGAAGTATAAGAAAACCTATTTAAATTACTTGGCTATGTAGAACATTTGCGATTTTCTCAACAGTTTTACCAACTAAAATCGATCGATGATTACCTTCAACGGGTTGTACAGATACTTTTCCTTTGCACACTTCTGATAAGCCATAATCTTCACTTAATTGTACATAATTATCCATAGCTTTAATTAATGTCACTGATCCTTTGAATTGTGCTGTTGGTTTATAAGCATCAGCGGCAATCAACTTTTGATAGAAACTAATAGCAGCTGCAGCTAATTGTTCTTTAGAGAATGGTGTACTGTCTGATATCATTTGTGTTGTGCGTTCTACCCGTTCTTCCCATGTCTTCAATGATAATAATTCTGAAACCGTCTATTAAAAAAAATATTAATGATTCATGATACGTTTTGTATGAGTTTGTATGTATTTTTACCTTTTGTTGGTCAAGTTCTTTGAATTGTGAGGCGAAATACACAAGGGCTTGACTTTGTTCGGCAGCTGGATTTCCACGAATACTCGAATATTTTGTATTGCGTGTTTTTCCAGTATGTGTGGCAACATATGATGGTGAACCATCAATTAATAATAATTTAACTTGTTCACCATTACTCTCTAATTGACAGCCCATTTCAAAGGCTACTGTTGCACCGAATGAATAACCAACTAATGTATAAGGCCCTTTTGGTTGGATTTTCTTAACTTCATTATTATAATAATTGGCTAATTCACTTATACTATTTAATGGTGCACTTGTTGTGCATTGTAAACCATAAACCGGTGCTTGAACATTATTAGCTAATGATTCTAAAGCTTTGACAACGCCTTCAATTGGATGTAAAACGAATACTGGTGGTTTTTTATTATCATTTGATTTACTTTTCATTTTAACAATTGATTTGGTCGGCATCAATTCCCAGATTTAACAAAATCAACTTGATCGGCTGCAGTATCGGCTGCTGTTGGTGTTGTAGCAGTTTGTTGTGGGGTTTCTATTGATGCTGAACCACTACTTAATTCCACTAATCCTCCAAATGTTAATGCTCGAATTTCTTGTGCACTCAATACTAAATCATAATTACGTTCTAATGTTTGTTTAATTTCAGCACCCATTAATGAATCCATTCCTAAATCAGCTAATGTAGCTGTACCAGCAACAGTTGATGAATCTTTAATACCCAAAATATTTGCAACAGCATCAACTAAACTGAGTTGATTTCCACCAGTAGTACTTTTATGTTTTTCAGCCAATACCATACTAGCCACAACAGGATTTGGTTGTTGCATTAAAAGATCCATTGTTGCTAAACATGAAGACATTCTTTGTGGTAAAGTACCACCAACTTCAGTATCATTACCACCCATTGTTTCCAAGATTAAACCAACATCACCAATTGCTCCCCATTGAATTGCTACACCTGGTAGACCGGCTTCTTGTCTCATTTCACAAATACGTTCCATTGCTGAATTAGCTAAACCATAATTGGCTTGTGAAGCATTACCTCTACCACAAGATACTGATGAGAAACTGACAAAATAGTCTAAATGTAGTGCCATTTTACGTGAAGCAGCATCCAATTGTTTACAACCATCAACTTTTGGTTTACATACAGTAAGAAAATCGCCTTCCGTTTGATTTTCCATCATGGCATCGCGTAGAACAGCAGCCAAATTGAAGATACCACCAACAGGTGCTAAACTATTAGCTTCATCTAACAAACGTTGAGCACCTTTCTGTGTAGTGGCGTCGGCAGTTGAAATCAACACATTAACACCCTTCTCTGTCCATCTTCTTACACATAATGATTGATATCCAGTTTTGATTCCACTTCTTGAAGTTAATACAATTTTTTTCGCTCCACGTGCAATCATCCAATTGGCTAATTCTAAACCAAAACCACCTAAACCACCAACTAACACGTAACTCTTATCTGGATCCATATAAGTACGTGGAATAGCAGTAACCGTTCTCATTTTGGGTCTTTGTGCTTTACGACTTTCCTCTTCACGAACTTTCAATAAAACTTTGCCAATATGTTTACCAGATGCCATAAAACGGAATGCTTGTTCTACTTGGTTTTCATTAAACACGGTACTAGGTAATGGTCGCACAGCACCTGATTTAATACCTTCATTAATCAATCTTGAAATTTCTCTCTTTCTGGTGCACCACTGGTGAATAAACCATCCAATAAAATACCATGGAAGGTGGTATTTTTCAAAAAGATACTCATTCCAAGTGGTGAATTGTTTGCTAAGTCGACTTTACCAATTTCTAAGAATCTACCACCAACTGCTAAACAACGTACAGATGCTTGTAATTGATGAGCAGCTAAGGAATTCAATACTAAATCAACACCACGTCCTTTAGTTTGTGTTAAGACCAATTGTTCAAAACTAGTGTCACGGGAATTACCAATACAATCATCAGTTAATTTTGGGAATGTCTTTTTCAAGAAATCTCTCTTAGCTTGACTACTAACAGTTGTAAAAACTTTACAACCCATCGAAAGTGCAATTGAAATCGATGCTTGACCAACACCACCAGTACCAGCATGAATAAGTACAGATTCACCAGGTTTCATATTACCACGCATAACTAATGCATAATAAGAAGTTCCATAAACTACTGGAATTGTTGCTGCTTCTTCTAAACTCCATTTTTCAGGAATTTCCCATAAGAAACCAGGATCGGATAGGACTGTTGTTGATAAACCACACGCTTCCAACATACCCATAACACGTCGTCCTTTTGAATCACGTCCAGAAAATTCTAAACCTAAAATACAGTCTAGTCCGGCTAAATCGCCAGGTAATGCATCTGGTGGTAGTTTTCCAGTTGCCAACATAATATCACGGAAATTAAGTGGTGCATAATAGACATGACACAATTCAGTATTTGAATTACCACCCCTTTGGGAAAAAAACCAGCAAACATCAGACATTAATAATAAACTTTATAAATATTCAAAACAAATACTTACTTATAGTAAGTTAAAGGCCCTTCGATCCATCTTAAACTGGATAAATCTCCTCGTACCAAAGTATTGATGTAAGCATGCTCAACTTGTAATTTACCACTATCATCACTATAATCTAACAGGATGTGTCTGAAACAACCCCAAACATTCTTCTTCAAAACATTATGGACTAGATCTTTCTTCAATTGCTTCTCATAACTGACTAATGAGAATGCTGGAGCATTTGTGTCTTGAATAAAAACGGATCGTATGCCAGCACCACCTGGTTCTTGTTTTAAACAGTTTACCATACCAACTAATCCAGTCAGTTCTTCACCTTGACAATACAAATAAATTTTACCACCATCAGATTCACTCTTCTTCATTACATCTTTTAATGGTTCAACCCATGTAAAGTCACGTTCAGTTATTTTAATTACTGTAGCATTCATTGGAACAAGTACAGGTTTTCTTAGAAGTAAATAAACTTTTGTTGATGTAACCTGTGTACTAACAACAACTAAATCAGATGATGCCAATTTTGTTACATCAACAGCCCCTTTTGGTTCTTCAAGCAAAACAAATCCACCTGATTTCAAAGAGTTTGCAGCATTCTCTAATAATTTTGTTTTGTTATGTGTCAAAACATCAACAACAACAACAAGATGGACATTTTGATCGATTTGTGTTGTATTAACATCTTTTAAAGCATGTTTGACATGAACTTGTTCTAAAGCTGCTGTATCAACTGGATGTGACGTGACAACAGTTGCATCAACTACAGTCATCGGTTCCTTTTCTAAAATATCAACAACCATTGGTGCTAAAACTGATTCAATTGGACGATCAGTACCAACTTCAACGACTTTCAGTTTTAAAGCTGCACAATTTTCAAGTACTGTTTGTAAGAGTACTGTTAAAGCTTCAGTTTTAGCACGATCTTGATTTTCACTAAGCGACACAGTATTTTCATATGGTACGAATTGATATTTTTCTAATTTTGGTGCAGCTTGAGCTTGTTGCCGTCTTGGTGCCAAACTAGCTTTCATTCCTCTCAATTCAATACCACCTGACTTAATTACACCAATATCTCTATACATTTCGACACTTGGTTGATCTTCTTTCAAACCATTAATATATTGAAGATGTTCTTTTGGATTGAACACAGCACGTTGAAGTCTTGTTGGTAAATAAAGTTCACGTGTATTTTGTCCTAAAATTGAGAACTGCAACATTGTATCAATATAACTGATCCAATTATTTTCCCATTTTAATTTCCCACAAATGCCACGATTATCAGATTCAACAATACCACGGAAAACACCATCATAATCGTATCCTCTCAATCTCAATTCTTTGTAAATATCAGCAGTAGTTAATGGTAGTAAATCTTTGTTCGATTCTACTACAGGTTTCTTTAAATTCAACATTTCTTTGTTGACATCTTCAGGAACAGATATTTTACCAGTGACAGCAACTGATCCACTTTCGCATAATTCAAATTCTCCACTAGCTTCGAAGATATTAATTAAAAATTTAACTGAACCTTCTTTAGGCATAATTGTAGCACGATGGAATTGAACATTTTCCATAATAACAGGAAGTTGTTCATAATCTTCATTGCGTAATTTTGCAAATGTTTTCCATACTAAAGTTAGATAACCAGTAGCTGGGAATAAGACTCTTCCATCAATTGCATGACCAGCTAAAAATTGATCACCTTCTTTACTCAAATCAACATCAACAACTAATTCACCAGATCTAGAATTTTTATCAGCAAAATTAGCTACTGCCCATTCAGTTGAATGATCCCATTTGATTAATGGTGCAAGCATTGGTGTACCTCGTCCAACTGGGAAACTAACGGCATGATAGAGATTTCCAAATTGTGGTTGGGCTCCAGCATTATAAATTTTTCCAATAGCTGATAATAAGAATTGAACATTATCTTCATGGCCACGTTTAACTAAACTGATGTTAGTGGCTTTAGGACCTAGAGCTCTCTTTAAAATAGCTTGAAGTAATCCAGTTGGAGCGATTTCAATTACAATAGCATTTTGTGGAACGTGTTGTAAAACTTCATCGAATAGAACAGGTGATAATAAATTATTAACGTGATAAGCTGCAGAACTGTGTTGAGCTAATGGTGTGCCCCATGCTGCTTCTGGAATTGATGAAGATAACCATCTTGATGTTCTTGGTTTAGCATTTGGAATAATTGCATCTAAAGCAGCACGTAGTTTTGGACCGGCTTCAGCAATATATTTACTATGGAAAGCAACTCCAGAACTTTTCACTTTCTTAGCAAAGATATTCTCAGCAGTTAATTGTTCAACAAAAGCATCTAATTCTTTTGGCGGACCAGAAATTGTAACACTGTCTGCACTGTTATGACAAGCAGGGAAAACACCTGGTGGACAACGTTTCTTAGTTTCTTCCCATGATAAACCAACAGCAGCCATAGCACCAGCTGGTAATTTTGAATCAAGAATAGCTCGTCCTCTAGAATAGGCAGCCAAAACAGATTGTTCAGCTGTTAGAGTACCATCAGCATATGCACAACCAACTTCACCAACTGAATGCCCAACAATACCATCTGGTTCAATGCCAATGTTTTTTAATACGTCAGTTAAAGCGACTTGCATTGAAGCAATTGATATGAAAGAATTTAAAACATTATCAAATGTCGTTTCAGTACCATTAACCAAAATGTCTTCAAGATTTAGACCGTGTGGTTTTAAAGCATCAGCCGTTTTACGGATGGAATTTTTGAACACGTCGATTTTCATTAAATCTTTTGCCATAGCAGGCCATTGTGAGCCCATTCCGGAAAATACAAACCAAATTGGACGTTTATCACTTGATACTGCATCACTGACCTCCCTTACAGGTTGTGGATTATTTAAAAGTGTATATCCACGATAACTGTGTCCGTTAATATTAGATTTATGAACTTGATCAAGCAAAGCTAAGAATTCTTCATCGTTTTTGTTCTCTTCAACTTTATCTAATAATGTATTCACAGCCTCTTCAGTACGACCTGATACACCAACAACACGTGGTAATGGTTCTGCTGGCCAAGTAGTTTTTGGTTTAGGATTTGATTTTAAGATAACATGGGCATTAGCACCACCAAAACCAAATGAATTAACAGCAACAATTCCACCTTTCCATGGTTCATTTTTCGATACAACTTTTAATCGACCATCATTTAATGCGGGTATATCTTTGTTAGGATTTTTGTAATGTAAATTACCTGGAATTACTCCAGATTCCATAGCAATTACCATTTTAGCTAATGAACATAGACCAGAAGCAGGTTCAGCATGGCCCATGTTACTTTTTACTGAACCAAGCAAAAGTGGTTCTTTACGATTTTTACAAAAGAAATCAGCAATTGAATTGATTTCTTGTGGATCACCAACTTTAGTACCAGTACCATGAGCTTCAACATAAACAACATCAAGTGGATCAACGCCAGATTCAGCAAAAGTTTCTCGAATCAATTTGTTTTGCATACCACCAGCTGGGAAAGTGATACCTTGTTCTTTATTACCATCCGTATTGGTTTTTGCACCTAATACTGTAGCGTATACACGATTGGCATTACTGGCTTTTTGTAAATAAACAACAACTGCAGCTTCAGCACGCACATAACCATTACCAGATGCATCAAATGCTTTACACATACCTTGCGGACTTAACATACTTAAACGATGGAATTGCAATGATGATGTTGGTTTTAATAATAAATTTAATCCAGCCACAACAGCCGCATCACATTGTCCAGTTTTGATAGCATTGATAGCTTGTTGGAAAGCAAATAAACTACTTGAACATGCTGTATCTATAGCATAACTTGGTCCATTAAAATCAAATGTGTAAGAGATACGATTTGGAAACATTGCCCGACAACAACCAGTTAAACCATAACCATTTATTTGTTCTGGGTCCCGTGTCCAAAATTCGGATGATTCACTATCTGATACACCAACAAAAACACCAGTTTTTGAACCACGTACATCATTCGGATTGACACCAGCATCAATTAATGCTTCATATGTTAATTCTAATAACATACGTAATTGTGGATCCATAACATGTGCTTGTTTTCCATGTACACCAAAAAAGGTCGCATCAAAATGTGATAAATTCTTAATTTTACCAGTACGGGTTGGTAAACCATACAAACCAGATGGCCAACGGCGCTCATCATCGGTTACCAAATCGACGCCATCGAAGAGTTGTTGCTTGAACTCTTCAAGATTGTCGCTTTCTGGTAAACGACCCGATATACCTGTTATGACGATTTCTTCATTGACATTACAATTATTGTTGAATTGATGTGGTGTCTGTGTTTCCGGCACGCGTGCAGGCATTTTGATTATTTTTTTTTTGTTTTCCAAAAGTCTCCAATTCGTAACAAGAATTAAAAAAACTGAAACAACAACAAGAAATAAAAACGTTTTTTTTTTCAAAAGATTGTGATACGTAAAAGACGAAAATTGATGTAAGTTTTACAACAATAGACAAGTTAAAACGGCTCAATTACTCTATCTATCTATCTATTTATTATATCAAATGGCACCGTGCAAATAAAGGGGTGTAATGGCCGATTTAGAGAGGCCCCAAATTTAGGAGTGCTCATTTATAATTTTATTTTGTATATTTTATACACAAGCAAATTGTGCGACGAGTCGGAAAAGTACATTTGCGGACGGCTCAAGTAAACAAGTTAAATTCCAATTGGAGCAAAACAAAAAAGCACAGTACACTTGATTTCGATGGCGGTCATTGTCGTCCAACAAAACATCACTTTTCCTACCCGTTAGGCAATTGACTATTTCCGAAGGCATGAAATTAATTTAAAATTATGAATTAATAGCCATTTCTAATTGGTTTAATGGAATTAATTAATCAACAACTTTATTGTAGATTGTTGAAATTGTGATACAATAAAAATTATTTGTTATATACAGAATGTCCCATATATACATACATATATATATATATATATATATATATATATATATATATATATATATATATGGCAAAAAATGGGAGAAACAGATAATCGGTGTTTACATTTGCAAACTCGTCAAAATAATAAATTCTCCTTTTTGAAAATTTTCCCATTTTAACAAAGGGGCATGAGCGTAGCCAACGTACTCGCGCACTTGACACCTGTACACGGCATTCATTTCAAATAACCAAACCATTATTTTATCATTCACAAAATAATTGCTGATAAGATTACATTAAATATTCTTGACATTGATATAACATTAGGACTTTTCAATGACTTTTTACATAAACATAATCATAATCGGGCCATTGATAACAACAAATTCAGATAATTTGTATAATTCAACAATTAAATGATTCAGTGATATGTATTTGATAGTACTTGAAATAAATTTAAAAAAAAAATAGAGGAAATTTTACACTATTAGATAGTACGTAATTACAACTGTAAATAATTATCAACGTTCTATAATTATCGTTTGCCACTCGGAATTTTCCTAAAATCAAGGGAATACTACGAAATTCAATGGCAAAAAACGACAAAGAAAAACCGGTTAGTTAATAATGAGTATGGAATTATTTAAAAATTGCATAAAATAAACAGCTTTTTTTGGGTTTTCCACGTAACGCATTGTTGTTTTTTCAAATTGCCATTAAAAGACTACCAACAATTTAGGTAAAAATCCACCAAATTTTATTGTGGTAGTAATAATAATTGACATTCGTGGTAGTATTGGTACGACTGTTTAACCTATTCGATTTTCATTGCGCGTGATTCATTACAACTTAAATTGGATTATTATTATTATTGTTGAAATTATTTAATGTTGACGATAAAACAATGGAAATTAAGGTGCTTAAGGTGCATGAAAATTGCATGCTTCAAATTTAATTTGATGGAATTTGCAATTTTTTCGGTATAGAAATATGGAAAGAATTCTGCAATACCGGTAAGTTAGAAAAAACAATCGACAATCGCTAATTGCGGTACAATTAATTGATTTCAATTAGCTTACCTGTTTGTTGTTTTTTTAATTAAAATTTTACACAAATACTCCGTTATTTTACAAATATATCACAATTTCGTCGATCATGTAAATTTATTCAATAATAAATGCACAGCACTTGTTTTATTTGATATATATTTTTTTTAATAACAATAATAAGAATTATTTTCTTTTTGATTTGCTGTTGTTATATTAATTACAAATTACAAAACATTAACAATAAACGAATAAATGTGTGCCGGCAAACTGTCACACTGGCGGAAAAACGAATAACGGCAAAGATCTGCGCTTGGAATTTATCTATCGCGGGATGTGGCCCTATGTCAGACCATGCGCTGCAGCCAATGGTGTATTTGCGTGGTCTGCTCGTGCCCCGTGAATGTTGCCCCACTGAAACACAACCCGAAACACAAACAAATAGAAATAAACTGCTGAAGAATTATGCGATCGTATGATGGATGGGATGAATGGGAAAATCAATCAATATTTACCAATGGTTATTTTTTCTCTTTTTATCAATTAACTAACAATCAAAATTTAGAATTATCCTGAAGGATAATGACGTGGAATTACGTATTGGTTTATTATATTCATTGGTTGTATTGATTTTCATTGTTGATGTTTTTATTATAGATTTTGCTATGATGAAATTTATTAAAACGATAATAATAATAATAATAAGTCAGCAAAAATTGATAATATTTTTGAAATTTCATCATTTTGTAAGGAAATTTTTGCAAATTATTGTGCTGCATTACTGCATCATTTTTGAACCACATGTTCTCTTTCGAATTCTGTTAGATAAACCCTTTTTTTATGTTGTTGTCTGTAGGTAGATTGATTATTAATCTGTTTACACATTGTTACATATTTAAATTTTGGTAAAATAAACATTGCAGATGTTTTCTTTTGATTTAGGTAAACAGTTGTGTGTTGTTTTTTTTGTATTGAATAAATTACATAGTTTTTTGTATCCCGGACTATCTAAATTGTTTTTGGTCAAAATTGCGTCATCATTATTTTGCAAAATTTTTATAACAAATAAAAATCTTTTTATTAATGAAAAAGTAGACGAATTCTATTGCATTAAATCGCGTGATTATGATCGTACGATAAACGTCAGTTGAATGTCTGTACAAGTTCATTGTACCTGCTATAATTACAGCTATGTAGAGTAGAAAGCAACCTTATCAGTAGCTCAACTACAACGAACGTTAGTAGTACTTATCTCCAGATTTACAGATGCATAAAGCCACCAATGATCATTTTCACCAAATTCGATGCAAATACACAACAGAATACTCATGGCGCTCCAACATTGTACCATTCTAGTCTCTTCAGTTCAAATTAACTAGGTTAGTGTTGTACTAAATAGTTATTGATGTATGATTTAAAACTGAATAAAAGTGAGTCTACGCTCAGCAGTGTTTCAGTAAATGACAGAATTTGACCTATACCGATTTTATAATCCTATGTGTATGCAGGACCGTTGAGAGATTCGACGTGCCTCGGAAAAACCAGAGTGTCCATGGGCTCTGGGGGAACAAGTGTGTTCGGGCCCCTATCTAAATATATTTATACGTACTTATGCAGATGGGGAAGAGCAAAAAGGGGGTAGTTGCCCTTCCTTGAGATAGTATAAAAAGTTTGCTTTGTTGTTTCCTAGCTTCCTCGTATCTCCCTCTCCAGGCAAATTTTCGATGGAGAACAAGAATGGGGAAACATACCGCCCGCCATCCCGTATCTTGACGGGCCTCTGTATGCATGTATGCAAAAACAAGTCTATTCCCAAGAAACATAAGGCATTTGGAGATTTAGGAAGAGAAGATGAACCGGGCCTAAGTCGTGAGTCTCAAGATAACGCTATAGTAAGAATCAGTTTAGCAAACAAGTTATATTTAAAAAGCAAAAGTAACTATTTTATGGCATTGTCTTGAATTCAAAAATTATGTTATCTTCCGTTGTAATGATTAGGTAAACATTATTGTTGAGTGAATAATGTTGTATTATTCATTCAACGACATTATTATTCTACTATCTAGTATTATTGAATTTACTATTGGTAATTAAATAGAGTATATTTTCATATTTACAATTTAAATTATTAACAATCTAGTATTTTTAATTATTATTGTGATTAGTATCAATCACTTTTGTTAAGTGGTTCCGCTGGTTGACAATACTAGTAAATACGTCCCTAAGTCTATAGATGTTTGCATTTATCATATACACAGGACCGGCCTTAGCGTGTTTGGCGACCGGGTTTAGACTTCGTTCACCATTTCGCCTACAGCGAATTGTGTATTGTAAACACTTATATATCATATTACGTTTATTAATTTTATTCATGTTTGATGTTGATGCATCAATTTTTCGTGTTACTCTTAATAATGATAAAAATTCAAAATGCAGGAGAAAAGCCATAAAACCACACTGTGTATTCAAGTAGAGATTATTACGCTGTGACTTATCACAAGTTCGCAATTTAAATAAGTATTGTTTTATGTAATTGTTAATGCTTTTTTTTAGCATGGAAAAAATGTCGTGATTTCACAAATTATAATGTTTATACTTATTTAATAATCAATTCTTTATAACCTTTTATTTCTTGTTGTTTCCTTTCATAGGCACGTGCTGATCAAGTGCTGTCACCACTCTCAATCATTTCGTATGAGAACAGAATCGTAATAAATAGCTAAAAATTTTGAAATAATTCGATGCACTTATTTCAGATTATGGTCACATTTTGATTGATAATCACTGACAATGAGTTTTTCCACAAAATTTAAAAGACAACGTCTTTGAGAATTGTTCACAGGCGCCACAATCAATGAGTCCGGCCCTGCCTCTATCTCTCTAATTGAGTAATGAGTAATTGAGTAAATGTTTTCATTGGACATGATCAATTTAATTGCTTCGAAAGGTATATTTGTGTCTTATTTCATGGTCATAGAAGCCCTAAAATGTGTATTCTTCAACTTATTATAATTGGTTATTTCATATTGAGATGTTCGTGTTTTTTGTTCCTAGCAACCACCTACACAATGAATCAATCAAGTTCAAGGTTTCCTTTTTAAACAGTTATTTATTAGTTTATAATTATTGTTACGTGTACCGATTTTTTACTTAAGCTTGTTAACATGTACCTATTAACTAAAGTAATCAAAAAAAATAATACATCATATACGTTTTCTATCTTTTTTATTATTGTAAATAATCACGTATACATTATTTGTTAGTGTTTTTTTCCATTAGAATAATAATAATTAACAATAAGATGATTTGATATGGTAGACAGTATGTTATCAGAGAGATTTGTCAACGTATCAGTCATTCTGTAAAGTGATGGAATTATTCCAAAAAAATCATTGATTATCAAAATCGTTATTTGAATACGTCTTTTCACTTGTCCGGACACTAGAATTACATTTATAAAGGTCATTGATGACACATTCAATTTATTTTTAATAATATATGTGCTTTGGTATAAATTGTTTTTGATAACAGAATGTGTACTTTGACTTTGGATTCCCTTTCTTATCAGAATAATATCGGCAAGTAATTTCAAAAGTTTAAAGGAACGTCTACACTAACCGACCAACACCAACGAATCCAAACGAACATGCACAAATGAAATCATTCATGTTCGGCTATGTTTCTAATTTGTTTGTATCAATATTGACAAAAGCAAACAACGAATGCAAGCAAATAATTTGCTTTAAGTACCGACAATTCGCTTCCGGTTGTGGTCGTTTGACCTTCCATTCGTTTGCGGTTGAAATCTCGCCCATGTTCGTCCGTCATATGTGGGCATGGCTTTAAATCTTAAGAGGAATTGAAATAGAATCGTGCAACCGGCCCTAATGACACAAAAAATCCCTTGACCTTAATCATAATTTTAATAATTTCTAAATAAAAAAACTGATTTTATTTTCGCTTCCGGTGGTGTTCGTTTGACCTTCCATTCGTTTGCGTTTGAAATCTCGCCCATGTTCGTCCGTCAAATGTGGGCATGGCTTTAAATCTTAAGAGGAATTGAAATAGAATCGTGCAACCGGCCCTAATGACACGAAAAATCCCTTGACCTTAATCATAATTTATCAATAAATTTATCAAAAACAGAGAAATAAGAAATTTAAAAAAAAATCGGTAAATTCGTTGAGATCACGATCAAGGTTGCGATGAAAATCAAAATAATTAACGATTAATTCAGCTTAAAATTGACCTCAAAAATTTGACTTTGTTTTGTAATTAAATAGAAAACAAAAAACAAACAAAGGTTGAACTAAAGTCAAATTTACGATTATTTAACTATCTATGCATTTAGAGGACATTTATTTCTTCTTCTTTTGATTAGCCTGTTTAGCTTTAATTTCTTCTTCTTCAACTAGTAAAGTTTCAATAGCTTTGATACGTTGTCGTTTTAATGGTGTTTTCAGCCACCACAAATTCATTGTTTCTTCTTCTTCTTTATAGATTGCTGTTCTTTTGCATAGTGAATTAATTAATTCTAAAGGATTTAAACGATGGACACGTAACTGTAAGATACGTTTGGTTGTCATTACTTCTTCAACTGTACTCACAATCGAACCTACAATTTGATCTACCGATAATTATTCTGTCATAAAATAAAATCGTAATAATTGCTATTACCAACAGTATAACCATCAGATATTTTACTGATAACACTGATGTCAAATTGCCAATTGATCGATGAATATTTCGTCAACAGATAATTCCAAATGGAATATCGTGAACTGTAATCAGGTTTTGGTATTACAACGAATTTCTGATAGACTTGCTGTAAGAGTTTTTGATCGCTTTCCCATGGACAATTCGAACAACCGATCAACATTATGCGATCTTCAGGACTGAAATCTAATCAAAATAATTATTAATAGACAAAATTTATGAATTCGCCAGTATGGATACTTGCTTTTCACAATTTTTGGTAAATCCTTCTTAAGTCGTCTCGGATCAGTTTTATCGGTTTTTGGTATTTTCTTAACGAACGGACGTTCAGCACAATCCATATAGATGATACTTGGCTGATACAATCGTGCTACTTTTGTTATCATATGTATCAACATGATTAATCCCGATTTACCTGGATATTTACCAACGATATTTGCCGGTGTTATATCAAACAAAATAGCGCCAGTTTCTGTACATATGGCCTGTATTAACATATTTTTACCGCTACCTTTAGCACCGGCTAATAGCAACGACCTTATATGAGGTGTTGATTGGTGTAATTGTGTTGATAACATTGGTATTATACAGAATTCGGTGATAATTTGGCGGATATCACCTAAAGCAATCTGTGGATCTTCACCTCTATCGCACGGTACTGGTGAATTGTGCGACCGTTCACCTTTGAAATCGCCCAAACGCACTTGAGAATACCTACAATGATGATCAGAATGTAGACAAATACCACACTATTGTTGTGATTACCTTTTGATGATGCCGTTAGCGATGAGCTCCTCAAATAGAGATTCAGGTGTCCGATCCGGTGTCAAATCCTTCTCTTTTTTCTTCTTACTTTTCTTGCCAGTTTTTCGTGTTTTTTTACTGATTTTCCGTTTAATTTTATGGCCACGATCACGATCTAAAGCATCTTGAAGTAATAATAATTCATTTTTCATCATTTCATCAACAATTTTCCGTAATTCATTCTCCATTTCTAATATTTGTTCATGTTCAATGATATCATTGTAAAATGTTTGTTGATCGTTTTCAGTTTCGTCTTTATTCAACCAAATCTCATCGTATTCTTCTTTATAAATATTTAATTCTGGTAAGAAAACTGATATTGTAGCTTTTGTTGATTGTTGATCATCAACATCATCATCTTTACAATCATCAGTTTTTTTCAATTCTCTACTTTTACCACTTTTGTCTTTTTTTATTTTCGAATCCTTCGATGATACTTGTGTTGATTTACTTGTTTCACTATCCGTACCTTGTCGACTTAATAATAAACGTGATTGTGTCCGTTCAGATCCGGTATATTCCGGAATTTTTCCGGTTTGTTCACGATACTCATGCAACCATCCACGGACTTGATCGTTTAATTGTTCCAAAATCGACCCCTTTTGGTATTTTTCCAAATGCGTTCGACATTTCCTCACAGCTTCTTCATACAGTTGTTGTTGTTGTTGTTGTTTAGATTTGCGCCGTTCACGATTCGCACTGTCTTTAATTAATTCGTCATTTTCCACTTTCGATGGTGGAATCATCCCTATGAGTAGCATCTCCTGGATTTTACGTCGTCTGGTTTGTTGTCGTGTCACATATCCACGCCAGATTTTCTGTATACGTAAAGCTGCATTCAAATTTAAACGAATTTTATTTTGCTCACTATTATCAATTGTCGGTGGTGGTTTTGTTTTCGTTTTTGTTGATTTAACTTCACGCATAAATTGTGCCCTTAAACGTCCCTGTCGTGCCCTTTCATGTACTTGAATGATCAAAATTGCTTGTTGTTCTGTTAACGGTGGCTTTTCGATTGTTTTTTCAACATAACCGAGTTTCTCTAAAACATCATCAATCGTTCTTTGTTGATTATCAATAATTTGTTGACGTTCTTCACAGAAACATGTTGGTATCATTAATTCTGCATCACATGGTGTTGTTTTAATTAATTCAATTATATCACCACAATGTGTATATTCATTTAAATCAGCTTGAATTAAATCAGCTTTTAATTCTAATATTCTACCTAATGTTGCCTCTAATAATTTACGTATTAATCGATGTTTTTGTGGTTGAACCATTTGATCAATACACTCGCATAATTGATTTGATATTAAAATATATTTAATATAGAGTGTTGCTAATAATTCACGTTGTTCTTTACGGTCAGCTTGAACGGGCTCTAATTGTAAAGTTTCGTTTAAAATTTCTTGAGCTTTTTGCCATTGATTGTTGTACGTTTGATGCGACATGATTGTTGGACTGTTGGGTTACTATAGCAATCCACAATCCATTGAAGTCTGTCTGCTCAGTCAGGTCAGGTGTCTTTAATTCAGTATACAGATAATAATGAAAACCATAATTTATTACATAGGGTTTTTATTGAATTTGTTATCTGTTAAACACTAACAAAGCTCGAATAAATAGTATGATTATCAATTTGAAATGAAATGAATTTATCGAAATGAATCAGTTGTATTTTCAGTGATTGTTGATAAAGTGGATGATAATGAGATAAGTGTAACAAGGGTGTTTTGTGTAGTGATTGGATTTATTGTGGAATTCCCTGTAATAACATTTAATTTCCCATGATTGTGCTGTGTACCACTACATGGATGTTCATCCATTGGACTAATAATTGTTTCCAAAAAATATGCCATCAATGAACCAGTTGTTAAACCGAAATTATACAATAACGTCATTATATTGCCAGTTAATTCACGATAACGTTCATCAACTTTACCAGGTGCATGTATCATTGGAACACTACCTAATATGCCATTACTGAAACCTAATATTAATGCAAATGTGAATGCTGTCACTTCCGCTGAAAATATTGGATTTGTTCGTGGTGCAACACACATTATCATTAATGGTATCATAATTAATCTGGCAATTGAACAACGCACTAATCGTCCGCCAGTCCAATAACGTGATGATGATGCCAACATTTTGCCTATTAAATCGGCACCATTAAAAAATGCCATCATCAATATCGGCATCCACGATAATAAACGACAACTGACAATCTCTGATGCTATACCTGGATATAAACATAATGTAGCAAAATAAACCAAACATATTGATATCATATAAGGATGGATAGCTTTTGTTATCTCCCAACGTGCTACTAATCCTCCTAAAACAGAACACATCAGAGAATTTCTGAAGAATTTGGAATAATGATAAAAAAAAGGTACTTACTTCGCATCCCACTAAGACCACCACTAGCACTCATACTTTGTCGTCCACGTATGACAACATCTTCCACTTTATAAGTTGGTGCACTAATATTTCCAGATGGTTCATAGGCTGGATTGGCGAAACTTAATGTATTCCCAGCTGTTGGTGGTGGACTATTTTGGATTTTCAACACACCATATTGGGCATCGTTAGTTTCAATCTAGAAAATAAAGAATTTTTAACTGATCCCGTTACGAATTTAAGTTAAAATACCAATCCAGCATCTTCGGTAGGCTCTAAAGTTATTCTAGTTTTGGCTCGTTCACATAATGCAATATAGAATTGTATAAAATCAGTCCGTCGTATTAGATGGTACATAGCAAAACATGTTGCAACAGCCGATACTGATACGGTAAAGAAGTAAATGGTACTGCCACGTATTTCAGGGACGAAGAATCTTGTTAAAACTCTAACAAATGATGTGAAAACACCGGAAGCACCTTAAAACGATTCAGATTTGACTGATAATTTTGAAAAATTATATAAATAAACAAACATACTCTCCCCAACCATAAGAGCTTGAGTATACCGTGCTGGTAGCATACTCGTATATCCATAAAAACTCGATTGTTGTACTGTTTTTAAATAAATTCATTGTTAAAGATTCACGTGATTGTTGTGAATTTAATTTACCTGTACAACCCACAGCCACAACAGCTACAGCAGCCAAATTAACACCATAAGATGTAGCTGTCCCGAAAGCTTCCCACCATACCTCACAAACAACCACGAATATCAATGTAATAAAGGACATAATATATCCTTCAAGAAAACAACATCATCAATAATTAATAATAACAATAACAATAATATCGATATTACCGAAATTGATACGTGAATTCAAGGTGAACGTTTCTACCAACAAATTATTACCAAGTACTGTAAAAAAAGCAACAACAATATAAACTAACGACATATCGAAAACAACAGGAGTGCCAGGATAACGAATTTTAAAATAATCCATTGCCATTATAAAACTGTAACATTATAAACATTAGAATTTTTGTATTAATTTGTATCTGAAACATATTCACCTGTTGTAGGGCAACAGAAAACCAGCACCGCCCAATACAAATGATAAATAAACAGCATTGTATGCATCTATAGGTGGTGATATATTTGAAAATGTATTTGTATTATGGTAATCATTGGTACGGCGAGATTTGCCCAATTTTGAATAACCATGGGCATCATTTGTATCTTCCATTATTCAAAATTACAATGCTTTATTGAATTTTATTACACATATTTATAGACATTTTTTTCTCTTTTAACATTAATTTGTTGATATGATTCAATTATTCCATTTAAATTCTAATTTTACAGGTCTACATTGCACAAGGCGCAATTTGCGCATGTTTTCTATCTTATTGATTAATTCTGTATTGGGTATATTCCAACATTTAAAGGGATGAAACCCTACAAATATTCAAATTCTGCTGAAATAACAAAAATTACAGTGATCTTATAGGCAACTAATTAAACATTACAGTATTTGGAATTGTATACTTTACAGATTTTCTATAGCTAAATACCTGGAAAGGAGCGTGATTAATTATAAAATTTGGTTTATCCACTGATTTATCTTAAATATAAGTTTTTCAGTTCCATAACCAATTATTGTTGGGAAATTGTTTTGTTTTAATTAGATTTGAAATTTCCCGCATGATTGTTCTTATCTGATTTCCGTTAAATTCATCCAATCAGAACAACTTTTGAGTGCTGACATCTATTGGTGATTACGTTAAAAAAAAAACAAAAGAAGTAACATGACTGCATTGATGTTCCATATACATATAAAATCGTGTTGGCTTTGGCCAATGCGCGACGTCAACTTGCGCAATGTTTAAATTTATTTAAAAAAAACTAATTGATTAATAAAAATAAAGTGATCATCAAGTGATACCAAAAATTATTGTGATTTTCTATTTGTTCTATTGGGGTATGTTGTAATTGTTATTAAAAAAAAACAACAGACAAAACCAAAGACAACAAGGAGGCGATGCAATGTCGTCTGTCAAACTCGGTGATTTTTCATTAGATCTCTATTTATGACAAGTGTCAAAGTGTGTTTTTGTTTTGTTTTACTTCGTAACTAAATAATTAATTGAATCAAATGTTTGTGTTAGCAATGTAAATTAGTGTCTTTGTAAATTTTATATCGGGCGTGATTTAGAATAAAAAATCAACGGGTAGTTGTTAGTTGTTTTTTTCTGTTGTTTGTTTGTTTTAAAGAAACTACCGAAAATCGGCAAAACAATGGGCGCTAAACCGAGTACAGCACAAGGTGATACACAACAAAGCCCCCGTACAAGGGCCTTCTCGACTAGTAGCAGTTCAGATGTGGTAACAGCCCCCGGATTTCGATTTATGCGTTCACTAGGTGTAACAATGTCAAATGATCGACAAAGGGCTAGATCCTTATCTAGTGTACCGGATTTGCATACTAGTCATGAAACAATACCGACTGGTGCTAGTTTTGATGTTAGTACTGGTGCTAGTCCAGAAACTGATAGTAGTTCCACAGAGGATGCTAATGGGGCCTTGGGAGGATCAACTGCCTCCAGTATTGCATTAGGACGGGTATATGCTGCACATTCATTACCATCACATATATGGTCGTTAAATGGTAAGTTTAATCCAAAAATATAAAACAGGTATTTTTATCAATAATCAATTTCCACGTGATTGCAGTATTATGACGTATTTCATCGAGAACATAAAATCTAAAATTTAAATGTTCCCCAAGATATGTTTACATTTGATTGACGCAATACAAATTTTTTTTCTTTCAGTTAACAGACGATCATGATTGATTAAAACGATTACCATATAATCACATGATTATGAACGAATATTAACACATCAACAAGATCTAGAAGGAATTTGGTACTTTGGAAATTTTTCTAATGCGTAATTAGATATAAAAATAAAATTAATCAAATTTCACAATACGGAAAAACCTTTGATTATCCCACAATTCGATATAACAAACAACGAAATTTCGATGTATAGAACAGATAAATTTAGCAGAAAGTAATTAAAACAATTTTTATAATTCTTGATAAATATCGTATATACGAAAAAGAAAACGATTTAACAGATACGTCATAAATAATTTGTCACGTGGAAATTGCATTTTTATTGTTTATTTACTTGCGGATCATAATTTAAAATATCACAAAAAAAAATGAAAGTGTGGTTTGTTTGTATGTTTTTTTTTTAAATTTTTACACCACTTGTTATGATTGTGCGATATTTATTATCATTACAACAATTGATTACTGTTTATATTGAAAAGAATTAAATAAAAATTGAATAAGATCGACAGAGAGTCGAGTATAAAATCGTCTTGTTGTCGTTTGAACAAACAGTTAATGATTTTTGATCAACAGTTTGCTTTAACAATATTAGTTGTGTAGTTCTAATTAAATCAGTTCTAATTAAATCAGTTCTATTTGTTTAAAAGATTAGCGTATTTTAAAAGTTCATTAATTAATTTGTCTATTATCAACAGTAATGTTTATATAGGAGAACATCTATTTGTATTAATCAGAATGTTAAACAGTTCTAGGAAGTATTTGACTATGATTATTTCAGTGTCTATTGGGATTTATTTACCATTAATATAGTGAATCTACTTTGATTTGATCGGCTTAACTTTCAAGCTATAATAGCAGCAACTATCGAATAACAATAGATCGATAAAGGGAGCTTTTAGTACATCTATAAAGCTTACTATCAATAATAGGATATTATATAGACAACCAGTATGAAAGGCATGTTTGCGAACAACACCCATTGTCTATCGAATGTTGGCTCTAAACGAAAGAATTGCAAGAATTGCTAAACCAGTATTTTTCAAGTATCTCCAAAATATTTCTTAATAAATCAAAAACTAATTAGTACCGGTATTCACAACAAGAAATTTTCTGTATTACATTTAAGTGTAGAGTTATTTATTACAAATAGCATATTAGATAATTGAATACTACTTTATTTCAATAACTAGACTTTAAATTCATGAAGTTATCAATAAATAAATTAGTTTTCAATTATAGAACACTTCTTTCTGATAGAATAACGAAACCGATTTGCTATCTACACAATACTTTGTGTTGTGAACCACTTGTCGTACATGGGGTCCAATGGAACAACGAAGTTAGTTGGGACACCCTGTGTACAATGCACTATTCTAGAGTCGTTTCACCTGTACCATCTGTTTAAAATTGTCCAATTTTGTTTTATTAAAAGCAGAGCTGGATAGATAGATATACTTGGGAGGTTGTAGGTGCAGATGAAAAATGATGTCAGTATTAGGTCATTATCTAGTGTTTATAAATTAAGTTTGTTTATCATTTCAGACTACGTATACACGTTGATGAAGTACAATTATTTGTTGTACGTACATCCAAATTTGATGTAGAAAACAAATTTCGATATTGTTTTCTTTCATCTTTCTATGTTTGTATGAATAATTGTTGATAATTGTTGTTTATAAATATAGAACTTTGTATGTTTAATTTAGTCGTTATATTAATTTATATTTAATTGTAAATATTATAAAATTCCATGACGTTATTGGATTATTCTATAAATAGTATATTAAATAAGTTTTCGTATTATCGGTTAATTGAATAGATCACGTTAAAGCAGGTGAGACTTCAAAGGTGCTTCATCGATCTTCTTGAAATAATACTTCCAATACAATAATACATACATTATTAAAATACCTAAACTGGCAAAATTTGTGTCAATAGTCAAAGAATCGACAGCCTTTTTTTTTCAGGTGTTCAAAACATGTGGAAAATCTATTCTGAAATAAAATTCAGTAAAGAAAAAAATGATTTTCTATTCCAAGCGATAATATCTCT
Organism: Meloe dianella; assembly: GCA_028455855.1. Lineage (NCBI taxonomy): Eukaryota > Metazoa > Arthropoda > Insecta > Coleoptera > Meloidae > Meloe > Meloe dianella. Next base: position 2,489,076 of record JAPTHL010000039.1, read on the forward strand.
CGCACTCTCTCATATATTAATTTTTAATGTGTTGTTATAGAGTTAGTTGTACATTCATTCTCTACATGAATAAACAACATTGTTCAGCGAGTTGTTATTTGCGTAAGGGTAGGACTTTTGGGTTTCATATATTTTCGGTATAGCTAGAATAATAAATTTTGTGGGCATGTAGAGAGAGCATTGTATAAATAATTGAAATCCTCTCAATTCACTCCCATACAATAGGTGATTTCGAAAAAAAGGGTAGAAGGACGGTTTGGGGTGCAAGAAAATGTTACCAAATTAAAGACAGTGCGCTCAAAGGTACGTAGAAGGGTTTTTTTGATAATGAAAATATAAGGAGATACAAACAAGACCAGATTTCTTCTCAATCTCGTTTAAACAGCCGCTGAGATATTTTGATAAAGAATAATATTTTTTAATTATGAGTTAAATTTTTTATACACCTCGCCTGTTCCCTTGTGACTCTAGTGTCAAAGTTGCGACAGAGTCGCCGCGACAGCGTCGACAAAGTGTATAACTCTAGGGTCAAGCTTGCGACAGCGTCGCCAAGTGGTGAACACATTTGTAGGTGTCAAGCTAGAGCGACACGACAGAATGTATCATGCAATTTAACATCTCAAACACTTTAAAATGCTCATAAATTACTAGTTTTATGATGCCCCTACCATCGAACACCTCAAACAGATTCCAAAGCTTATCTTTTTCCCAAGAATTCTAAGTAATATAAACAACTTGCCCATAAAAACGCCGCGACACTGTCGCAAGCTTGACACGCTCCATAAGAATGTGTGGTGAACGTTTCTGTCGCCGATTTCCAAAAACGCCGAGCTCAACGTTTTTTCTGTCGCCAGTCGCAAGCTTGACAGCCTACATAAGAATCTGTGTTATACACTTTGTCGACACTGTCGCGGCGACACTGTAGCAAGCTTGACACTACAGTAACACAGATTCTTATGTAGGCTGTCAAGCTTGCGACTGGCAACAGAAAAAACGTCGAGCTCGGCGTTTTTGGAAATCGGCGACAGAAACGTTCACCATACATTCTTATGGAGCATGTCAAGCTTGCGACAGTGTCGCGGCGTTTTTATGGGCAAGTTGTTTATATTACTAAGAATTCTTGGGAAAAGAATTGGAAACAGATGTTCGGTCGTAGGGCATCACAAAACTAGTAATTGGCAAAGTACCGACAGGCCATTGTCCTGCACGTACACAAATACCAAGTACAACATAAATACAACATATTTTCAATTCGTCAATAAAATATTTTATAAAATTTCAAATCCATTTGACCACCAACTACTCGCGAATGTCAGCAATCAATACGGTTGCTACGTTCTTATGTGTGGATTGTTGTAAGTATGTACAATTGTTGGTGGAAAGATAATAATGTCCGGCTGTTTGGGCTGTGCAATTGTAATGGGCGTCATAAAAGTAGCAATTGAGAGAGTACCGACAGGCCATCACAAATACATTGAAATCAGATAGTCGACTGTGATCTAACTAGCTGTGTGCCAATTGTGCTCCGTAATCAGAAAGTGACTACCAAAAATTAAACAAAAATCATGATTCATACTGTCGTGTCGCTCTAGCTTGACACCTACACCATATCCACGATTCTAATGTCGAATTTCAAATGACAGAATTGTCACTAACCTGTTTATGCTACACGGTGAAAAGCAAGAGTACCAATATAACATACGCATTTCTTCCTAAACTAGTAGGAGAAAGTTAGGGACCTTTGAAATATTTGGTTGCCAGCAGTTTTGCAAAATTCGATATTAGAATCGTGGATATGGTATATTATAGTTCTACGGGAAGTATATAAAACCTAAAAGCCCTACCATTACCGTTTTTTTTTTCTTTAGAATTTCAATTTATCCAGATACTGTGATGAAAAACCTTTAAATAAAATTAACGTTTTCAATGTTAAACTTTTCTTAATTATTACGTTTTTTATTTTATTTTTTGATACATAATAGGCGAGTTTGATTTTGATTATTAGGGAACACAAATTTATATTCTTATCGAAATATTTTTTGGATTTATTTTTAAAATTTAATTGTTGAAAAATACAAATTTATCTGTAAATATTGAGTTGCAATTAATACATTTTCGACATTTACATGTAATCTTTTGATAAAATATTGCATGACGTTAATTCGTTCCCATTATTATTATTATCATAATAATAATAATAATAATAATAATAATAATAATAAAATAACATTATTCCTAGAAGTTATTATTAAGTTGTAACTATAGTAATTTGTTCCTTTACGATTATAATATTATTGATGGTTTACAATGATCGATACTGTGATAAATATAGATCAACCATAAATGTTTCTCTTGCTGTTTATCATACGTAAATTGAAAAAGAAGTCAATAGTACAAGATATCGAAAAGAAATAAACAATTTTCATCATGTTAAATGTGTTCAAATTTAAAAAATACGTGATCAATTTACATTTTTTTTAATAGTAAATACAATAATCGCCAGGCAATGTGATCTAAATTTTATTAAATCTATTACAAATATACAGAGAACATGGTGGTCGGTTGTAATAATAATTTAAAAAAATCTAGTTTTTATTATCATCATCACGTTCTTGCTTTATCCTATTTTCCAATTAGTTTTTTTTTATCTATCAATCAATAGAAATGATCATATTCAATGGCGATCACTGTATTTGTAAGCCAAGAACTGAAGATTATTGAAATATTAATTACCTAAAGGTGTGTATTAGTTTTCAATCACGTATTGTGGTAAAATAAAATTGAGAGAGAGAAAGAGAAAATAGAAAGAATATTGAAATATACGATTGAAAACTGGTGAATGTTTTATAAATATTTTTGTCCTTGATTTAAAGTTTCTTTGTTCGTGGGTATGGATTGATTTACTTTTTTTTTTTTTTGTCACAAAAAAAATCAATTATTACCTACTATCCACAGTAATAACCTATTCTTATATTTACAAATTATGTTAATCATTTCGTAATTTATTTAATAATAATAATGAATATTTGGAAATATTATTAAAAAAAGTAAAAAATTAGAATAATTTCGTAATAATCTTATTAGGTATATTTCCAGTTGAATGTATGTTAATTCGTCTATTGTTTAACAAAATCATTATCTCTTTTGTTCATCTATTTTATCAATTATTAATTAAATCTAATACAGGTGGAGAGTGAGACCTTGGTAAACAAAAATAAAGTTGTTGATTTTGTTATAAATATATTATCGATTCCCTATAAAACATGTGTTAATTGTTTTTAATACTTTAATAATGTTAAATTGTATCCACCTATAACTGTATAGAAATGGATTGCTTTATTTATATCTACTCTGTGTGTTTGTGTGTATAAATTTTTCTCGAATTGCCCCCTTCTCTTTAATTTTTTTTTTTGTGTTGAAATTAATACAATCTCTCTCTCTCTCTCTCTTTCTCTATCTTTATTTGTTTTTCATATTAATATTAAAGCTTATAATGAGTGCAGCAATTTATATATCCGGACCTACTCCAAGTTTTTTGTGCTATCTTTAGTTACAAAGCGCTAAACAATTTGTTTTTGTCACTTTACGAATAACTTTACTGCCTGTGTTTGTGAGAGAATCATACAACGAATAAAGAATGAATTGAAAATTGTCTACATTTACATTATTGTGTTGTTGTTTGTTGTTGGTGTGTAGATATCAGTTATTTTTTTCCATATAAACAAAATTGTGCGTTTTGTCAGAGTTGTTTACAAAAATTTTTGATATTCTCTATTTAACAATGGGACAAAATGTGTCATCGTCTCAATTAAATGTAACATCACCCAACACCCAACACAAAGAGAAAGGTAAAAATATAGATTTAAATATTAATATTATACATTTATTTATTTATAATGTAAATGTAGATAATTGTCGTTTATATTATTTATATATGCTACTATTAATAAATTCTCTATCTGGACTCTTCTATATTTTTATCTGTTTTCGTTTTGTTAAAAATAATGAGTTTATCGGTAATTGTTTTTCTTTCACATTTGAATTAATTAAAATTATTTGTTTGATCGCATTTAACCAGAACCGGTTTTACGATAATTTGTTAAACATAAGATTTACCGTTTAAGTCGTGATAATATTAGAGATTTTGGTTCGTTTGGTTAAATGATGTGTGTTAAATTTGGATAATTAGTTATATGAAATCAATTTCAGGCTATTTTTGATTAATTTGCCATCACAATCAACAAATTTGACACATCACTCAAAAATCCTGTATAATTGTTTATCATAGTTATGTTTGTTGGCGATTCTACAGTATCTGTAGAAAATAGCAACAAACAAACAAAAATCAGAAGTGTGGCACTTAAGCAGTAACATTTGAACGTTGAAAAGACACCTCGTAGCTAATCTGTAAAATCAATCCATAAAACTGGTACTTTGTTTTTTAAATAATTTTATTGGAAATAGTGTGAATTTAAAATTTTAAAAAATCATATGTTATTCTCATACCATTTATCGTTTTGTTTTGTTTGAATTAAGAATTTCTAAATCCACTTTATCATACTACAAGGTTGAAAATATCATTACTCTAATGGAATATTAGTTATTATGATGTCCAATCAATTATGTATATCTACTACTACTTTCATATAGAAATATTAAACATTGTCGCTATGACAATGTGAAATATTGGTATTAGATACACAACACAAAAACTTCTACAAAGTGAATATAAACAGTTTCGAATTGTTGCGCGCATGGTTATTTTATCTGTTTTGAAGAAATGATAAAAGATATTTGAAACATTCGTTTTCGAAATGTTCATGTGTCTTAAACGTACAATATTTTCACAAATATATAACCATCTATTTCATTAGAATGGATAACATTTGTTTATTGTTGTTGTTTTTCTGTATTATTAAGTGATTTTTCATTTAGTTTTATGAGTTTTAATAAAAATTAAATGCATTACCGATTATTGTTAAAACAGAACAACCTTTGACATTTTCACACCTTTATCACATCAAATTATTGTATGTATGTAATAAATAAATTGTCTGTTGCTGCATTTTGACTATGGGGATTGTGATAGGATCATGCGTTCCTGATGAAGAACCTGACACAAATAATCGATTCCATCATGTCGTTTACGGTAATTAATAAACATTGTTAATAGATCGTGTTAATGTTTAGATATTAGAAACTATTGTGATTGTTGGAAATTATAGACAGAAATATTGAAATAAAATTGATGGGTTTATATTAAAGAACGTTTATAAAATCAATATTTATTGTTGATTAAACATGTTGGAGGACGAACGAAATTATTATAGAATTAACAATTATTTATCCTCCCCCACACACAAAATATTTGTGTGGTTTATTAAAATCTAATGAATTATTGGCATTTTTCCAGGGATCAAATGTCCAGTTTGCAGTAAATTTGTAATTCCAGATGATATCGAATGTCACCTAGTCATGTGCCTAACAAAACCACGGCTTTCCTACAACGGTAAATAAAATACAATTATGTGCTATTATTGAGTTTAAACAAAAATTATTGAATTTTAGAAGATATTTTGACTGATGATAAAGGAGAGTGTGTGATATGTTTAGAAGAATTAAATCAAGGTGATGTTATAGCTCGCCTGCCTTGCCTGTGTATATACCACAAAACGTAAGATTCAACAATCATCATTTATCATTATTATCGATAATAATTAAATAATACATTATTTTTTTTGAATTGTAGATGCATCGATCAATGGTTTGATGTGAATCGATCGTGTCCGGAACATCCTGGTGATTAGCAAAACATTGTTTATTAATAGGTTGTTTCTTTTTCTCTTCTTCTTTTGTATATGTAAAATATGTGAATAAATTGGCTAAAAATAATGGGATTATATATGTTATATAATCATCAGACAAGTGAGATATAAATGTTGATAGATGCGGAAAAAGCTTTTAATATTTGAAAAATAAAAATTTTGAAATAATTATGTCAATAGTGTTACCTGTATAGTGGATGAGAAAAATTGGTGCATTTTCTACATTCTACAATATTCATTTTTATAATCAATAAATGAACAACCAACACATTTAGATTTGTTGGAATATTGTGAGGACAAATTATCAACTCTGTTGTTATTCTATACATTTACATATCAATTTGTTTGGAATATACGGTGATGATGACGACATGAAGACATTGGGGACAAACGGTGATTTTCATTTAAAATACAACAACAAGTAAAAGTGATGTCGACGGACTACAATTATAAATCTAAATATGTGTAATTTTTGTATAATAATAATAATTAGAAATGTAAAAGAAATTGGAATAATTTATGTGGCAGCTGTAATAATCGCTGATAAGTTATAGAAGACTAAAAAATTAATTTGTTTGGAAGATATAAAAAGATATTTTTGATACTTTGATAATTATAACGTTCCGAAATTGATTATTCTTCTTTTTCTCTCTCGTTAATTGTGTTGTGGTGGAAATAGTGCTACACCTCATGCTCGCAGACGATTAATATTTATTTTAATAGATTTTGATTCTTTTTTCGCGCCCCTGTTTTTAACGTAATTTTTGTACATTTTGATAAAACCGAATTAGTCATGTAGAATTGTTAAGTGTTTACCAAAGATTCTTTTTAATTTTTTTGTTGTATGTTAAAGGTGCTATAATTATCAAAATTACAAAAATTTTATTATTCAAACAGTTGTTTTTATGTAATACAAACTGGTTTCTTAATCATTTTACAGAATAAAATCACTGGGTGTAGCAGTAATTTACTACTACTTATATCGAAATAAATTAACTATCCTTTAACTATATGAATAAAGCCATAAAAACAAATGTGTAATATGTTGATAGTACAACAATGATTTGATTGTTTTTTATAAATATTCCCTAATTCATTTGATCATCAAGGATTTGATTTGTGATTATTTTGCAGAAACGAAAATCGTCCTCATTTAGTTTTAATATATTTTCAATTTTCGTTTCTAATATTTTATTACTGAGTTAAAATAGAAAAGGAATAAATAAATAAAAAACTATTAACATGTAGCCTTGTAGTGATAAAATAAATGCCATTTTCAAAATACTAATCGTATTGATTTTGCGACCAGCTGTATAGTGGCGATGGCCGCCATGAAGGTCGGTTCACACTTGATAGAGCACAAAAAGAAAAATGATGTAATCTAACCTCTCAGTGTTCATAGATGTAGAATTATGGAAATACTGATGTTGATTCCATTTATAAAATCGGTGTTTGATCGACATTTCAATAATGCCCGTTAAACGTGTCTTAATTATCGGCATTTGTGGTGTCACATGTGGTGGTAAAACAACATTAGCAACACAATTGCATCAGATATTTAGACAAAATCAATTGATATCACAAGATGATTATTTTCGACCAATTGATGATCCACGACATGTATGGATACCGGAATTGGATCACATCAATTTTGACATTCTATCAAGTTTAGATATGGAGAGAATGTACAAAGATATTTGTACATCGATTGGTAATGATAAAACCGAGATTATCACTGAACCTTCGATCTTATCGAATAAACAACAATTTCGTAATATTGACGATTTAAAAGAATTGATTTGTATTAAAGCAAACGAGATTAATTTGCATGTGATTATTATTGAAGGTTTCTGTATTTTCAATTACAAACCATTATTGCCATTATTCGATTTGAAGTATTATTTCACGTTAAATAAGGATGAGTGTTATCGTCGACGACAGGCACGTATTTATGAACCACCGGATTGTGGGGGATATTTTGAGAAATGCGTATGGCCTGAACATCTCAAACAATTCAAAGAAGTCAGAGATTCGGCTGAAGACATCACATATTTCAATGAAACTACCGAAAATCCTCTAAAACAAGTACTGTTGGACGTTGTTGAATTTCTACAATAATAGACGTTTTTCCTTCACATTTACAGGGTAACAGAACAGAATTTTTGTTTAATATTTACTTTATAATTATAAATAAATCAATTTTTTATAATTATTATTTTTAGCAGTGTGTACAAATAGTTGATTGAGCCACATATAAAAAACAAATAAATAATATACACATGTTAAGTGAATGAAAAAAATCGAACACTAACAAAAAAAAAACCTGTTATAATTCACGGAAATTCCAAAACTCTCTACAAACTACATGGCATATGTACTTTTACTAGGCTGTTCATCTTCTTGTACACCACTAGATTTCTTTACATAGACCGGATTCACTTGAATCTCCTCATCCATTCCTAGAATTTGTTTATCCAATTCCATACATGTCGATAATTGATGTTCTAAACTTTTTAAAACATCCGGACCACCATACTTATCTGGTTCATCACGGAAAATCACCATACCGTCTTTCTGATTGATTGCAGCATAAATTTGTTCATCTTCAATCTATTGGAAAAATTTAATCAATTGATTTAAATAAATTAAAAAAAATATCAATATTACCATATGTAAGATATAACGTTCAGCATCTGATGGTCCAGATAAACCAACTCGACTTGCCACATCCGATAAACTCAATGTTAAAAACGTTTTCGTCAGTCTTTGTATGTTTTTTTTATAAAGTACAGATGCAACTTGTTTAACAAGTCCTAAATTATTATCTCTATCAAAAGCTTCTCTATGTTTATTAATAACAGTATTTAAATCTGAGGTATTATTTAAAACGAAAGCATTAGCCAAATCGTGGTATGCTTGTGATAATGGTTTTATAAATCTTGGTACTACTTGAGATGCATATTTTGGTACAGCTTGTATCTACAAATAAAAATCAATTAAACATATGAACAATTAATAAAATGAAAATAAATAACAAACTTTGCCCTGTAATAATAATGAAACTAATATATATTTTTTGTAAGCTTCTAGCATAATATGTGAAACAGCATGGGCTGGTGTTGTAATAGCAACTTCAAAAAAATATAAAGCTCGATCTAAATTTCTCATTGCTAAATAAATCATTCCACCATAATAATAATATAATAGGAAATATTTTGAATCGAATTGGGATCCATTAGAATTCTGTGTTATCTAAAAACAAAAATGTTTTAAATACATTATTCAAAACCAATCATCAATAAGAAACAATTCGTACCTCTTGACAAATTCCTGTAATATCAATATCTAAAATTTCTAAGGCTGGTTTAAAGCATTTCGCTAATAAACATAATTGACATAAATCAGCATGTATTGATGTTAATTGTGTATCGAAAAATCGTAATTTTGATATTGCTTTTTTCAATAATAAAATCCCTCTAATTGGTTGTTTTTGTTCAACTAAATAATTCGTTATTAAATGACATAATTCAGCAAATGTGTCCGGTGCTAATCGTATTTGTTCCCCATTACATTCCTGTATAAATTCTTGTGCTTGTTGAAAACGATTATCTACAGCACTATTTGGTAAAGGGCCATTGAATTTTGCACATAACACAACCAAATAGCCTAATGAATGCTGTTGTGGATCTAATGTTTCCAATACATTGTCTAAATGTTGAGTATTTTTAAGCAAGATTTCCGACGATTTACTTAAATATTCACATAGTACTTTATAATTGCCTGCAAAAAGAATAATTTTTTTTTGGTAAAATATAACCTCAATTTCAAGTGTCTGAAAAATTGATAATAATTCTTGAAATATTACTAACCAAGTGATGAAGCTGTTCGAACTGTTGTTACAAATTGTTCTAAAACAGAAGCCATCTCATTAGATTCGCAAATTCTTGAAAAATTTGATAAATTTTATTAATAAATCTTATAAGCGAACCGCAACCAAAAATACAGATCACTGCAATATCGACAATTAGCATTGCCAAATGTCATGAAGCAAAACCGACAAAATATCCAATTTAAATAGATTTCAATAATCCGGAATTAATATAAAGCCACAAATTCACACTTTCATCGTCTAAATTAGCAAAAAACATACAAATATCTATTGTTACGGGTGAGTCAAGGTGGCTATGTTCAAAAATAAATCGGTAGATCAAGGTGTCAAACGGCTGACTTGGCATTGTAGCATACAAATGGCCACAAAACAGCCAGCATAGATAGAGATAGCCAACATTTGAAAATAAATTCTGGAATTTAAAAAATATCCCAGAAATTATAAAATTAAACTTCCACAACTGTCGCCTAAATTGAATATATTTATCATTATAAGACTATGCCAGTTTCACTTTCATTATTATTATTTCTAAATTATATTTTCCTATTAGAGCTACAAATAGCTATTCACATACATAACCTCTGTAAATCCCAACGATCCCAACCTTTCAATAACAGTTGAGCATGGTACAAAAAATCCAAAATAATTGAAAATAATGTCCCCAATATCACCGGCATGCGATGATACCATTGACGATATTGAAGACTTAATTGGTGGTGATGATATAACACCAAAAGAACGTTATAATAATAGGAAAAACATTAAAATTATTGCAAAGAAAAAAGTAAGTTTTCCAACTAATAATTGTTTTTTTTCTCAAAAATATTGATTTCTAGCAGAATCTCGAAAATGGTGAGCGACCTTCTGGTGATAACATCCCCGGCACTCAATCAATTTATATGAAAACTTGGGGTTGTGCACATAACAGTTCGGATTCTGAATACATGGCCGGTCAATTAGCTGCTTACGGTTATAAATTAACAAATAATAAACAAGAAGCTCATTTATGGCTATTGAATAGTTGTACTGTGAAGAATCCATCAGAGGATCATTTCCGTAATGAAATCGATTCAGCCAAAAAACAAGGAAAATTCGTTGTATTAGCCGGTTGTGTACCCCAAGGTGCACCAAAGGCGTTATTTGTTCAAAATTTAAGTGTTGTTGGTGTACAACAGATCGATCGTGTTGTTGAAGTTGTTGAAGAAACACTAAAAGGTAATACAGTTCGTCTATTTGGAAAGAAAAAAGAGAATGGTAAGAAATTAGGTGGAGCTTCATTGTTATTACCAAAAGTACGAAGGAATCCATTAATTGAGATTATTGCTATCAATACGGGATGTTTAAATCAATGTACGTATTGTAAAACAAAACATGCTCGTGGTGATTTAGCTAGTTATCCACCGGAAGAGATTGTGGCCCGTGCTAAGCAAGCTTTTGAAGAGGGAGTTGTAGAAATTTGGTTAACATCAGAAGATACTGGTATTTTATTGTTAATTTTAATTAAAATTTGATTTTTAATTGAAATTATTTTAGGAACATACGGTCGTGATATTGGTACATCACTACCGGAATTATTATGGAAATTAGTTGATGTGATTCCAATCGGTTGTCGATTACGTTTAGGAATGACAAATCCACCGTATATTTTAGAACATTTAGATGAAATTGCAAAAATTATGCAACATCCAAGAGTATACAGTTTTCTGCATGTTCCCGTACAATCTGGTAGTGATCAAGTATTAAGTGATATGAAACGAGAGTATTGTCGTCGTGATTTTGAGCATGTTGTTGATTTTCTACAATCACGAATACCTGGTATGACAATTGCAACAGATATAATTTGTGGTTTTCCAACAGAAACTGAACAAGATTTTGATGAGACTTTATCATTATGTGCTAAATATAAATTTCCAAGTTTATTTATTAATCAATTCTTTCCGCGACCTGGTACACCGGCTGCTTTAATGACTCGAATACCAGCACAACAAGTTAAATTACGTACGAAACAATTAACAGATTTATTCTATTCGTATGAACCGTATACGAGGAAAATTGGTGATATACAAGAGATTTTAGTAACTGAAATATCACATGATAAGAAACATTATGTTGGACATAATAAATTTTATGAACAAGTTCTAATACCAATGGAAGAGAAATATTTGGGACAATTGGTTACTGTTAACATAATTGGTGCTAGTAAATTTTCAATGATTGCTGAACCTTTAAAGAAAATCATGCCAGGTTTAACGAAACCTTTACAACAAGGACAAATATCAGGAATTAGTACAGAAATTCAATCTAAAACCGATATTAAAATCGTCATAAGTTTAATTGTGTTGAGCATAGCAATTGTATTGAGACTTATATGGATGTTCTTATAAACGATGTACATATATATAAAATCTAATTTTATTATATAATAAACATGTTTAATTGGGAAGATTTCATCTAGATCTAGTTGATGGTATAATAAATAACATCCATTTCAAATTGCGTTAATATTTAATTATTGTAAAGTTGGTGCTACTGTTGTAACGCTAAATCAATGACGTAGAAGTGTATAGACTGCTTACCGCCTATAATTTCTGTGCTTTAAAAAGGAGGGCCTATATGGAGGTTTGTCTCACTCTTTTCATCTCATTACAATGCGCAGTCCATATGAATTAAGCTACGTAGCCCAGTAAAGGGAGACATAAGATATCATTATTTCATACTATCATAGAGAATCAGTAGATGTCAGCTGAAGCTTTGAAAGTTTTTAGAGTTGCATACATCTTTCTTTTTCATCTGTTAATTTGCAATTATTTGTTTAATTATTACAAATGCGTCTGTTATTTGAATGGAATTCATTAGTTTATTAATTTCAAGTATACAAGAATAGGTACCCTGGTTTGTTTTATGTGGATATAGATACGAACAACAATAATTCTAATAACTACAAAATAACAGGGTAATCTTGATTATATGCAAATCATTCCAAAAAAGTTGAATTAAATTAACCAAATCACCAATATATCATACATATTTGTATTTTAAAATGTTTATAGTCTTATTTTGATGATTCGCAATCAGTTTTTATGCAACTAACAATACTTCTCAGATTATTTCGTAAGCAAACCCGGAGTTATCGGTCTGCGACTTTAGTTGGTTTGAGTCGTAAATATTTAAGATGTCAGCGCACATGTGGTCACGTTTTTGTCGATCGGATGAGCAGTCTATATACTTCTACGTCATTGCGCTAAATATAGAAAAAAAATAGAAATTGAAAAGAGATAGCAATATTTGTATTTCACATGGTTTTGTATATGTCTATTTCATGAGTAACATAAGTCTTTGTACGCATTGTACAAAGCAGTCTGATGGATTGAAATGTAACCATCGTCCCACAAACTACTACCACATAGACAAATTGTTTATTTGAAGTGCCAAATTCCTTTAATTCTATGTATAAACCACTGCATAGGCTTTAACATTTGTACTTAACTCAAAATTGTTCATCCGTGAAAGTTTCTGGAACTAAGGGGCTACATTTGCGTGGGACGTTATGTATATATTATATAGAATTCTGTGACAGCGCTGCCGCTTGCGCTTGCGCATAATAACTAAAGAACATAAGTGTGAGGGAATTACTATTTCTATCTCTTTCTTATTTCTAATACCCTCCGGGAGAGATTATTCGCTTTCCGTGTTGTCAATTAGTGCGTTATCTCTAAAATCTGAAGTATTTTGATATACAGGCGAAAACGGTTTCATGAAAAAAATGAAGGAAAATTTAGACTTTAGATTATTTAATAACGCTAGGATAAATCTATAGTAGGTATATTGTAGAAAATGAAAGATTGGTTAAATGCAGAAACGTTAACATTTACTCTAGTTGTAAAATTAGAGAATTATTAAAAATTTGTTTTTCTAAAAGATCTATTGCCGGAACACAATTTTATGTTGAATATGTTTTAATTGTTCAGTTTTTATTTCTTATGTTTATGATTTTGATCTATGTGATCAGGTGCTTCTTGTTGGAGAATTTCGGAATTGAACACTGATAAGTCTGGCAACACTGTCCGCGACAGCGGACTGTTACATGTCAAAATGTTTTTGATTGTTGCTAATTTATAATAAAACCTTTATTTTTTTAACAAATATAATGGCTGATAATAGAAAAACATCAAATAATACGAATAGTAATAAAGAAAATCCATCAAATAATGTCGACACGAATTTAGATGAAGCAACACCACACTTAGACTTGGATTTAGGGGGTCATTTAGGCCGTAGCAACGATACAAATAGGTTAGGTGGATGTTCAAATACAACAAATACAGGTAGGATTTCGTTCGATTAAAACCGGTTTTTTGGATTAAAACGAATTGTTGAAATTGTTAGGTGCTGAATTATCGAATAACAATCGCCGTGAGGACAATCCGTTTTCGTTTAAACATTTCCTACGTTGTGATGCGACGAATTATCAAAATAAAGGAGCACGGCCGAAAGTCTATTGTGGAGGACGGCCAATTAGTAGTGTATCAGATATGGCACAAAATAACGGTGTATCACCATCATCATCATCAACAACGCCATCAGTGCAATCAACAACATCTTCGAGTATAACAAGACCAACCGACACCAAATCGAAACAAACAAGACTTATTTCTGAATATTCATCATCAGCCCTGCCCGATTTCGTTCAAGATCACATAGTCGTTGAACAATGTTATTTAGGAAATTATACAAATAGCAATTTCAGTTTGGATATTAACTTGCCAGATTTTACACTTAATAGAAATAGTAATAATATAAACAGAGTTAAAATTGAATCTAGTCAACAGTTTGATCATCATCAACGGTGTGACAATAATGATTTGTCGATACCATTAGATTTACCTCTACGACGACAACAGAATGGCTTCCCATTTGATTTACCAATTGGTAGTGATACATCACAACAAAATTCACGAAATTCCTCATCAACTGAAGTGAATAATTTGTATTTTATGATTATTGAAAAATTTCAAACTCGTATATTTTTTAGGTGGGTGTTTCTAAGAGTTTACCCGATTTTCTGACTGATGGTGCTGTACGGACACAACAACAATTAGATAATTCATCTGTTGAAAGTCCAGAACGTGAATGTGAAAGACTGAGACGCGACTTAGATATTGCTCGTCAGCAAATAGTGGAACAAACAATGTGCATTGAGAATTTAACAAAAGAATTAGAAAATGCCAGGAGTAGAGAACAGGAGTACACGGAGAATCTTACAAGAGCTTTAGAACAAGTTGAAGAGAATTTACAACGGAGCAATGTAAATTATTTTACTTGTCTAGTTGATTGTTATTGTTAAATATGAATTTGTTAGGCTGAAGTTCAAAGACTGAGGAAGGAGAATCGTTCATTGCGTAGCGAAGAAGGGGCAGCAGGCGGTCATGACTATAACACACAAAATGAGATTTTACACTCACAACGTTTAGCTCAAGAATTGAAAGCAGCTGCTACCACTGCTGAACATTCATTAAGGTAATGTCAACTCGAGAATTTTTATAAAGTTTGTTATTTAATTGAAAATAAAAATGTTTGTAGGCAATTATTGAATGGTGTTGATAATCTAAGAATTATGGCATCAACTCTGGAGAATCTACATCGTATTGAAGACACATCAAGAGAATCATTTTTTGATTTAGACGATGGCACAGGACCAGCTTTGTAACATTTTGAAATTATAAAACAAGAATAATAATAATAATATCTGATTTATTTTGGATATTGTATATAAATTATAGTAATTTATTTTTAAGAAATGGTTAACTCTCCAGTTACTTCTTTTGTTTTGTGATTATTTTAACTATACTATACGTATAAATATTTTGATATTAACACCAAATTGACTCAAATATAGGTCACTTATCAATTAATATAAATGTGATCTTTGTCTGTGTTTATTTCTCTACAATTAAATATGTACGTTGAATTGTTTTTGAATTTTTCGCCCTCATTATGGTATAACAGTTTAAACCAAGTGTAAACAATAATATCGTCTGTGGCGGAGGACTCATTCAGGTATTGCCGAAAAACGGATTGCAGTTCTTCCTCAGAGGATTCTCGGACCGTGCAAGCGGCCCATTAGGTGTATTCGGTTTGAATGCTTACAGCCGCCTAACAGACCAGTTCATGACCAGTTTGCAAGAACTGTCTTACAAAAATTAAATTTGGGCAACTGTTGCCCGGCGCATCCACTAAAATTTGAAATTTTTCACCCGGCGCATCCACCAAAAAATTAAAAAAGAATGCCGCCTGGCGCATCTACCAAAATTTGAAAATTTTCGCCCGGTGCATTCATCAAGAATTTTCTTACAAAAATTAAAATTTACAAATTAACCCGGCGCATCCACCAAAAATTTTCTTGTAAAAATTCAAATTTAAAAATTGTCGCCCGGCGCATCCACCAAAATTTTTGCCTGGCGCGTCCACCATTTTTTTCAAAAGAATTAATAAAAATTATAAATCAACCCGGCGCATCCACCAATTTTTTTTTAAATAAAAAAATTAATGAAATTAACAATTTATACAAAAAGTTCTGTTTCGTATAACAACGTTTTGTTCGACGTCAATGCACACTGATCAAACGAAAGTGTCCTACAACAAAACATTTTGTTCGATAGTGTTGTGTTGTGCTGTGATGTGTTGTTTGACCAGTGTGGTTACTATGTAAAGCATTTGAAAAACAAGTTCTACCATAATCGAACGAAACCGTTCCGACTAACAACGTTTCTGCTGTATCAGTCTGCGTTCAACCTAAGCGTAAATTAGAAACGATTCGTACTGACAGTTGGTGCTCGGGGTAATTTTGAAACGACCTTCGGCACCCTGAGTAATTAAGAAACACAGCCAAAAAGTTGTCAGTGTTCCTCTGCAATGTTTTCATTAAAATATTTGTTTCACAAGAATTAACCAAAACAATTAACTATCACTAATTTTAGACGGTTGTATTACGCGACAGAAGAAATTATGGCCCATTCATCACAAGGTGTCTATGCGCCATTACCACAATCAATAAGTGATTCAGATTCCGAAAAAGAATTACATATGGAATCGATTTGTTCCAATAATTACACAAAAACAAATCAACAAAATGGTGTCGATAAATATCATAATTCACAATCATCAACATCAAATTTTATACAATTCAATGATGATTTATTGGAAATAAAAACAGCACCATCAAAAATGTCATTATTACGTAAAATTGCATTTATTCTATCAATTATTTTATGTTTTCTACCAATTATAATATTTTTATGGATATTACCATGCACATTACCACAAACATGTAATGTGAAAACAACAAATTGGGAGAACAAGCAAGCTGACATTGAATTAATTGGTGCAATTAATTTAGTGCACGGTTTGAATCAGAAAAATTTGAATTTGGCAATTTCATTTCGTGGCAATTCACTACCGACACCATCATCATCATCATCAATAATACAATCGAAAGTTTTAAATAATGGTGCTGTCTCCTTCTTGGGCACTAGTGGATCTGTTGCTTGGTATTTCTGACAAGAGGTGTTACCATTGCATTTAGATTGTTCAATTATTGACATAGATTTGAATGGTATTAATGATTGTTTAATGTTGGATGTGAGAGGATTGAAAAGTATTGAGATCATATCAGGACAAGTCATATGGCATGCTCATAGCCATGAAGAGAGGAAATCTATTAACAATCTAGAATTTCCAATAGCTTTACCGGATTTAAATAACGATAATGTTCGTGAATTATTAGCGATTTATCAACGTAATAATTTAATGTTGATTTGTGGTCATACAGGACGAGCACTACTAAATATCGTCATTGAATCCTGTCCATTACTCCATGATCTTTCAACTAACAACAACAATATCAGATTTAATTGTTCATCTGTTGATGATTCGATGTATAAACGAATAACAATTGATGATGTGCGTCGAAAATATCATAATAATTCGTACAACATCAAATTGATGGATGTTGAACAGGACATCAATCGCAATGATGGTGATGGTAACAATAAGAATAAATTTTCGATTGGTAAACGTGAATTAATTATAAACAATTCCGGTAATTGTCCGAATTGTAAAGCTAATATTGAATTGTTTGATAAAAGTACATCAAAAATGAAAATTTGGCCTTATAATAATGCTTATATAATGATACCGAAATCATTTCAATTTCAATCAACTGAAACAAATTTGAAAACATTTAAAGGCCATATCAATGGTTTTATAATAAAGATATGGCAATGGCAAGATACTACTGATAATCATAACAATAATAGAAAGAATGATACATATTTTATAAATTTAATTAATGAGAGAATGATTTTAATCACATTCAATGAAACTAGTGTGCATGTAATTAATGCTAGTTTAGCTGAAATACAGCAATTGTGTTGGTTGCAAACCAAAAATGAACCAAATTGTCAACCGAATCTACAAGATCAAATTGATTCAATATTAGTGGCCGATTTAGATCAAGATGGTAGTCAAGAATTGATTAGTTATTCAAGTAGTTATAATTTTAAAAATAATGATAATAAAATGATTAATGAATGGCAATTAATTTCTAATATTAAAGTAATTCGATTGGAATCCGAATTACCGAAATTATATGAAGAGAAATGAAGGTCGTTTTTCTTCTTCTTTGTCTTGATGTTATTTGTGGCTTTTTTCCGTTGTTGTTGTTGGATTAATTCAAATCATATTATTCGTGTTTATATCACTTTTTAGGACAACTATTCATATTTAGAATTGATGTTTGGACCTATGAACAGTCATATTTTTCTACCTAATTAATTCCTCACTATTCTTAAAATGTTATTTGTGAAGATATAAACTGTTGTCGATTATTTGGAGTTTTCAATAAATATATAGCGTTTTATGTTAAAATGCACACTCTTTTACCCTTACATATGTTTTCCAGAGATGCTATGGTTATCTGTCGCGTTGTGTGATCACTGTTGCTATTATCATCAGTATGTAATTGCAAACAGGTAGCTTCCTGATAAAGGATCACTAGTAGATCGTCACATGCACTAGAGGAAAAGAATATATCGATTTGTACATCATACAAAGGCAAGTATTTTTAACAATTCAATCTACTTTGGGAATAATCAAATAAGCTTAATTTGAAATATATATTTTCACTAATATTTGCAATTACTAAACGTATTTTAACAATTTGATTATTAAAATCAACTTGCCGTTACAAAAATATAATCAGATGTTTTAATTATTATTTTTTATTTACAATCAGAGACAATTTCTAAAGGTTACTTTAGAACATACCTCGAATAAATATACATTGCTTGATTACTAAAAAAAATTTGCTTTTTTCTATTATTTCAAACGAGACAAGCCAACAATAAAAAAACTACACACATATGTATGTACATAAAATGTGCGTTTGTTATATTAGAAAATTTGTAACAATTCATCAAGACAAAACGATCTGATAACAAATGAGACTAGTGAAGATGAAGGCTTGCTTTTATTTGTTATTGATTGGAATTTATTCAACATCGTCTTCTTGCATTATAGTTGGTGCTGCTTTAACAATTTTCGGTGCTACTGATGGTAATTTCTCAATTAACAATTTAAAAGCTTCAGGTTTTAATGTTTGTTGTAATAGATTTAATAAATCACTTGGTTGTGCACATACAGCTACAGCATTTGCCATATGATCAATACCATCGGACGTTTCACCAGCCGCCAATAATTCTTCACCTAATTGGATTTCTTGTAAAAAGAATAATTGTACAGCATCATAATCTCGCATATCTGGGAACACTGTTGCCCGTTTACCGGATGATGCTGCTAATTTATTTGCACGCCGACCTATGGATTGATGGAGGGATATTTTCATTTGTGTTCAAGTTAGAAAAATCGATTTGATTGTGTAATTTCAAATTGTACTTACGTTCGCGTAATTTCCTTTTAAATTCAGGATCATTGTGTCTGTGATAATCGAAATAAACGCAATAACCTAAGAACAATGTACCACATACACCAGCTATGCCTAGAGCCATTTTCGACGAGATCATTTCCATTGTGCTACTTTTAAAGAAAAAAACTATCGATTTGAAGAAATTAATTAATTTCTATTCTTTTAATTAATTGATAGTCAAACGTTGCGACCACAAGACTCAAGAAATTAAAAAGACAGATGACAGATGACCATTGACAGACCGACAAGGACACCTCAATGTCGACATTGAACTGCGTTCAGAAATTTCAATGTACCAAACGATCCGAATAAACACAACAATAAAAAATCTATTGCTACAAATAATGGCAATTAATAATTTATTCATTGTTTCATACCCGGTGTTTCACCATAATTTGCAAATGAAATCGATGATGCGTTTATATTCGTCTATAATCTGGGCCCGCCTTAATAATTTAGGGATTTTTCGATTTGTCATCTCAAAGCAACATAACCTCAATTTTATTAATTGTCTTTTTTTCAAAAATTACAAAATTCTTGGTTTATATACCTTTAAACGACAGTGTCGATGAATTCGTTTAATAATCTAATCGAAATTTGCAATATTGAATTTGATGGAAAATGTCGAGATATATCTTTAATGTCCCATCAAACAGAAATTGAGAATGTTACGTTTATAACAAACACAATTTCTGAGCGAGAACAAACAGATAATAAGAATAATAATAACGGAAATTGTAATACAATTGAAGAAACAATAAGTACACCACCATCAAACGTTGAAAATGATACAAAAATTATCAAAATAACTGAAACAGAATTTGGTACATTCACGAAAATGACTGAAAATTATATTTATATCACAACATTGGGAAGTGATTTTAACAGAGCATTGTCTCAATTGACTAAAAGCCAAAGTATTGGTGTTGTAGGATTAGGTATTACACATGGTGATGATAAAAGTTTGAGTGTACTGGTTCTTACAAATTTTAAAGAAATCTTCATTTATGATATACTAAAACTAAAATCACTAGATCCATTGAGAATTATCCTTGAATCTCTTTACATAACAAAAATTGTCCATGATGGCAAACTACTTTATAACCACCTTCTCAATGATTATCATATTAAAATGAATAATATATTTGATACACAGGTCAGGTCGAATTGAGTATTTGATCATGATTTCATTAATTCCTCAACAATTAATAGGTAGCTGATTCTATGATTTCAGCTAGAGATGGAGCAGAAGATGTTACAAGAAGTCTTTCTGTCTGTTTAGTGCATCGCTATAATCTACCACAATTATTCGACGATGACCTGGTTACATTTGATAGTCCTGTTTGGCATGAAAGACCACTCACCAGAACCGATAAACGTTTAGTAGCATATTTGGTGGTATTTCTTCGTAAATTACGCGACGATTTACAAGAATTATGGTTGAAAGACTTACATAAAATGATCCAAAATGATTATGAAGCGTATAGTTGTAAATCTGATTTAGATATAGTTTTTAAAAAGGAAACCGTACCAACAACATGTTTGGAAGTATCACAAACACTACGCGGCCAAGATTGTTAAGATTTGTTACATATACAAAAGTTTCAAGTGAAATTCTAAATTTATGCGATGTCAAGCTATTCACAGTTGATATAAAATATCATCAGATTTACAATTTCGGTCAATTTTAGATTGAAGCAGGACCGGCTGTTATTTATCAACTTACTCAAAAAGGTGAGAATTCTTATAAAAAAAATTTTTGTTTTGTTTTGTTTTTATATTTAATTATGTTAAATGTGATTATTATAATTGGAATAACGAAAGATTTAACATTAAAAAATATATATCTATCACAGATATGTACACTATTGAAACAAGTATACCACTATATCATTTAAAATATCTGTGAAAAGTGTGAATTAATTACATTGATTTCAATCGAAATTAATGAAATACTAACTTGGCTGTCCAATCATAAGTTGAAGTATTTAAATTTTCAATAGCCCGTTGTCTACCAGATGCTATTCCCGATAATGGATCATTCCAAATCGATGGCAATTCTACTTTACCTATTTAAAACATAAAAACAACTAATTAAAAATTCCATTCAAATCAATAGAATTAGAAAATACTTGGTTTATTTGAATATAAAGTAATATTTGAATCACGACGCACACCAGACGGTTGTCCGGCAACATAACGTGAAACACTCAAATATTGACTTCTTGCAGTACCAGCACTAGCTTTTGCTAACGGTTCTAAAATATCTTGTAGATTGTAATGACTTAAATTGATTTTATTATCTTTAATTTGTTCGTTATTACTATTATTATTATTAGTCGTATTTGTAGTAGAACCATGCAATTTGATTTTATTTCTTGAACAAATAAATTTTTGATAAAATTCCGTCGCATTTTTAAAATTAAAATTTACCCTAAAATATCAGCAAAATCATCTTCAGAATAATCGATATTACCACCACCACCCAGACCCCATGAGATCTTTTTATTTTGTTGTAATACACGGGCGGATGATCGATTTATTTTTGAACTATTCAAAAAGTATTTATTAGCATAATCTGATTGTCCGAAACTGTAAACAATAGGAGCTTGTTGTTGTTGTTTTTCATTATTTTGTACAGGCTTAATTAAGGATTGTATATTTATTTGTACAGATGGTTGTATATTTGTTGGATGATTATATTGGCTTTTTGTTTGTGTTACTTGTACATGTTGATTGTTATTTGTATTGTTTGGTAATGGTGGTTGTTGTTGAAGATTACTGTTCGAGTAACTGTTATTTATTTGATTTTGTCGTACAGTATTTTGAAACACAGCGTTGTAAGCTTGTTGGCCGACCTAAATCATAACATTTGATTTATCAATGTATATTAAATTAACACTGGTGGAAATATTTCTCTGAAAAACTCCGAATAAGTCTTTTCTTCTACAAAAATTCGGACTATTCTGGAAAAGTTCTTCAGAGTTATTCAACATTTTTCAGACTCTGTTAATTCAGACCTATTCATATTTATTCAAACTTTTTCAGAGAAATATTTCCACCAGGGCGAGGCGATAAAAAAAAACCTGGAAATATTTGTGTTTTAAGGCGGATTGTGCAGTCGGTCGTAATGTTGGATTCCAATCTAAAAGGCCATCCATTAGATCAACTGCTATTTGGCTAGCTTGTGGTACAACATCACCAAGTGGAGTTTTTGTAAAATATGGAAATTTAAAGCCGACAGCACCAGCTAGTTGATAACCGTCCGGCCATTGTTTCTACCACAATACAATAATTTTAATACATCTCCAACACACACACACATAAACAATAAAGAAATTGATACCTTATCGGGTGTTCCTAAAATAGCGCAAATTTTATACAACTGATCGGTCTCTGTAGTACCCGGGAATAATGGTCTGTATGTATAAATTTCAGCAGTAATACAACCAACCGCCCATAAATCAATAGGACTACTATAAATTGTTGAATGTAATAGGACTTCCGGTGCACGATACCATCTAGTTGATACATAATCAGTATATGGTGGACGTGAACGTATTTCACGTACTAAACCGAAATCGGCAATTTTTATCAATTCAGGACCGGAACATAAGATATTTTCAGGTTTCAAATCACGATGAAAGAAACCATGACGATGAATAAAAGCTAAACCCTGTAGTATCTACAATAATGAGCAGTGAACAAAAATAAATGGATCAACTATAAATTCTTGATAGATAAAAATCATAATTGATTTACCTGATACAATATATTTCGTATTGTTGCTTCTGGAAATTGTACACGTCGATCTTTGATTAATTGATATAAATTCTCTTGCATATACTCAAAAACAAAATATAAAACATCGTTCTCACGTATAACTTCTTTCAATTTAACAACATTTGAATGGTGCAACTTCTTAAGTGACTACAAATTAATCAAAATTAACAATTTGTTGTTGAATGTGATCATCAATAAATACCTTAACTTCACGCAGATTCATTGCTTCATCCCATGAATAATATTTTCGTTTCATTCGTTTAATTGCCACTTTCTCACCTGTATCTTTCCTTTGGCCAAGTACAACAGATCCGTATGTACCATCTCCCAATTGATGCAATGTGATATAACGATTCATTATATCAATTTTCACACATTATACAAAATGGAAATAAACCATCAACAAAACAAAATAAAACACAAACTACTGAAAAATATTGAATTGCGTTTGTTGTCAGTCGAATGTAAACTTTACCCAAACAACCGACTAACCACTTACAAGGCAGGTGGTTTAATATTAAACTAACAACCTTCTAAATATTGATTTTTTTCTGACTTTCCATAAAAATGTTTCGTATAATAATAGTAGAGAACTAGAATTGTAAATTTGGTTTTATTAATGCTTTGTCATATTTATTAGAAGGTATTGTAATTTGTTGATAATTATACCTCAAAAATGAAATCAATGTGTTTCTCTTAATTCACGCCGAAAATAATCAATTCTTATTGACTAAATTCTAAATTTGTCAAAAATGATAAATTCTGACATATACATTTTTTTATCAAATATTCGACATAAATTATTGTTGTGGAAGTGGATAATTTGAGAATTTCAAATTAAATTTTCTAGAACGGAACGTGCATGTTAGATTAGAAGACTCTTAATCTATGAAATATTGATTATTAACCAAGTCTTCATTGTTTATTCAAAAGAATAAATTGAGGTCACCTCATTCACTAACACAAAGTGGACCATCGTTAAAAGTTAGGGAAATGGATGTTCTAGTGGAAATATTCCTTTGAAAAAGTCTGAATAAGTCTCTTCTTCTTTCCAAGAAGCCTGCAAAATGATGTATAACTCTTCCAGAAGAGTCCGAATTCTTGTAGAAAATCAGACTTATTCAGAGAAATGAAGACTTTTAAAAGTGTTATTTAGACTTATTCCATCAGGTTGATGTTTACAGGAGATAATAAACATTCATTTAATAGTTTATCCATACGTGTATGTTCTCTTTATATTAATCATGTATATTTATATATACACTCACACACAAACAGAGAAAAGACACAAGCAAATAATATCAAAATAACTTAATTAGTAGTGTATCACAGAACTATTAAGAAATTACATTAAGATGATGAAAAATACACATCGGGCACTTTAGTGCTGGAATTCAACATTTAAATGTACCTACAAATTGCTTACTATAGTTTTATTTCCTAATTATATTATTTACCAACAAAAAGAAAGAAAGAAATGTGTATGATGATAAGCTTGATGATTTCTTCATTTCTCTAATGACAACAATGTGATATGCAACCGAATCTGAATAATTTTCATACTTATCTTTAGAAAAGACACGTGATATTTAGAGATTTTATATGATAACATTGAAAAAGTTGCAATTTCCAACATGGATTGTAAATTAAAAAAAAAACCTATAAAAAACAGACACGTACAAATAAATACCGCCTAAGTGAAACGTTGGAATAAATAAATAATTAGCTGCTATTATAACAAATTAAAATTACAATAAAAAAAGATAATGTTCCTTTAAAATGTGCAAACAATGAGAAACTTAACAATAAATTAAAAAAAAAATTAACTGAATAAATTTAGTTGCTTTTTGTTATTGTTTATTTCCTAATGAAATATGTACCGTTCAATCCGAAAAATTCTACACAATCATGCGATAGATTTCTTTTATTGATGTTCGCATGGTGGATTCATAAACGTGCCTTTGTCACGACTAATAAATTTTTACCATGAGAACATTAATTATTATAATTGATTAATTGAAATCGTTGTTGTTGCACATTGAAAAGGGGGCCCAATTAAATATGAGAGGGGGACGACGACGACGATTTTTTTTTAAAATTTCATTCAATTTTAAACGTTAAAAAAAAGCAGCTAATCATAGCGGCATTTTTTCGCCCAGGCCCCCCTTTATGTCATACATATTCTAATGGTGATCGTTTTCCTTTGTTTTGTTGTTCAATGAAACGTTCAATTAATTTTTTAATTTCAGAAAACACCCATACCGATGATGTTAATGTTGTTAAAAATAACATATCCATTAATGTTAATGCTTCGGTTTGGAAAATTCTTTGTAATGGTGGAAAATAAACAACTAATAGTTGACCAACTACTGATAATGTTACAGCAATTAAAAACATACGATTTGAGAATAAACCAATTTGGAATACGCTTTTTGTTTGTGAACGACATGATAATGCATTCCACATATCGAAAAATACAAAACATGTAAATGTCATTGTTGTATCTCGTGCTGTTATACCTTCAGAGCTCATCTGAAAAAAACAAACAAACAAATCATAAATTGACGTTCAACAAACAACAACATCAATATTAAATATACTTCTTTTTTGAACACCCATAAAGTACCACCAATAATAAACAATGCCGAAAGTAACACATTAACAATCAATTTACGTGTTATCATTGGTTCTTTTGTATTGCGTGCTTTCTGTCTTACAACATCTTTCTCAACAGGTTCAACGCCTAAACTTTGAGCCGGCGGACCATCCATTATAATATTTATCCATAAAATTTGCATGGCATTCAATGGATTTGGTATACTCATTAATGTTGCTAAAGCAATTAATGATAATGCAGCTATTGATGTTGATAATTGGAAACGTACGAAATTTCTAATATTGTAAAAGATACTTTTGCCTTCTTCAATTGCAGCACTGAAATTTAACAAAAATATATATCAAAAACAAAACAAAAAACGTATTTAAACTAAAAGTAACAAACAAACAAATTACATGATTGTATAGAAATCATCATCAACTAGAATCATATCAGCGGCCTCTTTACAAACATCAGTACCATTCTTACCCATAGCAATACCAATGTCGGCTTTTTTTAAAGCAACACCATCATTAACACCATCACCAGTCATACCAACAATTAAACCAGATCTTTGTAATGATTTAACAATTGTTAGTTTATTTTTCGGTGAAACTCTATAGAAAACTGTCGCATGACTTATTGCAGCATCTAATTCAGTTTCTGTAGGAAATGTATCTAATTGTTCCCCAGATACTACATGAGATGGTAAAGTTTCTAAACCAATAGTTTGTGCTTTAAAAGAAAATAAATTATTATTTAAAAATAATGTTGTTTTGTTGCTGTTTTTTTTACAAATAGCAATTGCAGTATCTGCAGCATCACCAGTTACCATTTTAACTTGTACACCAGATTGTGATAAAATATTAATTGCTTCTCGTACTAATGGTCTTGGTGGATCACATATACCAACAATACCCATATAAATTAAATCTTGTAATGTTGGTCCTGTTGCCATTGCAATAACACGTAAACCTTTACGTCCAATTTCATGGGCTTCAGCAATAAAATCTTGTTCTTTTTTACTTGTCATTGTTTGTGTACTACCATTCCAACTGAATTTCGTACATTTTGGTAAAATCTTTTCAATTGCACCTTTTACAAAAAATATTTCCGTTTTATCACCATCATATTTCGATATACATTTAACAGCCATCATTTTTTGTTCAGAACTAAATGGATATTCTTGTAAACGTACATAACGATCAGCTACATTATACATGCCATGTTTCATTGCTGCAGCTAATAAAGCACCTTCTGTTGGTTGACCAAATAGGGATTCATTGTGGATTTGGGCATTATTACAAACAGCACCCACCTATTAATAATTATACAAATTCTCATTGATTTTAATCGAATTTTATGAATATTACCTCTAATAATTTACAAACACTCTCTCTAGCACGATCAGATGAATCACATTTATGTAATAATACTTGCCCGTGATCGTTATAACCAGCACCACTTAATTCAGCAATATAACCATCAGCAGTCACTAGTACTGTTACAGTCATTTCATTTCTTGTTATTGTGCCTGTTTTATCAGAACAGATAACATTAACACAACCTAGAGTTTCGACAGTTGGTAATCGTTTAACAATTGCATTTCTTTTTGCCATACGCATTACACCTAATGCTAATGTTACAGTGACAACAATTGGTAAACCTTTAAATTAAAAATTTTTAATTTTCATTTACAGATTTAAAGAATTTTCTAACCTTCAGGGATAGCAGCCACAGCTAAACTTACACCAATTGTAAACATTTCTAATAGAACTTTCCCTTGTAACCAACCAAGTAACATAATTAAACCAATTATACAAAATGAATATAATGATAATTGTGCACCTAAACTATCCATTGATTTTTGTAATGGTGTTTTTGGTGCTTCCTCTTCTAACATCATTTTAAATACAGTACCAAATTCACTATTTGCACCTGTACTGACAACAATACCTTTACCATTACCACAACGTACTAATGTACCCATAAAACCAATATTTATATTTGATGAATGTGCACCATTTGGACGTGATATTGATGAAATATTTTTATGTGCTGGTTCTGTTTCACCAGTAAAACTACTTTCATCAATTGTTAAATCGATTGCTTCAAATAAACGTACATCAGCTGGTATACGATCACCAACATTTAAATAAACAATATCACCAGGAACCAATTCACGTGCTAGGAACGTATCAGGGCTACCTTCACGTAAACTACAAAGAAAAAACACCTTTTTTTTTAAAAAAAAGACAAAAAAATACTAAAATAATTATTTGTACCAATGACAAGAAGGTGGGACTAGTTTTGTTAATTCTTGTAATGATTTCTCTGAACGATATTCTTGCACAAATGCCACGGTCACTACAATAACTATTGCTACAGTAATACTGATAGCATCATCGAATTGTTTCATTGAAATCGAGACTAACGCTGATGCTAATAATAATAAGATTAATGGATTTTTGAATTGTTCTAAATATTTCTTCCATGGTGGTTCTTCATCTTTCACTGAAAACTCATTGTATCTGTAAAGAAATTATTAAATTAATCAAAACTACTCGAAAATTCTAGTGAAATTAGAATTGTTGGTTATGAAACAAGTGTAAAAACGGTTGGGACTTGTTGGTACTCTTCGTTAAAATTTTACAAAACCACAAAAAAAACAAATAGAAATAGAGATTGGGACATTAAAAAAATAATTCCATTTATTCCAGAAAAAAAGAAAATTTGGTATTTTTTTGTGGTTGTGGCAATTACTTGAAAAACAGAGAAGATTACCCAATGATCTGACGGCGATGTGTGGCTTCTTGCCATGTTAAACCTCTTCGTACATCAACACATAATCGACTAGCTACTTCTTCATATTCAAGACTACTAGCTTCATTTGTTGTTAACCACATTTTCGAGTCTGCTGTTTCCTCCTGATAAACAAAAAAACAAGAAAACAACATTATTATTAAATTTTCCT
Organism: Meloe dianella; assembly: GCA_028455855.1. Taxonomy (NCBI): domain Eukaryota; kingdom Metazoa; phylum Arthropoda; class Insecta; order Coleoptera; family Meloidae; genus Meloe; species Meloe dianella. Next base: position 2,518,125 of record JAPTHL010000039.1, read on the forward strand.
GATTGTTATTATTTATGGTCATGTAAAATTAGGTATTATGTATTATTCAAAACAATCAAATCAAAAATATTCCATATATGAATCAACCACAAAACGTGATTTAAAGACACAATCAAAGACAGACCTATAAAAATAAATACATAAAATTGTTATTATAAACTGTTATCACGATCAAATTTGAAATGATAAAACTATTTTGCGTCATTAATGTAGAAAAACAATTGTAAAATTTTTGATAATAATCTATCCAATAATAAATGTTTGTATTCGGATTTTTTTTATCACAACAAATTATTCTTCACATCAATTTAAAGAAAATGAAACATTAAAATGTCTGACGATATTCAAGAATCTTTAAACTGATTTTAAATTGTGGCAAATACAAAGGGCTGCCCATTGTAAGCATAACGAATTTCATCTGAAGAAAAATGTAACCCCCTAAATTCGTATTTGCCACTGGATGTGAGTAATGATCAACATTAATCGAAGCTTAAGTAACAACCATGCCTTAAAGTCGACTGTACAAACAAACAAAAAAATTCCCAACAATCATACAATAGAAATTGATAATTATGTCGAAATAAATTTATAATTAAGCATATTATTTAATTTCACGTACATGTGCGCTTATTCATGAGTAACCAAAAAAAAACGACAATAATTTCCTGTTTTGCTTTTTCTGTTTTTCTTTTTAATATTACAATATTACATTGAAATCATTTAAAACGTTAATCATTCATCAATAATCAGAAATTGAGAGAAAAAGGCATATCAATTAATTTCCAAAATAAAAAATATAATAATATACCAGTGAATTTTTATATTTGTTAAACTACTTTTTGCTATCTATATACTGTGTGATAATTATTGAAAATTGGTTTACAATTTTTGAAGACAAATACAGCAGCGAAACTCACCTCATTTTTTGTATTTTCTTCTTTTTTCCTTTTGAATAAATTAATAAATGGACCACAATTGACCATAATTATTTAGTTTTTTTTTAGTTTTTGTTTTGTATTTTGTTTTTGATGTTGTTAGTTAACAATCCACCTGTTAATGTAATTATTTTCCGGTATAAACCTCTTTAAATTAACTAACGGAAATAGTAGGGGGAAAAAGAATGATAAAAACAATAATTGTCAAAAGAAAAAAAAGGTAATAGATAGAAGAACAAAAAAACAACAACAATAATAATTACAATGAATAGAAAAATGTATTCAAATTCCATTAATTCAACTTTACTCTTATTATAATTATCATTATTATTATTGGTTTTAATTTATTTCAAGAATTCATCTATGCAATAGAGCGCGAAATTATTGATTTGTCTTTATACGAGCAAAAAAACAAACAAACCAATTAATTAATAAATCATTGTCAAATGTTAAAATAAATTCAATTTGCTTAAAAAGTTGTTAATTTTCGTCTTAGAGAAAAACCGGAATATATTAATCAAATTGTTAATAAGTTTCATTAAAACTCCTTGAATTGTTTTAATAATAAAATCCATTGACCATAACAAAATTAATGTTTCTTATTATAAAAATAAATGCAGATTTTATAACAATTATGAAGGTCAAAATCAAATGAATTATTATTATTATTATTATTATCAATAATATTGTTCTATTATCAACAATGATTGTAAATCGTGTGATTTTTGTGATATTTACATATTTGAAACGTATGTTGGAAATGTATACGTAAAATCATTGTTAATGATACAAAATTTTACCACATATAAAACATAATAATAATAATAATTATATGGTCATTATAGGATTTTTGTTAATGTTAATTAATGCAAAAAGCATTCTACAAAACGTGTTTTTTATTTCTTCTAATTATAAACTTCTCTCATATCGAATTGGTTTTTTTTCCTCTCTAATAATTTTGAGAATGAACAACTATCGACCCAATTGTATTTCTTTCATTATTTGTAATTATCAATATAATTGTAATTTTGATAGCATTTAACAATCATTTATTTATTATTTTAACCGAATACCTATTATTGATTATTCCATAATAGATGGCAATTCATGTTTTTTTTTAAGTTTTCAGTGTTAAATTGGATTGGTCCAACTGCACAAATCGATTGTCCTTAGTTTTAATTGATGGTAAACAAAATTAATTTTTGGCATAATTTTGAGGAAACGAAACTCGTTTAATTCTTTGAATTTGCTACAAAAATTGACCTAAAAACAATTAATAAAATCGATACTTATTGATGTATTTACAATAATAATGTGGTTGTTTCTATAAACAATTGAGAGACCTAAATATTTTGAAATATTCACATGATGTTTATTCAAAGTCATTTATCACCTTTTCTAATAAATTAATGCAAATGCTCGGATCAATATCTACTTATTTGATTATCTATAAATTACAGAAACCTATTCAACTTCTAGTCTTAATAGCCACTATGAAAACAATACGTTTTTAACATTTCACTAACCATTACGTGTTATTTACTGACTGGTTTATTGGAGAATTCGACGAGAAATACAATAATAATGCGGTATTTACAGTATCGATCGTACAATATATGTTCAGATATAAAATGAGGAAATACCAACATTTCAGCAAATAAAAAAACAACACAATATCAAATAAACTTGGATGGAATTGCGTGCATTTAAATTGAACGAAATTAAGCGACTTACCAAATTATTTGATTGTTTAAATTCATCATCTAAATCTTTGTATGAATTCTGTGATAGTTTTGCATATTTTGTATTCGATGGAGATTTTTTCATTATTCTTTAGCGTTTGTTTTAGTTTTCAAATAATTCGAAACTATTTATTATGGATTTTATTAATAATTATTGTTATTGTTTTAATTATAATTCATCACATTAATATAATTTTTCGTATTATAAATAATGACACAATTTCGGCGGCACATATTTCACCATTCATCTCAACTACACAGATACATATGACATATATACGTCAATTTTTTGACAGATTTGACATAGTATCGATCGGTAACTAATTGCAGCCCCCACCAAAAAACCCACGTTTTTACACATTTTCCACCATTTAATTATTCGAAAATAATAATTAAAATAAATGAATTTAATTGTGGGCTATAACGTTAGAATTAATAATGTCAGCTATTACTATTATACGGATTTCTTCTGTCCAAGTCAATAGTAAATTTACACCACGTCCCTAAATAGCCCAATACAGTCTTCCGAAATCGTTGAGAAAAACTGTACAGTTCTGGCCTGACCTGGTTTTTCGGATTCGTCATTCGTCAAACCTGTATAGTTTTGGCCATCGGGAATACCCGCATAAATTCTCCGCCACGCACACACACTTGGTAGTAGGTTGGATGCGACCACGATCTTATAAACAGGTCTTGACACTATCCTAGAGTGGGGGTAGCTCTTATTGAAGTTAATTGTGGTGGCGCAACAGTCTAGGGAACGAAAAGCAAAACACAGATAAAAATGTAAGTTAGAAAAAGATAAATGCAATGATTTACCGTTAACAACGTTATGTATTTTATTTGGTGTCACTATGTCTACCTATCTTTATCTTTTCATATAGTCATATTTGTTTTGATTCTCGTTCCCTAGATATTTGCGCCGCTTATTAGGAACTACAGTTACTTACAATAACGAACTCAAGAAATTTAGAAACTCTTTAGATGTCAGGTTGGTGTCCTAATTCTGGTGATATTTCTCAGTCACGTGACTACAACATGAGGAAAGCTATTGGTTGGTTTTAGGAGTAGGAGAATAGGTTTGAATTTAGTAACATTTCTGTCAAACAAAAAACTAAAATAGGTCATTGGATATACTATACCAATGCTTTTAGTATAGGAATCTATATTATGTGTTGTTATTATATGAAACGAGTAATTCTTATCTCTGGTTCTCAACAAAGTAAACTAAGGACACTCTAAGGAATTTATGAACGCGTTTAGTCAGTGCCGGTCAGAGCGGGGAGCGGTTTCCAATGGGGCGCCAAATCATATAAGTGTGTATTTTTATAGATAGACATAGACTAAAATGGTAGCCTGTAACTGATGCCTGGCCCGGGCGTCATTTATTTCCGGTCCAGCTGTGAGTTTAGGATCGATTATTGACCAGATGTAAACGCAATCAGTTGTCAACTGTCAAACAACTGTCATTCGGTGACATAACCTATTGCTTTTTTAAATTTCCGAAATATGAAAAACCCACGAAAATTTTGAATGTTTTCTTTTTGTTTTTTGACTATGTGAAAGAATTTAAAGTCAATTTACTACCAAATTAATACGAATCTCACTGTAATATCATTAATTACTAAGAAGATTTAATATTAATTCTCGTATATTTTCTTTATAGACAGGCCGCAATGGATACAGTTGAAAAAATCTATCCAACAAAAGAAGAATTAAGTATTATTAATAAAATTTCAACATGTCCATATTGTAAGAACATTTTCAAATCGGAATCAAATTTAAATTTACATCTATTTAAAACACACAAACAAACAGATCAATTAAATAACAATAGAAAAAAAAATTATTATTGTCCAATAAACAATTGTATTTATAATGGTACAACAAATTTTCGACAATTCAAACAATTAAAACAACATTATTTAAAAGTCCATTTAGAAAAAAACTATATTTGTTCGAATTGTAATCAACGTTATTCAACTGAACAATATTTAAACAAACATCATGAATATTGCAATGTATGGTTTAAATGTTGCGATTGTAATATGTCTTATGGTTGTTATGAAACATTAAAAACACATTCGCGACGTAAAAAACATAAAATATACGAGAAGAATGCTTATAAAGATATCAAAAATGGAAAACAATTAATCACAAATGGTGAAAAAATAAATGTAAAGACACGTTTAATATTACCTAAACCAACAAAATTCCAACTATCACCAACAGAAGCAGTTGAACAAAGTTGTCAAACAGACCAACAAAAGGTTCTACAAACAACACAAGAAACACAAACTATTTATGAACAAATTAGAAATAATCAAACTGTTGCTACACAAACAACAACAACAACAACACCTAAAACTGCATCATGCAATACAACATTATTCATTGATGATGATTCAAAAATAAATGAAGTTGGTACACAAACACACATTAATTCATTATCAATCAGTAATAATAATAATAATCATGATGATTATATATTATCACAGACATTAGATTCAAATTATTTCAATTGTAATATGGAAACACAAACTGATTTGATATTCAGTGATGAATTATTTAAATGTTGTGATGATTATACGAATATGTACACACAAACATGTGCTGAATTGTTTTTATGTAATAACACTACTAATGATGATGATGATGATGATGTGTTGGAATTAAGAAATAGTCAAACGCAAACCAACGTATTTGATGCTGTATTAAAATCAGTAGAGAGTCAAACTGTAATGTCCCAATCTAAATTTTTACAATTTGAATGTAAAGATATCAGTCATATGGAAACACAGACTGAAATGCATTTCAAACAAATATTAGAAGAGATCAATGCCTGACTATAATTCCAATTTTGATGCGAATCGAATTCAAACAGAATTATTATAGTTGAAGATTTGTAGAATTTGTGGGCTTTGAAAAATAAATAAAATTCGAATGCAGTATGGACTTGTCAAATCTACCAAATATCTGCCAATTATCAATTTTTTTGTGCACCGCTATCATTAATAATCGTGAAGGAATCCAGGTATTTCACACAATTGAAACTATTTGAAATAATTATTGCATAACAATCGAATTTAGTGCGCATGCATGTCAATTACAATCGTCTACAATCGATAAAAATGCGTTTGCTCCACAATATTCCAACAGTGAATATCATTCATGATTTAATAAAACCAATTAGAACGAGCGGAATAAAATGTTGATATGATGATAATATTATGATAAACTATTAACATTTGAAAAAATCAATGAAAACAAACTTTGGACGAGAATTTTGAGCTATAGTTTTGTTTACTGAACGGAATCGTATCAGTTCGAAACATGCTTTCAATTGAACACAATTATATTCATTTCGTCTTCACTTTCAATTAAAAAAAAACAGTTTCGTGTTCAGTGTGTTGCAGTAGTGCAGCTTTAACTTTAATCACTGTTGCTCTCTTTCTCTTTCTCTCCCTTTTTCTACTTGTGTTACATAAGAATAAATTAAAAAAATTGACTCATTTCCTCGGCTATTATTATCATTATTATTTAATCAATAATCGCATCTTTATTATTGTCGGTAAAAAAAAATTCTCACAGAGCAACTATGACGACATTACTTTTATTATCACGTTGTATTACATCAACATCAACAACAAGGTTGCAACTAGGCCAGTTATTGGTGCGTCGTGGTGCTTATTGTTGTCGTGATCTGTCATCGACTGTACATCTGGAGAAATTTCAAGCATATCAAAAAGGAATCAGTATTAATACGTTTAGAACAATGTCATCATCACCATGTCTTACATTAGACAATTTAAATCCAAATATCAAAGTGATGGAATATGCTGTAAGAGGCCCATTGGTAACAAGGGCTGGTGAAATTGAGAAGGAGCTAGAACAGGTAAATTTGTTTATTTATTATAAATAGCAATTGCGTTTGTAATGAATTGTAAATTTTTATTAATTTATGCCGATTAGGTGCACCCATAATTTGTATTTAAATTACTGATTTTATATTGATTAATAGAAGAAATTGCATATCTAATTAGAATTTTTCTAATTTCTAATTAATTTGGGGTTCATGTCAATTTTTTTGCTGTCTTAAATTGTCAAATATTTGATGATTTATCAATTTTTTCCCCTAATATAATGATAACAATATTGATATAGAGAACTGATAACACAATGTAAATATTTGGAATTTAATTACTTAAAAAATCCGAATTAATTACAATAGTAATTAGAATAATTAATTTTTATGCCAACATAACCTTAATCTAATCTTCTCTCTTACTGTTTTTTTTCCCCTAATAATTTGTGTCTAATTGGAAATTTTTAAAATTTAAATTTAACAATCGCAAAGGTTGGAAATTTCCTTGGAAAGTTATTTCGGTTGATATTGTCAAAAATTCAGCTGACTTTATCGAGTGCCAAATGGTTTTCATAAATAAATTTATCAATAATTGTACCTATTATTGTACCTGTTATTTGAATAGCTGATTAATTAGTTTAATTGAAATATAAACAACGGTTTTAATTGACCACAGTAAAAAATGTGTATATTGGAACAATTACTTGTTGGTCTATCAATTGTCGAGCAACTTGTGGGGGAAAAACGTTTAATTGCCATATTAACATTGTTGAATATTCAAAATATAATTAACATTAATAACAACTATTTACAGTAATTAATATTTGTGTTCGTTTATCAAGATGTACACATATTTTCCCAACAAAAAGTCTGATAAACTTCCCAACGGTATCTGTTGGTATTTATCATAATTTGGAAGAATTACAATTTCCGAATGAACACAGTAAATACTCAAATAAATAGGAGAATTATCGGATACCACTCGCATTTGCATCTGTATCTCTTAATTAGCTTGTTTTTTTTTGCTTTATCATGTTCACCTTCAAATTGGCATATGTATCGCTATATAAAAATATTTGTTTAAATTCTCTAGGGCGTCCAGAAACCATTCAAAGAAGTAATAAAAGCCAATATTGGCGATTGTCATGCAATGGGTCAAATACCAATAACATTTCTTCGACAAATCTTAGCATTAGTCAGTTATCCGAAATTATTAGATGATCCACAATTTCCTGATGATATCAAACAACGTGCACGTACAATTTTATCGGGTTGTCGTGGTAATTCAGTTGGTTCATATACAGATTCACCAGGTATTGAAATTATACGTCGACATGTTGCTGAATATATACAAAAACGTGATGGTGGTATACCATCAGATTGGCAAAATATTGTCTTAGGATCCGGTAGAAAATTATACACACATATGTATATATATATATAAAAAATTATCAATTTTATTATTCTAGGTGCTAGTGATTGTATTAAAAATGTTTTGAAATTGTTAATTTGTGATGTCAATGGTAAAAAACCTGGTGTATTAGTACCAATACCACAATATCCATTATATTCAGCATCATTAGCTGAATTCAATATGCACCAAGCTGGTTATTTCCTTGATGAATCACGTGAATGGGGCTTGGATGTATCTGAATTACAGGTTTATTTATTCAAAATCAAATTTGTGATCAACTAAAAATTAATATTGTGTTTTTATCAATTAGCGTGCAATCGATGAAGCTAGAACTGTTTGTAATCCACGTGCAATTGTTGTTATTAATCCTGGCAATCCAACTGGTCAAGTGTTGACACGTAAAAATATCAAAGAGATTATTAAATTTGCACACAAAGAGAAATTGTTTATATTTGCCGATGAAGTCTATCAATATAATATTTATGCAGCCGGTTCTAAATTTGATTCATTCAAAAAAGTATTTTATTATATTCGCAACTAATTTGTTCGAGATTAAATAATAATTCTTGTTTTTTTTTAGGTATTGATTGAAATGGGTGAACCGTATTCTAATATCGAACTAGCTAGTTTTATGTCTTGTTCCAAAGGTTATATGGGTGAATGTGGTTTACGTGGTGGTTATGCTGAAGTTATCAATATGTGTCCAAATGTGAAAGCTATGTATTTGAAAGCAATTAGTGCAATGTTGTGTCCAACAGTTTTAGGTCAAGCATGTTTAGATGGTATTGTAAATCCACCTAAAGAAGGTGAACCGAGTTATCAACTTTTCATCAAAGAAAAACAAGCAGTTCTTGATTCTCTCAAAGTAATTTTTTTCCAATTGATTTATTTATCAAATTGATTGTGGGTGTGTTTTTGTTTTTAGTTGAGAGCCCAAATGGTAGCTGATACATTTAACACATTTAAAGGATTCAGTTGTAATCCAGTACAAGGTGCTATGTATGCATTTCCACAAATCAAATTACCGAAAAAAGCCATAGAAGCTGCTAAAGCTGAAAATAAAGCACCAGATGTATTTTATGCATTTGCATTATTAGAATCAACTGGTATATGTGTTGTACCAGGTTCTGGTTTTGGTCAACAACCAGGTACTTATCATTTTCGTACAACAATTCTACCACAAACTGATAAACTGAAAATTATGTTGGATAAATTTAAAGATTTCCATGAGCATTTTATAAAACAATACGATGATTAATTTTATGTTATTATAATTTAAAAACGTTTGATTTTATTTAGGTGAATTATTTTAAATAGTAATTTTAAAAAACAAAACAAACAAAGTATTGTCTATTTTATTGAGACAATACCGGAACAACTGTAACTAAAAATTGTATTAAAATAATTAACAATTCTAACTGTATACAAATGTTAAACATATTTAATCGATTCGTTGTTGAATTATTGTTGAAAAATACATTTTTAAAGTAAGCTTATTATTGTTTATTTTAAGCTTGATCTAAGCTCAGCCTATTTGTAAGTCAATCCGCCACTACCAAATTACGAAAGGACTCGGCTAAATTAGTCGATATTTGTGAACCTTGTGGAGTTTCCCCAATTGGCAGGAATATTACTGGGTGTGTGCCAAATTTAGTGTTGAAAAAATAACGAAAATAAAATCTGAATTATATATTTTTTGTTCATTGTAAAACATACTTCTCCCAGAACTAATAATAATAATATTAATAATAATAGTAATAATAATATGATAATAATAATAATAATAATAAATATGTACAAAGATACAAATTTGTTAAGGAATTTTAACTTGTACAAAAATTATGGAATCTTTTCAACAACTTAACAGTGGAAAAATGTTTTTCTTTTATCTGGTCATTTAGCTTTAAAACACCTATTTATATAAAATGATATGAATTAAATAACAATCCAATAAAATTTCAATAAAACAACTGTTGTTACCTAAACAATAATTTTTGAGAGTACCGCAATAGAATTTATACAAAAATCGTGCCAGACACAAAAATTAGTGGACGGTTTTAATTGATTTATATTTTGATTGAAACAGAAACAAATATTATTACTAACAATAAGAAATTGGAATGTTTATTCAAACAGTCTGATATAGTTATTTAAACATACACACACGCAAAAAAAGAAAAATTGTCCCCAAATATTATAATTTTAATCTTATGATCTATATTTACATTTTGATTTGTTTTTATCATTAAATAAGAAATTGGAAGATCGTTTTTGTTTTTCTCTCTATCTATCTATCTCTCTCTCTCTTTCTCTCTTAATTTAATATCAATGATTATGTTTTTTATTTATCGCTCAAAGTTCATAATAATTGAAATGCATTCAATTGGAACAATCTTTTTTTCTGTTCTTAATTAATAGAATTATTGTTATCATCGAGTGTGTCAATGGCACTTTCAATCTTCTTTTTTGAAAATAGATTGTGGCCAATTTAATTGCATTTGTTTCGTTTCACACCAACACCTTTTTGTTTTTAACACATACACATACACACACACATCACACACACAAAATATATAAAAATATTTTTTTTCTATAAATAAAATTCGTAAAAGTTAAGAGATTAAGTTGAGTTTTCTATGTGATTTCCTTTCTTTGTTGTTATTTTCAACATGCCATAATTGTTTGATTGATCCGTAAATCCTTTAACTATCTTTTAATGAATTCTAAAAGTAACCAATCAATATTATTAATTTTATAGAATTTCGTATATCAGCAGTCTTCTTCAACAACTAGTTTCTGTGTATCTTTGCCTGTATCAGCAATAGCTGGATCTAATTCTCGATGTCTGACTTGGACTTGTGGTGATGATCGATGTGTTATACTAGATGGGGCAATGACGGCACTGGGTGGTTCAGTGAATGTTTCAGTTTTTGATTTGACATCAACAGGAACTTCATATAATGCTGTACAAGATAATTTAATTTAGAGTTGTTTGAAAAATAAATAAATATTGTAATGGGAATTATACCTGAACTGCCATTAGCAACAGCATCAGCATTATTTTGGACCGCATCATACATCGGATTGTGGAAATCACGACTTTTATTACCCAAAGGATCTAAACTGTAAGCAACATCTAGTGGTTCCGGATTACCAGCACCATTACCACTGAATGTATTTGAGCCGAATTCAACATTGGTCCCTTGGCGGAATGATACACTTTGACTACTACCTAGACTACCTAAGCCGGCCCCTTTTCCACTGAAATCACAAAACCAATTACCAAATTGCAATCATTACAATTAAACAGAGACTTACAATGGTACTTTCTTGACGATGCACCAACCACCAATTGCTGCACCAATTAAAATAAAGATCACAAGCGGTATGATAAATGCTAATGTACTTGATGTAGCTCCAGCTACACTTTTTGCAGCTACAATTTCACAGTATTGCCCTTGGAAATCATCCGGACACTCACACATTAACTCACTGGTATCCGTTTCCCAACATACGCCGCCGTTTTGACATTGACAGATTCTTGGTGCTGGTCGTGGACGTTCTGCTGCAGCATCGCATTTAATTTCGCCTTTACCACGTTGTGGTGATGGCACAGTACTATCAGGGCATGTGCACCGGTGACCACCAGGTACCAATAGACATAAATGTGAACATTCATTGTTTTGGCAACGATTAGTTATTGAACGATTATAACGATTCTCGTGGTAGATTTTAACACTAGAAGGATTCAATAAGTCCTTTTGTATAACAACTGGAACACCACGTCCGAATTTGTCTTGTTTGACTAATTCACCAGTATCTTTTGTTATCCAATAAAGGTCAGATTCGAAAATATCTAAAGAAATCGGATGGTGTAGAGCTTCACCTTTCATTATCGTTTTGCGTTGACTACCATCATATTTAATAGATTCAATTGTATTGAGTTTAGTATCGACCCAATATAACGTATGATCCATTTGGTAATCAATCGACAATCCGGTAGGTTGTCGGATATTTTCAATGATAAGCGGTCGTCGTTTCGAGCCGTCCATCCAAGACACTTCAATTTTCGGCGCTGAACCGGAATCACTCCAAAACATTCGTCCTAATTGTGGATCAACAACAACAGAAGTTGGATTTTCTAATCCGATATTAACCAAAGCTCGTCGATAACGGCCATCAGTTTTTGCTACCATCACTTTACCTTTCGGTTTCGAATTAGGTTTCTCAATTTCTGTCCAATATAGATTGTCGCCAACCCAATCGATGGCTAGAGCTGTCGGTTTCGAATTACCTTTCATGTTGAGATCTTGAGCGAATCCAGTTTTAACTTTACCATCTTGCGCATTAATCATATACGAACGTTTGATTGTTTTGTCGTAACTATCAGCCCAAAAGACGATTTGCGTGTCAACATTATAATCGATAGCTTCAATTCGTTTTTCTCTACTAATTAAATCGATCTCTTCGCGTTTTTCTAGATTGTATGAACGAATCTCTGGACCGTTTGCGAATAACAAACCAACATCTCCTATGATTGATTTACAAACACCTGAGAGACTATCAGATAGTTGGAAATTGTCAAAACATGAACAACTATAGCTTCCATTTAGATTGGTGCAAATTTGTGAACAATGATGGCTACCTGTAGCACATTCATCTACATCAAGACAGACTTTCCTGTTCTCTTTTGAAATGATAAATCCATTGTAACAAGTACAAAGATATCCGCCATCTGTTAAATTCATACATTGGTGTTCGCATCCACCTCGATTAGCTTCCGTACAAACACTATTATGATGACAGCCTAATTCATCTGAACTATCACCACAATCATCAGCAAAATCACAGACTTGAGCTCTATCAACACATTTCTTATTGGCACATTTATATTCAGTCATTGTGTTACAAGGTTTCACTTTGGTAGCACATAGTGTCATGTTATTTTCATCGGAACCATCACCACAATTATCAATGCCATCACATAATTGATAGCGTGGTATACAACGGTGATTGGTACATTGGAAACGACGTAATGTGTCACAATTGAAATTCGTACAAAGTGATGGTGCTTCATCAGAACCATCACCACAATCATCAGCACCATCACATAAATCAGCTTGACTCACACATAAATGATTATTACATTGGAATCTTGCTTCAGGACAATAACGTCCATGTGGATATCGTGGTGGACAATTCTTCTCATCGGACATATCGCGACAATCTCGATCACCATCACAACGGAAATAGGATGCAATACAATGTCCGGAAGCACATTGGAATGTGCCGTTTTTACATTGGAATTCACTACAATCAACCTCATCGGAATTATCACCGCAATCGTTTTCGTGATCGCATCGCCAACGATTCAATATACATTTACCATTAGCACAACGGAATTCTGATTCGGAACATTCACGGTATTTGCCATGACATATTTCAGTACTTTCATCAGAATTGTCACCACAATCATCAGCGTAATCACATATCCATTGTTTAGATACACAACGATTATTTTTACATTTGAATTCTGTTTCTGGATTACATTCCGGACAGTTTGCTGGTAATTCATCTGAATTATCACGACAATCATCTTTACCATCACAGAATAACCATTTGGGGATACAGCGATAATTCGCCCGGCCTGGACAACGTTGCCAACCAGTTGTACAATTCTTTTGTCGACACATATACGCTGGTTCATCAGAATCATCACCACAATCATTATCAAAATCGCACATCCACAATTTTGGAATACATCGACCATTCTTGCATTTGAATTGTGTGTCCGGATCACATTCTTGTTTATGACACATGGATGGATCTTCATCGGAACCATGTTTACAATCAGCATCACCATCACATTTCCAACTGTCTAAAATACATCGACCAGTCGAGCGACATTTAAATTCAAGTTCAGGACAAGGTAAGTCACAGTTTTGCTCATCAGAACCATCACCACAATCATCAGTACCATCACAGATCCTTGCGGATGGTGTACAATTGCCATTTTTACATTGGAATGTACCAGAACGGCATTGCCGTGGCGAACAAGTGTTCGGTTCATCAGAACCATCACGACAATCTTTTTCACCATCACATTGCCAAAACCATGGAATACATTTTTCATCATTACCTTTACATTGCCATTGCCCAGCTGTACAATTGGCAATACAAGTTTTTCCATCTTTGTCCAAATAGAATTGATTGGGACAGGCACATTTATAGCTAGTTGTACCTTCTTCACCATATCCTTCGATATTCAAATAACTGGAAGCCGGTGGTGGTGCAATTAAACATAAATGAGAACATCCACCATTATTTGCTCCACATGGATTCGTATATGGTAGTTGTCGTAATGGATGCATTACATGAATATCGTAAGGTTTATGGGTTGTATTTCGTAACGTTTTATAGTTATCACCACTGAATTTATGTGCCCGATTTATTGCTTTCAAATTCCAATCAGTCCAATAAATATAATCATCGAATAGAGAAATTGCAAAAACATGTGGCACCTTACTACCAGATAATACAATATGTCGATGTTTACCTTCTAAATCTGTTGTTGCAATATAATCAAGATGGGCATCAGCAAAATATAATCTATCTGTGAAATAATCAATAGTTAAAGCATTTGGCCATGCGATATCATCTTCCCAAGTTAAGATCATTGTGAAATTCGAACCGTCCATACCCATTTTACCAATGAAAGCTTGTAAATGCCATGATGTAAAATAAAGATAACCGGTACCAGGATGTATAACTAATGCTCTAGGATCTGCAATACCAGTTTTAATCGTTTTACGATTCGTACCATCTAATTCGGCAACATCAAGATTCTTTGAATGACGATCCAACCAATACAATTTCCGTCCAATCCAATCAATACCAATACCTTCTAGACCATGTGAATCATGACGGATGATTGGTTCTTTATCAGTACCACCGATTGTTGATCGGTAGATTGTTTTTGCTGTTACATCAGAGAAATAAATCTTTTGGCCCATGATGTCGTAATCGATGGCGACAACATTCATTAAATCCTGATGGACTAAATTGTACAGAGACGCATCAATTGACATATTTCGAATGTAGTATTTATTTGTGAAAATAATCCATGGTTCTAGTTTCAAGTCTTTACGTTTACATGTGTGCTCATCTGGGGCACGTTCATAGTATTGTTCATTACATTTACAGTAGAAACTGCCAGGTGTGTTGGAACAGTATTGGGAACAAACACCGGGAGTTTCGTGACATTCATCAATATCACGACAAGCTTTACTATCTTCCATTAATCTGAATTGAAGTTAGTTAAATTAATAATTTCTAAATTTAATTATTTAATTACTAATCTTACTTGTATCCGTTATTACATTCGCAATAATATCCTGTTAAAGTATCAATGCATTTGTGGCCGCATTGATGGATTTCAACTTTGGCACATTCATCAACATTACAATGTGTCGGTTCATCAGAATCATCTGAACAATCAGAGACTTTATTGCATACTAAATGATAATCGATGCATTTGCCATTATTGCATCTAAATTGTGTCGGATCTGGACACGTATTATTTTCTTTTTCTACAAATTCAATGATTATAAATCTCAATAATAATAATAATGATGATGATAATGATTAAAACTTACTGCATCCAACTTCATCCGAATAATCACCACAATCATCTTCACCATCACATCTATATTGATTTCGAATACATTTGAAATTCTGGCATGCAAATTCATGTTCTGAACAACTTTTATATTTACAATCTTTACCTTCATCAGTACCATCACCACAATCATTATCATGATCACATAACCATCCTTTATTAATACATCTACCATTATCACAAGTGAATTGATCATCACCGCAGGGTTGTGGTGTTGCACAATTATGAAGTGTTGTATTTTCATCAGCACCATCAACACAATCCGGATCACCATCGCATAACCATTTACGTGGTATACATTGTGCACGACCCCATGCCTTATTCGCTTCACATGTAAATTCGGTTTCTTCATCACATTTTCTATCATCTAACCAATCGAAATATTTTATAAGTGTGTGAATGTACACAATTTTCAAATACTTACTGCATTCGTGACGAATATCCTCATCACTATTATCTAAACAATCATTATCACCATCACAGATGTAGATACGTGGTACACAATTGCCGTTATCACACGTGAATAAATCACCGAAACATGTACGACCTTCACTCTTACAATATTCTGGAGGTTCATCGGCACCATCCCCACAATCATCATCACCATCACAATACCTAGAAGATCATTAATGAAACATTTAGAAATTCTAATGTAATGAATGAATCAATAACAAACCATGTAGCTGGTATACAACGATGATTTGGACATCTAAAACTATTTTGTGGACATGTTCTTTGGGCACAATGTAATGGATTCTCATCGGAATTATCACCACAATCATTATCACCATCACATAACCAATACGGTTCAACGCAAATATTCGTTTTTTCACATTTCAAATGATTAGTTGGACATGTTGTGTTTTGTGGACAACGTTCGTGTGTTTCATCTGATGTTACATTGTCTTTACAATCATTAACACCATTACATACTTGCGCCATTGGGATGCATCTGTAATTGGCACAAGTGAATTCACCATCAGCACATGGTGGATATTGACAATCCTCTTCATCTGATCCATCTTTACAATCGTTCTCATGATCGCATTTCCATGATCTAAAGATACAACGACCATTGTTGCAACGGAATTCATTCGGTGAACAAGTATGGTAAGCTGTTGTAAGATTTATATTATAAAAAAGAAGCCTGAAATTCAACAAGAATATACTTACAGCAATAGTTTACGTCTTCATCACTATTATCACCACAATCATCTTCACCATCACAAGCCCACATCCTCGATATACATCTACCATTAGCACATGAAAATTTACTAGAATCGCATGTAACATTCTTTGCAACACACATCCTTCCTTCATTCACTAATTTCGTATTATCATCACATCGACATTCAGCTGTACCATTCGGTCCTGGATGACAACTTTGTGAACAACCACCATTATGTATATGACATGGATTTGATGAACAACTTTGTCTTGCTGCTGTGAATACTTGTATATCCCGTGGACTATCTTCTAAACGTTTCACCATTTCAATCATATTAGCACCTGTATGTTTTTCAGCACGATAAACACCACGCAATTGTAAATCCGTCCAATACATATAATCACGATGGATGGTTATTGAAAATGGATATATTGTTGCTGATATTAGAATTTCACGATTGTCCCCATTCAAATCGGACCGTTCGATTTTCTCACGTACAGCATCTGTCCAATATAATTTACGATCATCGTAATCAATAGCAAGTCCTGATGGTTGAGCTAGATTTTTATCAATAATAACTTTCTTTAATGATCCTGCCATTGTTGTACGTATAATTTTACCAGATGTACCAAATTTACCCCAATCTGTATAGAATAATGTACCATTACATGGATCAATTACAATAGCCCGTGGTCGTTCAACTCTAGCAATCATCACTAAATCTAAACCATCTAAATTCATTGCATAAATACTATGATTCGATGAATCAGTCCAATAGATCTTCTTTTGTGTCCAATCATATGCAATACCTTCCGGATTTATACCACGTGTGATGATATTGTGAATTGTTGATGTTTGTGGATTTGTTGATGGCATCCAACTAATTCTAGCCCATGGACGGATTTGTGTAAATAACAATTTCTGATCTTGATAATCGAAATCAACACCAACAACATTTGTTAAATTTCCAATTGGACTGAATGGTACATTCGTTGATTTTGGATCAATACTGACAGCACGTATTTCTGTTCTAGTTGAAAATACTAAAAATTCATTGACAATTTCACATTTACGTCCATCTGCTGATAATTTGCCAGTAGCACAATCACATTTAAATGTTAATTGGACTGGTTGTGTTAGATCTGGTAAAAATGAGAAACATAATTGTTCACAACCACCATTGCCAAATTTTCGACATGGATTACTATCATCTAATGGTTGATTGGTGACATCAAATATTGTGATGTCGCGTAATTTTGGTAAATTCTTTCGTACCCGTGTTGGTAGACTGGAATTTCCTGGTATCTTTGATGCTTTAAATACAGTTTCTAAATTACGATCCACCCAATATACTTCACTTTTATATAAAGCAATTCCCATAGGATTCGGTAAATTTCTACGGATAATCTGTCGATTACCACCGTTATAAGAGATCTTTTGAATCGTATCGAGTCTAGAATCGACCCAATAGACGTCATGTGTATTCATATCAATCGTTAAATCTCGTGGATTACTTATACCGGAAGTTACTAACACCGTCCAGCTGGAACCATCAAGATTTGCTTTACCAATACGAGGATATTGTCCGTAATCGATCCAGTATAGTTGACGTTTTAATGGATTCACTGCAAGTTCTCTAGGCGCATCTGTCGTTGTTTTAACAATAACTTTACGATTTGTCCCATCCAACCAACATACTTCTACATAGTTTTCATGTGGGAATACATTGGTGAAATATAAATTGCCGGCAACCCAATCAATAGCTAATCCACGTATACCATTACTACCAATACCAGTTTTGATAACTTGTTGGATTTCTGTACCATTTGGACGGATTCTAAAGATGCCGTTCCATGGACCACGATTGAATTCAACCCAATATATCCACGTTTCAGCATAATGTACATCGACATGCAGGATATGGTGACCTGTCCCGCTAATTGGTACCATAGCATCTGAGCTATCTTTCAAACTATAGCCGCGAACTAAATCTAATTGCGCAACCACCATAAACGTATTGTAAGGTTTGCAACTGATGGTATCTTCGGTCTTATAGCCAATACCACAAGCACATTGTCTTGTACGACCTTCTGCAGGTATACAGATTTGTTCACAGCCGCCGTTATTTTGTAAACACGGATGATCGACATTTTGTCGTTTCTTATAAATTGTGAATGTCTTCAAATCTGATTCATTCTCTAAAATCATCCGTGGATTACCACCGTTTGGTAAATCAACTCTAACTAATTTCTCATATGTTGGATCTAAATAGAATAAACGATTATTGATAATACCTAACGTTTTCGGTCGATTAATATCATTCTCTTCTGATAAGATTGTCATCTTTTTATTGCCGTAAACATCAACAGCAACAACTAATGCTGGATATTGTGTTGAATAATATAACATTTTTCTATCGATATCAATTGTTATTGCATCAGGTCGTTCAACATTATCAACGAGAATAATCGGATTTGTGCCATCCATATTGATTTTGCCAATCTTTTGCGGTACACCATCACCACCTTCATCGGTCCAATATAATTTACCATCAGCTGGATCCAAACAAATTGATCGTGGTTTAGCAACAGACGTTCGATTACCATCATTGGCAAAAATGATTGTACGATGTTTAATTTTACCATCAACACGGACAACTTCGAAATTATTTGCTAAACGATTACCGATAAATAAATTACGACCGAGCCAATCGAATGCAATAGCCGATGGTGAACCAACAATACCAGAATCGAGACCGAGGAATTGAGTTTTGTTACCACCACCATATGGTGTTGTCCATACTGTATACTATTATAAATATGATTAAAAAAATTCTGAATTGTTTAATTAATTAATCACTTACATTCTCATCATCACCATCTTTGCCTTCTACCCAATAAATCAGTTTATTCTTGCGATCGTAATCGATTTGAATACCATTTTCAATACCAACAACTGGTGTTAATAGTCCAGCAGATCGTTCGCCGGGCGTAATTGGAACATCGATAATTTGCGATCCCCTAATCACCATCAAGAAACTACTGTCCTCTTCAACACATCTATTCTCCTGCATTAGATTAAAGCCTGGCTTACATTTGCACGTATATCCACGATTTGAAGATGGTGATAACAGGCATATATGTTCACAAGGTGAACTTTGACATGAATTCTCAGTGATCGGTTGTAAAGATGGATGATGTACATGAATACTTAACGGTTGTGATATTAAATGTGACACAACAGTTTGATTATTGCCTTTGAATTTATGCGCTGATAATACGCGATTTAATTGACGATCAGTCCAGTAGAGTGTGTCTTCGAATAGTGTTAAAGAGTGCGGATGGAGGAGGTAATGACTTCCGGCTAAAACTTGTTGTCTTCCAGAGCCGTTGTAATAACAAAAATCGATAAAGTCAAGTTTTGAATCGGCGAAATAGACACGTTGATTTGCTGTATCTAATGTTAAACCATTTGGCCAATAGATCTTCGTATTGATAATTGTTGAACGATTTGTGCCATCCATGCCGATACGTTCGATTCGAGGATTTTCACCCCAGTCAGTCCAGAAAAGCCAACGGGCACTAGAATTGAAATGAATCAATAATTGACAAAGTTTCGTAGACAATAGAATTTACTTGGGAGCTGGATCTAAGCACATTCCTCTTGGTTGTGTTATATTCTCTTTTAATAAAACAATACGATTTGAACCATCCTCTTTTGCGACTTCAATAGAATTCAATTTTGAATCTAACCAGTAAATATTTTGTCCAATCCAATCGTAAGCTAAGCCTTCAACTAAATCTAAACCGGTTGAGATAACATCGACAGGTTCTCCGCCACGATCTAATCGTGAGATTTTCTTTAATTTCATATCAGACCAGAATATAGTGCCCAAATGCATATTTGATGTTGTTGCAACAACATTCTCAACAACGATTGGTACACGTTCTAAACTTTGATCTTTCAAATCGGCTACCAATATCGAGTGGCGATTTGAGATTATCAAAAATGCCGCAGAATGATCTAAGAACAATCATAATAAATAAATATTTATGTTTGGTAAATTTTAAAGACTTACTGTAAGCTTTACAAGAGTGTTTATCTGGCTCTAAAGTGTATCCAGCAACACAACTACAATAATAAGATCCTTTAACGTTTGTACAAGCTTGTGAACACAGTCCTGGTGGGTCGCATTCATTTAAATCTTGACAGGTCATTTGATCCGCACCAAGAGTTTCCCCTTTCGGGCACAAACATAATGGACCCTAAAATCGATTAGCAAATTAAAAGTCGTGTACATTTTTGATAACAAAATTATCAACAGACTTGTGGTGTTTGTTTACAACTGTTCGAACATAAACCGCCCTGATGTTCACACTCATCTAAATCACAATCTTCACCTTCATCAGCACCATTTGGACAGTCCGGTTTAGCGTCACAAACATTTGTTAAATTGATGCAGCGTTCAGTAACATTTGGACATGCCCACTGACCATCTGGACATCGGTATGGTGGTTTAACGCAAGCATGCATATAACTCTCGTCAGAGTTATCACCGCAATCGTCTTTGCCGTCACAAACATACGCCTGAAATTCCAACATTTGTCAATCATTCAATTTAAGGGGAACTATCATTGTTAATTACTTTAAAGACACATTTGGAATTTTTGCACGTATAGAAATTTGCCGGACAACTAATTTGTCCGCAAGATTTCGGTTCGTCACTGGAATCGTCACAGTCTGACGTCCCATCGCAATACCATGATTTCGGTATACAAATTCCTGATGATTGGCATTGGAATTGTTTCTCACTATTACACTGATCAGGTGCAATTGATGCTGGAAATAATTTTTTTATTCAATTATTTAAAAAAAAAATTTTTAACATTTTTCCATCAACTTACGACAACCTAATTCATCACTACCATCATTACAATCAGGAATGCCGTCACATTTATAGCTTTCTTGTACACACTGTCTTAAATCGGCACATTTAAACTGATTCGGTTGGCATGTAATCGGTGGACAATCTTGTTCGTCTTGTTTATCAAAACAATCATCGTCCCCATCACATACCCAATTCTGCGGTATACAATGACCAGTTCGTGGACATGTGAATTGATAATAAGCACAAGTTTTTTCAGCGCACGAATCACCTTCATCCGAACCATCACCGCAATCGTTCTCTGAATCACATTTCCAACTATTTGGTATACAACGTCCATTATCACAATGGAACTGTGTTGAGCCACAAGTTACATTAACACAACCAGTTTCATCACTGAAATCGCCACAATCATTTTCAGCATCACATTTGAAAGTCATTGGGATACATCGGCCGGATTTACATTGGAATTCATTTGCAGCACATGTAGGTTCTGGAATTTATTCAAAAATTATGTTTTGGATAATTTGAGACCAAAAATAAAAAACGATTACTTGTGCAATTTTGCTCTTCATCACTATTATCAAGACAATCATCATCATCATCACATACCCATGATTTTGGGATACATCTTTGATTGTTGCATGTGAAATCCCATGAATTTGGACAAGCTTGTACTGGTGGCTCATGGTTGGGATCGGGTTGGCAGCTTTTTTGATCCAAACCTAAACGTTCTCCGTATGGACAGCCACATTTCGCTATCAATCCACGGTTGTCATCTTGTGGTACAGCGAAACAGAATTTCGCACAGCCACCATTATTGATCCAGCATGGATGAAGATCGTCGATCCTCTGTTCGTTTTCGCTATAAATCTATCGCAAAACAATTTGATGAATAATAAATTTTTGATAATATAAATGAACACTACCTTAACACCGTAAAGTCGATTCGTTTGGGGTTCACGAATTAGAGTTTCCTCTTTTCCCCGGTAACTTTGTGGAGTTTGATGATAGCATCAAGACGCCAATCGGTGATATACATAAATTCTTTATAAATGACTATACTGAATGGATGGCGAATTAAACGGGAATTAACTGTTTTCACATCAGTACCATCGAGATTTGAATGTTGGACGTGATCAAGTAATGCATCACACCAATAGAGACGGTCTTGTTCGAAATCAATAGAAAGGCCATTAGGCCATCCTAATGTTAGATTTTTGAATACAGTCAAATTGCCACCATCACTAGCAGCTCTAGAAATATTCGCTGGCCGGTCCCATTCTGAGAAAAATATATAGCCTTTATTTGGATGTATAACAATAGCTCTTGGTCGTTTAAGATTCTTCAACAGTGTTCTGCGACAGGTGATATTTCTTGTTGATAAGACATTAAGTGTGCCTTTGCGGCTGTCTATGTAATATAAGTTCTTTGATGCCCAATCAACAGCCAAACCTTCAACACCTTCATTTTGTGATGCTAGAACGATTTCTTTTGAAGTACCATTCCGATGCACTCTATAGATGACGTCTTGTAAAACATCAGAATAATAAATGTGTTGATCTCTTGCATCGAAATCAAGACCAACGAAGCGTGCTCTTCTCGACACAACTGGTAAAATAGCATCACTAAATCCTTGTATAATAGGATCTAATACTTTGCCTTTGATAAAACGTTGTTGGGAATACATAAGGAAATCGGTAATTAAATCACAATTACGTTCATCTGAAGTTAATTTCCAGCCAATATTACAGGCACACCGATAACCTAAGCCTGATTCAGTATTTGTAATAATACACATATGTTGGCAACCACCATTATTATGGCCACAAGGTGTATTTGTATATTGTTGTATTAAAGGATGTACAATACGTATTGCTTTTGGATCTCGAATATCACGCATTCGATATATCGAATTTATCGATGAACTTTCATATTTATCAACGGACATTACACCTTGTTTCGTACCATCTGTCCAATAGACACGACTTTCAAATAATGCTAATCGTGCTGGACTTGGTACAGATTGACCTCGAACAACCAGAAATCGTTTCTGGCCATCATAATCAACCGTTTCAATATAATCGAGTAATGAATCACACCAATACACTCTATGCGCTATTATATCAACAGCAATACCAGAAGCTTTATAAGCCGCTTCAGACACTATAGATCTCGTATTAGTTCCATCCATATTTGCACGTAAAACTTGTGAACTATCAGCAATGAACATATAACCAACGATTGGATCTAATGCAATATCGGCTGGATTTGTTAAATTTGAACCTAACACAATAGCATGACCACGACTTTTCAATTCGAACACATCAATTTTTTGACCCACTTGATCGGCAACATACAATTTATTGCCAATCCAATCGACGGCAATTGCTACAGGTAACCACATACCAGGCAATGAAATATCAATATCACTAACTGTCGATATGCCACTTGGTGTACTTGATCGTAATTGTTGTGAATGGATACGTTTTGTTTTAATATCAGACCAAAATAGAATATTTCGATTGTAATGAACATCTAAACCACTAGCGCCTGTTGTGTTTGCTATAATTCTTAAATCATTCCCACCAGTTGTCATACGAAATATCGCTTTATCATGTACGAAAAATAATAAGGGATTTGTTGTATTTTCACTAATACAACGATTTTGATTTTTCAACGTATAACCAGATGTACATGAACAAAAATAACCACCATCGATATTTGTACAAAGTTGATCACAAAAACCCCATTCACTACATTCATCTCGATCGATACATGTTCGATTATCTGTTGCCAATTTCCTACCATCTGGACAATAACAAGAGCCACCTGTTAAAGATGCTTGACATTTATATTCACATCCTAATGATGGACATGATGATTTTGCTATAATCAATAATAATTAAATTATGGATGAACAATAAATGAAAAGATAGCAATTACAGCAAGCCGCTTCCTCATCAGCACCATCATCACAATCTCTTTTGCCATCGCACAATTTATTTTTCGGTATACATTTTGGAGTTTTATTGGCAACACCACGTGGACATAAGAATTTATTATCAGGACATGCAATAGCTGTACAATTGACCTCATCAGAACCATCAGAACAATCCTGATAGCCATCGCAATGGAACGATCCTGGTATACATAAAGCATTGGCGCATCGAAACTGTATACCGTGACAAAGTGGGAAACCTGTTGCAAGACAATAAGGATTTTGCATCAAAAATTAATTAATAAAAAAAATACTAACTGCATCCTTGTTCATCAGAATTATCACCACAATCATTTTTATGGTCGCACTTCTGTGATAATTCAACACAACGTTGACCATTAGCACAACGGAATTGATCTAGACGACATGCAACCCCTGAACAGCCTTGTTCATCTCTACCAGAACGACAATCTAAATAACCATCGCATTTTTTCTCTTTTAATACACAAGGATCTGAGGTGCGTGAACCGCAACGGAAATCATCCTCTTGACATTTTCGATATGCTAAAAACGAATACAATTTACGAACTTTTGAAATCATGTCCCAAAAACAAACAAATAATGTAAATTAATAGTGTCAAACGAAAACATTAATGCCATGTAATTTATAATATAATAGATTATCACTAATTTTTTATAAAAATTACAATAAAATCCTCTTGTAAATAGCATGTAATGAATATTGTTTTTGTTGACTTGAAAAATACGAACCGTTGTGAAATATTACAAATTCATCCTACAGGACTAATAGCGCGCAGCTTATGCGTTATTCAACATTTTTGTCCAACATGTTTACGTCTCACCGGAATTATTTCGACGTTATTGTTTTTATTAAAAATAAACAGAAAAAACAAAAACAATTCCCATGTTATTTACAGTGAGAACTTTCAAAAATTCTTTACAGAAAGTTGTAAATACGATGCGATTTCTTCGTTGGCATACTAAATCAGATTGATGAATTCATTAATATTCATTAGTCAAGTATTAAACAACTATAATCTATCTATACGGTTTAGCAATATTGTGAGATATTTCCACTTCTAGAACTCTCCACAGAGATATTATTTAGGATTAAAGCAGTTATTTGGGGGAAGCTTCATCTTCATTGTTGCTATTGTCTACAAGGAATATGGCCAGTTGATTTATGAACGTTAATTCGATTATCAATTTAGTTTTATTATGGTTGAATTCTCGAGTGTTAACATGGAAACAATGGGAGATCTTTATAATTATTTATTCTAGTTTTAGTCATTTCAATAAATATTTGTTAAGTATACTTACTGCATTCAGTTTCATCGGATCCATCTATACAATCGACAGTCATATCACAGCGATAATGTGGCGGTATACAATAAGTCTTGTTCCAAATGTATTGTCTACATGTTAATTGTCCAGGCTCACAATCTGGTGGCACTGTAAGGACACACACAAAACAAAAACGAACAAAGTAAATAAAAAAAAGTTCTAAAAAATGAATGGAATTATTGTTTTAGTAGACTTTGTTGTTGAAAGTTTCGTGTAAAAGTTGAGAAAGTGTAGTTGAAAACTTTAATCATTCACTCAAGTACTGAACATCTAAATTTTCGATTTATCTTTATTATAAATTCAAACGTTGTTAAAATTTAATTAGACCATGAAATGCGACAATTTTTAAACTATACCCTCCATTTTTATTGCCATTTAAGCAATAAATACACTTCTGTTGCGTAGAGTATACATACCTAATAAATTCACAAAGTTTTCGTAGAAGAATGATTTGAATTTTGTTCGAAATATTTAAAAACACAAAAATATGAGAGAAAGAAATTCAAATTACTGTCAATATATCACAGTCATAAGATAAAACAGAGTCGTCGAGTACAGCTGTTGCAGTTATTTCAAATTTTATCAAACCAAAAAAAAAAGCAAAAAAGAAGAATAACAATTTAGGACATTTTCCGTTGCAAAATTAAACAATTTATCTATGAAACCAACGATAAATATTGCAGTACTTGAAGTATCTCATACGGGAAAGAAGATTTACAAACAAAAATCGTCTTTGTCGATGCATTATACAGTTTGAAAATTTGTAGAAAACGCCAGCGATCCTCGAACGTTTTTGTAAATTTGTATAACAAAGATTTTTAGTGCTTGTCCATAGATTTTGCAAGAGCTGCAGTAAATCTAGCCAAGTTATCAACGTCCTGGATAAACCTCATCAATTCACTCGTCTCTTTTCGCCACCTTTTCTCTTACAGCGGGGAAATTGTAGCGATAACGTCAAAGTGTTATACATCAGATGGATAGCTAGTAGAAGAAATATATCCAACACAGATAATACTTACGACATGACTGAAGTTCATCTTCTCCTCGTTCACAATCTTTCTGATAGTTGCAGACACGTAATGAAGGTATGCATTTACCTTCTGGACAACGGAACATGCCCAGTGGACATATTACTCCGGACGGATCGCCACCTGGAACTATAGAAATATCGATTAATTGTTTGATAACCATCTTTAAATTTCCGTCTTCAACTAGACGTTAACTCTATCCGGAACAATGGTAAATGTCTGATACGATGTTGTTGATTATCACGGTTGCCAGATTTATCACTCCAATAATTTCCTTTAATCTATTGTGTAATTTCAATTCATTTACTATTTCTGTTTTTATTATTAATTTAGAATTGAAAATCTAAAATGTTTCACTGTGAAAGTCACAAATTTGTTCACCTAACTCAAAAGTCTGTCATTTATCGAACACACATGACCGACAACGTGTCATTTAGTGTGTTTGTATGCGGAAAACGCCACTTCCCCATAGAACAGTCTTTCAAATCGGAAATGTTCGCCGTAATTCTTTTTCCTTTAGAAAATGATTTGGAAAATATCATAAAAGCTATATAATAAAAGATACAGTTATTAATGGATTCAGGTCGATGGGTACAAAACGAAGAAAAAACGTCCGGATCTCTATTGAAAATCGACAAAATAAATTCGGACTGGATTAATTTAATAAAACTCGTGTCGTACCAACAAAAAATAAAAAATAAAATAATAATGGAAACTGACTGAGAAAGAGAAAATGTCGTTGAATAAAAATAGCACTCGTATCTCTCACCAACTTATTATCAAAGTTTAATCGTTTTAATAAATAGGTCCCTGAACGACGCAAAATTTACGACTAGCCGACAAACACGCTTTCTCCAACAACAATTGGTTCTTTCCCAGTCAGTATTATAGACGAGATAAATGCACAAACTACGTGCCAAAAATTACAGTGTTTCAAAACGAAAATGAAGAAGATTCCGTGTTAAAATAAATGAAATCTACATTGATTCTTTATTATATCAGATGGAATGACATAAAGGTCAATCAATTCGGGATTTGATTGGAACGCGAACATTGTAAATCACTTTGACACACTGTAATAGAAAATTGTATAACAACAAACTGTTTAGTATAAATGAAAATAAATTATAATTTTCGTTGACATCATTTAATTATTAAGGGTCTCAATCGCCCTCGAATTATTACACATTTCTCTAATTTCAATTATATGCGGTAATTGAGGTATCAACACTAATTTAAACAACGTTTGTTTTGCATATCAGCTTAACAACTATAATTGACGGAATATCAAAACGAATATGCAATGAGATAAAATAGAAACATTGCGGTTTTCGCAACACATTTTTTTTATATAAATTTGCTTGGATAAAATGTGGATTGGGCAGTTTTGGTGGATGCGCCGGGCGGAGTTCGCCTATTCTTTTGATAAATTCCGTATTTTCCCCTGTAATTTCACTGATAAGCAGTGAATACTGATAACAATCCACTTAAATCTTATGTTATATTCAAATATTCCATTAACAACACTGGTAATTGTCGTATGAAACTGTGCTGAATTCCACTCTACCAATTTGACTACATGTTAATTTAGTTTGTAAACGTTTTAAGTCCATTGTAAATTTGCCGTTGTGTATCTAAAATACACCACAAGATTCGTTGGATATTACTCGATGTTAGCATAGTGGATGTAGACCTAAATTTATACAAAGCACATACAAAATATACCTCAAGGGGAGACTAGATATGTCAACAGTTCATCGTTGGATGGGAGACAGTAACATCCATGCAATAGTTAATGCAATTTCTACGGATAACCACTATATCGCCCTCAGTCGTCTATTTGCTACTTTATCCTCGATCTATGTAAATATATGTAAAGACTGGGAGATCGTTTGCAGGTTGATGGAAATGCAGCAATCATCATCATCAGTAATGTGTCATGGACACCCGGATTAACTGTTGTCGACAAGGACGCAAATGTAAATTTATATTAATAATTCAACTGAATTGTGAAAGTTTACTATTGAAATAATTACGAATGAAGCACAATCCACAAAATAGCAAATATACCGATTTAGAATTGTATGCAGGATCAATAAACGACTTTATATTATTATGTGAATTTTATTCGGTAATACCTCAAACATTCATATCTTTTTATATTGACTCAAAAATGTTATAAAATATGTATATCTATCTCGATTTCACTGAAAATCGTCCAGAATATTCCATATGGAATATACAATTGTTCCCGTTACTGGATGATATCGAATATTAAAATTTCATACACGATATCCGACAATGTGTTATGAATTTCGACTATTTTTCAACACGTTGCACTCTTATCATTTATATTAGCAGATTTAATATGGAGATGGTGTGTATTTTACGACAAGTTGGATTTGATGAAGACATCTTGGTGGAATTGATGATCTTAATAATATTGAAATATAACTTCACTCGACTGCAATATCGTGTTTATAGTGTAATATAGAAGACTAAGTAATCCCCTAAAGGGCTACTCTTCTTCAACTACCTATCTAAATGGCCACTGACCCAGAATACAATTTATTTTGATAATGTTGAAGATGGGAAATTTTTGTAAAACTTTTATTCCACATACCACACTCAATAGACACAGCATTTTCCGAATGGAATACATATCGAGATGACAATTCCAAAAGTCGTTTATTTAATAGAAAATCGCTTGGAAAACGTTTAAATCCTTTATGGAATATATTGAATAAAAATATCGAAAAAAAATGATGATATTTGAATAAAATTACTAGCTTATAGGCACGATACGACCTATTATTATCATTATTATTATTATTATTATTACCAACTTTCAACTTGGGTGCAGTTCCTTCTGTTAAAACTAATTCGATTTCGTGTGATTTTCCTTGGAGAGAAAACTGGTGGCAATTATCCGTGATCGAATCGTTTATCTACCGTTATATCCATTTGTTATTTGGTTTGGATTTTTATATAATTTATGTTGGAAATCTTTTATCTTTTACAATAATAAATGATGGTAATCAATGGTGGTAATAGAAAAATCGACAACCAACTGATGCTTATCAATCACTCAAAGTTCAAACATAAAATTTTACAATTCCATATCGTTTTGCAGATTGTCATCTGATAAAATATATTGTCTTTCATTAAATCCACAAACACGTAAAACAAACGGATTGGTGAATTTATTACTATCCAGATTTGTTCCATATTTCTCTTATTCCAAATGTTTTTGCTGCGTATGTTCACATATCAAACAGTCTGTACTGAACGACTTCTATGACGCTTTTCGCAGCATCAGAGAACACGAACAAAAAAACAACGAACCTAGTCAGAAATACTTTATCATTTTTATAGAGAAAAACTGGGGAAAAGTAGACGCTATCTGTAGCTGTCAAAGTTAACAATTTTAATAATAATGAAGATGGTCGATGATGAGAAAAATCCAGAATTCACTTTACATCTAAATGCGGAAATTATTGAGCGACCAATCGGAAATTGCAAATATAATTTCTTCAACCATGAAAATTACGTTTCATTCCTGGTTTGAGAACGAATCAGAAGAATTGTGTACCGTTTTAAAACACGAGACTAACTTTTTACTGTTAACGCAGTCAATTCTGAATAATTATTGATCTCTCTCAATCGACAGCTGTATTTCATGTTTCGACTGTACAGTAGAAATGTGTTGAATTGTGGACAATGATTGTGGCCACAAGTATAGTGAACAAACCTACATCAAAGTAGAGAAGAAAGTTTTCACGCTTATTACCACGTTATTATCGTTATAGACAACGTTAATTTGATAATATCGCGATCTTCATCTCTACTCGACACATATTTGCACATGCGTCGTGTTGGATAAAATAGAGATGCAGATTGAAATCAAAATTTGTCCACAATATCGCATGATTCAAGGAATCCATCAGTATTCGTGTATGATTTTTAAACACAACAGTGTCTATCTTTCATAAGACTACATCACAAAGACAGATATGCTAAAATAGTTGAGGAAGTTCTAGTGTTATCCAGACAGTTATAAAGCGACTGAAATACATCTAACCCTTCACAAAGCACTGATTATGCTTTGAATTTAAATATCATAACCAGGACATCTTCTATATCTATATATAAAGTTGCTTTAATGGCACATCAAAACATCAGTAAAATTTAATATAAAATAAGCGAACTTTTTTTTTCTGGATAGAAACCATTGATGAGAATTCAAAATGAAATTTCACACACCATTTACGCTGAAGATTTTCAAAGAGGCTACGTAATTTTACACAATCATAAATTTCATAGTTTTACAGATAATAACAAGACGAAAAATAACATTAGAAAAGAATGAATTACACGTTTAAAGAAATTTGTTTTCATTTTAATCAAAACAATAAATCTGGTCTTTTTTGATCGTTAATTGGCATTTGTGATGAAATCAAATACACTGCAGATTTGTTAAACGGTTGAGAAAAGGCATCCGTAAAAGTGACACAATATCCGTATTCTGGACATGGTTGCCTCTACACACATTATTGTTTGTCGTTAATTTCACGAAGCATCTGTTCATCGTTGTTGTGTAACTCACGATCTTCACAATCGATGGATATTATAAAAGTTTGATAGTAACATTAGTTAAAAGTTGATAAACACCCAGAAGACACTAGACGCCAGTTGACACTATTATTTTTAATTAAATCAGAGATTTTCGTAGAAAAATTTAATAATTTCCAGTTTAATTAGTCTGATTTTGAATGAGAAAATTTTACAGTTATAACAAATAAAGTTCCGTTGATCTGACAGTTTTTTTCCTCTTTTATTTTTAATGTGTAAACGTTTGTACAAGACCTAGATCGGATGTTGTTGAGAAAGAATGGTTTTAATCGTTTAATTAAAATATTAAATCGGCAAATATTAAGAAAAAGGCCAAATAAATTTGAAAATTACTTTTAGAAATTGCACAGTTATAAATTTATCGCATATCCACATAACGAGTTTCTAGTTCAATAAAAATAAATGTAAGGACGGTAAAAAAAAACGAAACGTGAACACCTCCTCCGCATCGATCATTGCTCAACACACAAAAACAAGCGATTTTGTAACAACACCATCCAAAGTTCAAAGGTACTACCACGAATGTGCTGTCATTTTTTTCCATTCCATTATTTATGTATGTTTCAATAACTAACGTAAGATTAGTAGAAATAACAAAACACAATATTATTAAATAAACAAGCATGAATTTCCGCAAGAGATATCATGTCAGCTGGTACCAACGGGTACGACGGTCGTACGTTGTTGTGTACAAAAGAGAATGGAACACAAAGTGCAGGATATTCTTAATCAACTCGAAAGGCGGCCGCACACGATTGCCTATTATTTAAAAACATCCAATTTTATTCAATAATTATTCCAAAAAAAAAACAAACATTAACCAACATTAAATCTATTATTTACACATCAATTAATAAATATATTATTTGCGTTAAAATATTCAAGGATAATCGTATCGAGATTCCATCGATTTCGACGTAAATTAATTTGCCTGATTAATTAAAATCAATAAAAACAGTGTGTCAATCAATTTTTGAAGGAATTAGTAAAATCCGTTTTATATCATTTGTTTGAAATGGAAAAGAGGATTAAATTTGGTCGTGTATTTTTTTGTTTCGGCTTTGTTTTTGATAAAAATCATAACGAAATCTCCATTAATATTCCATCAATTTTTTTGGTGCTGTTTTTTTTTAATTTTCATTTTAAAAAAACTCTAATTTCGAGAGTTTGATATAACGAAACTCTAATGATAACAAACTTTAAATCTAATTTTGGAATGAATAAATTATTTTTCTCCGTTATCATAAGATTTTCAAGTTGATTACGTTATAATTTGTATTTTTTTTTATATTATTATTGTTGATCATCTTCTTGTTGTTTTGAATTTCTCTAAAGTATTTCAATAATGTTCCTTTAATGTTAACATCGAAAATTCCCAACTAATTAACAATGTGAAATTTATTGTTATTATTCATTGTTTTGTTGTTGTTTGTTGTTCGTTTTTTCTCTTATTGTAAATAATAATTTCACTATTTCCATACACGAATTTCTAATTATAATAATTGTTATTAAATACCAGAAAATTCGTGTTAAACAATCAATATAACAATCTCATTTATAATTAATTTATTTGTTAGTAAATTAAAATATAAAAATCGTATAATTAAGGAATTGTAATGTGTAATAATTAAAATTAAAATTATCGTTTGTGTAAATCGACAATTATGATGGATTTGTGGGATTTTGTACAAGTCACGATCTCGATCTCCATCGTCGTTTCTAACGATCGATTTTAAATAGTGATTTACATTCATTAGTAATGAGGAACAGCGAAATTACCAAACAACTTGATGATGATGATGATGATAATGATGAACAAATATAAACTTTTCGAACCCGGAACTTATTGCTTTTCAGAGATAAGTGGACTCCATTGCGGTGTAATTGGGAACACGTCCATCCGGCAAGCAAGAAGTTCACACTGTCTGGTGGATAATTCGAATTGTTTCAATATTGATTCGAAAATCTATTAGAAACACAAGTGTTTCTTCTTATTGCGTTGCTTATCTATATTAGACAGAAGTAATAGGGTTAAGTGCTAATTAACGCAATGAAGAAACTGTATTCGAGCAGCTTTTCAAGTAAGTTGGAGCACCGATAGTGCACCAAAACTAACGTACAAGCATAAAAAAGGATTCTCTCGTTTGCTATACGACAAACAGCCACTAATTATAACAAATCTAACGTATTCGAAAGGTGTTTCCAGGTGTAGATACAGATTTAGAGCGAGATTCGTACAGAATGCCACCGATTGTGTAGCTCTTTCAAAATAGCACCAATAAATAAATACTTGAGCTTTAAAAAAAATGTTATGTTAAAAATTTGTATTTAGCAATAAAATAAAATAAAACTAGCTGAGTAATTACTAATGTGACACAGTTTATACAATTACAAAATGTTGATTTTTGTTTTGTTTATAGATGGAATCGTCTGTTGTTGCTAATAATACATTTGAATTATTGCCACATTCAATAAATTTCCGGATAATCTCAAACTGTATTGAAACAAACAATAATTTGCAACGTTTATAAATTTGAAATGAAAAATGCCCGACCATCAATTTCCTACAGATGTTTGAATTAAATAATCACCAAAGGTAGAAATAACAGTATTTAGAGCCGCCCTTTATTGCCTTGATAATTACACTTAGGGTATATGTTTTTGTTTGAAACTAACTGTTAGTTAAATGTGCAATATTTCATCGAGAGAACAGCTTAGCAAACAATGGTTTCACTCATCTCTACATTGCCACTATAATAATTATTATTGAGACAAGTTCCAACAGCCTTCCAGTTGGACTTTATTTATTTTTTGTGTGCGGCCGAACAGTACTCCGGCTAATTTAGACGCAACAAAATTGTCATTTTCAATTAATAATTCTCAAAAGAAAGTTACGCAATTTTCCAATCTTCTCATTTGAAATTGAGGGTAGTTTATCTTGTATGTGTTCTACAATCACAAAAGTACAGAGAAGTTTATGAACAATGAGAAGTAATTTTATGCTTCGACACACCGATTATTCTTTCTTCTATCTTTAATTGAGTTTAGAAATCGTTGGATTAATTCGTTTCTCAAAACTGACTAACTAAAAAAAAAGGGCCAATTTTCCATTGTTACATTTCATGATGAATTCGACTGATTATAGACGACATTAATTGTTATTTTAATTTTATGTGTTTTGTTATATTTCAATCGGTCACACATCGAATGATTTGAATAATTCAAAATATGTAAATAAAGAAATTTGTATGTTGTCAGCGTGTTTTATTGGTACGATAAATAGACCATCACTTGTTCGAAATTATTCTACTTTACAACAATTAATTGAAATTGAATGGATGAAATTTTCAATATGGAGTTTGATATCATCGTTAAAGACATTCTAGACATGAATGTAGAACATTAAGATTGTCGAATGAAGAGAATACAACCACACACAACAATAAGATCATGAAGTCATCCCTAATGACATGATTACTAAACCCGTATTTATCTAAGGGTGCGATTGCACTAAGAAGTTTGCTTTGTTTAAGTTGGCTTGTACGAAGTCAACTTTTATCATGTAAACACATCTTCCATTGACTTGGATCAACATTGGCAGAACTTGCCAAGTTTCTAACGAGTCGCAAGAACGACAGAAACTTGATTCAATTTCTCAACCAAGAAATTGATGAACAACTCATGATACATGCAACAATTTGATCGAATTCTGTGTTTTGCTTGGTGCAAGTCGCTTTGCACAAGAAAAACTTGATATAGTGTAATGGCATCTAAACGAATTTTTGAATTGTTGCAAATCAAATGCGTATTGAATTTGTTTTAATGTTTGTTTTCAAGGATTTAATCGCTAAATATACAACAAATATTGTTTATTGAATTATAAATATTTATTAATCGTTGGAAATTTCTAATTCTCGTTGTTGTTTTATTTTTGTCCTCCTTCTCTATAATAAACTTTTTACATAACCAGTTTAACGATTCTAATAAATATCCATTGAATTGTCATCGATAAAATTTCAAATACAATAGCTTCAGGCATGTTTTGGTGAAAAAAGAACCGTGTTGTTGGAATTTTCCAAATTTACAAATTAATAAATTAACAAATAAATAAAGATGAATGTTCAAATTTGATCATATGATGTTAATTCTAAGAAAATCTCATTTAATTAATTAACTTATGTTTCTCTAATTAGGTGTTATAAATAGAATTCTTATTCGAACTGTCTTTGCTGCGGAATTATAACGCGAACTACGGCATTCATAACAGATAAAAGGGCATTTTATCTTCATCGTTGATAATAAATAATAAAAGGGCTTTCAGTATTTCACAGTAATTCAACGCTTTATGATTTTTAGTATCAAAACGAATAGGAAATGTCTTTGGTATTCAAATTAATAATAAAATTTCCCCAAAACAATAATTGAAAAATGGATAAAATTCCCATCCAAAGTGATATAAACTATCAAATCGATTTTGTCAATTCCAGAACATTTTTGGCGAATTTTGTGTACACGACCCGATAGTACGTCAGCTGGACAGATTCATTAATAATTTCGGATGTGTCATCTGCGAACAGTCTGCAGAAAAACAACAACTCACAGTTTGTTATTAGAGATATAATCAACGATAATCTTGTTATATGCTTGCTTTATTTCGAAATTATCAAAGTCTATTAAACAAATTAATGGATTTCTTGTATAAGAACACTTTCCGGCCTTGGTTGGTACACGATACAATTGAAAAATACCAGACAGAGCGTACATATCATCTTCAATGGGCTCTCAGCCTTAGATAGTTTCTCTGTCTTCCTGCAAGAATATTCAATTACAGTCCTGGATCTTCTAGCAAGAAAGAAATTCAGTTTGCTTTTTCTTATCACTCCTCCAAGAATAACAATTCACGTAGATATGAAGTTCGAAAACGATATACTCTAATGTCTTTTTAGCAACATAGTAGATATGATTGTTCTGTTGCGTTTTTTTTTCCGTTAACATCTCAAAAACTTCGCTTCGTGTGTAAGTAATTGTTTTTCCAATAACATAATCTTGCAATTCGTATCAAAGTTTATGGGCGAATTTTTATAACTTAGGACATTTGATACACTTTAAACGATTTCATACAACTAATAAAGAAACTGTAATAAAATGTGCATTACAAAGTAATTACCAAATCAGATGTTTCTGTATGATTATAGAACCGCTATCTAGTTATGACTTTTTGATGTGATCACGACAATATTATGGTTGAGAAAATAGAGAGAGAATTTCATTAGGAAACTTATTACTATTAAGAAATGACAAATTTAATCAAAGGTGGCGCATTTAATGGGACATTCTGTATTCTGTATTCTTTCTATATTTTCTTTTGAGATGGATAATAACCCGACAAACCGTAACCAGACAGAGGATTTGTGTGTGTATATATTATACGTCCCAGTACAAATCACTTTATTCGCCTTCAATTGTCGTTGTTTGAATATTTCCTTTGCATATTCTGTTGTTTTTGTTGTTGTTGTTGTTGTTGTTGCTGTAGATGTTTGCTTGTCTCATTCGAATAATCTAAATGTGTTGCATTCATATTTGCTACAAGAAAATCCAAATCACTGACCTAGAAAATTACAGACTTTTTCGTGTTTGTATTAATATTGTACAATGTCTATCTAATTGTATACATTGTAATCTCGACTGTTTAGAAGGAAACTCTTAGAAAATCATTGGAATGAAATTGAAATACGGGAAGAACAAAGAGAAACTTGGAAAATAAAGTGGGCATTGTACGAAGATAAATAACGATTTTCAAGTAAGCGTTTCTGATATTTGTTGTTTTCCAATAAATTTCACTGGTTTTCTATCGATTCCAAAGTTGAAAATTACTTCTATTTTTTCATCTACGATCAAACAGATATCGACGATTTTCTATACAGTTTGGTGTGAACAAAGTATATACATATATATACATATATATATATAGAAACTTGTGGGTCCGTTTCGCATTGGTTAGTGCTGGAAAATGTGTTTTTTTTCAACAGTACTCCAACTCATACTCGTTTTGCAAAGACGCTATTTCCGCACTTGTGCTACACTTCGTGTAATGTACCTAAATAAACAAATAATAATAACCGAATACAATAATGTTCATAATCATCTATTCAACTGTAATTTTTATCTTCTAGATAAAATACGTTGATTATATACCGTTAGTTAACCAAAAAAAAAACACTTTTTTCCCATTCCATCCTCATACAAAAATGAAATTGTTGTTTTTGTTTATTAATAAATTTGACCTGAATTTTTCCGTAAATTCTACATAGAGAAATTTCCATCAAATTGAAATCGAAGAGAAATCAATAGATGATGAGGAGAAAAAAGCGCTTTGATATATGTAAACACGCGCACACACACACACACACAGGTTTGAAGAAGTGTAGAGGAGAGCGGAAATTATTGTGGGTGGTTTCCAAAAATTTGCAAATATCGTTTGTATCGACATCCGTTTCTTTTTGGTTTTGAAGTGCCACCATATTCGCTACCACCAACTAATTGCTGAATCAACTTATTTTTAATGAAATATCATCGACTTGTCAATTGTTGATTGAATAAATAAAGACAATGGAAATTGTTTTTATTGTATTTGGTTAATGTTACTATATTTGGATAAACGTCAGATTAATATAGTGAAAACCGGTTGTAACGACCTATCAAAATAATCAGTCTTATAAGTTATAACACGTGAAATGCAACTGATTTTCTTTCGCCTGTTAGAACCTTACCAAAAAAAAAACGTTAGAATTCTGATAATGGCAGAGAAATTCGAATAATGCTCGATTAATGTTTGACTTATCAAAAAGTCGAACAGGTCGTATTTTTCATTACTGGCAATAAGATTTATGGCAAATGCGGCGTCTGGCACAAATCTTACAGTTTTTCTTAATTGTCTCTCACACTCTACTTGTGTTTTGTAAATTGTTTGAATATAAAACATGGAAAATCAACAAAAGAACCCGGTAACGTTGTCATTAGCCGTATTTCCATTATATGCTTTCTCTCAACCAATTACTGTATTTCCCCAACATATAGTGACACAAACACGACTTGGCCAGCTTAAATACAGCACATCCGCTATTAAAGCTCTCTTGAGTCAAAATGCGACGCATTGACGCGC
The DNA here is from genome assembly GCA_028455855.1 of Meloe dianella. Lineage (NCBI taxonomy): Eukaryota > Metazoa > Arthropoda > Insecta > Coleoptera > Meloidae > Meloe > Meloe dianella. The sequence goes on from JAPTHL010000039.1 coordinate 2,556,940, forward strand.
CTTTATTGTGTTGATCACGTGTTAAAAAATCAAACAACAACCTAAACCCAGAATACAATGGGTGGTTCATGTATCATTGTTTAAATATTTTTTTCGTGGTACACAAAGATTGTTTGCCCTAAGGGCGGTACTGATTACTCGAGAACAAAATACTTTGCTTTAGACACACACACACACATAAAAAAATGCCACTTTATCATACTCAAAGTTAGTTTCTTTGTTTTATCGTAATAATCACGTTGTCGTTGTTACCAAGTTCTACAACAAAAAGAAATCTCTACACAGATTAGGGTCATTTACAGTTAAGGTGAAACGTATGTACTGATACCGGTGACTCCTTAAAATATAAAGCGAAACTAACTTTATTGCGTGATTTCTGGACAAATTTTTGATTATTAATACTCCTAATATTCATAAATTGATATGATCTTCTCGAAATGTCTAAAATAAATGAAATCTTTACATGTATATGGTATAACAATACAGTGGGAGCGTAGGTTAATGACCCATAACCAGGTACTGTTACACGAATCGAAGAGCAGTTCTATGCTTATTGTAGCAATCATCAAACACAGCAAGTAACATTTAAAACTTCAACTACTGACCGGTTATTGCTATATAATCGAACCTCTACTCTCTTACAGCCAACTTGTCAATTTATTATCCCATTTTCGATTCCCTTCCTAACACACTAAACTCGTATTCTGTTCAACTGTGTCAAGTTAAAAGAAAGAAACATAAATTTTGTTAGGCAACTTCTCAATTATTCTATTTGCTTTTTTCGTCTTCGATTGAAAAAGATTCTATTATAAGAAAGTTTATTTGTATTTCTATTTCACGTTATTATTATTATTAATGTAGATTTTATTGTCATGAAATGTCATTAACAATAACGGTAATACGGTTTTTTGGTTGTTGTTGTTGTTGTTGTCTTTTGGAAAATTCGAACAGAATTCATAATTAAGGCTGATTTACACATGTCAGTGACGTTGTCTAGTAGTTAACGACTATTCGCACATGTTGGCCTGTAGTTGTATTAAAACGATAAATTCGTGGAAATTAAAGTTAATGCAAATGTGTCAGTATGCTACTTTACAACCAGTGGCGCGTTATTAGTTAGCCTCTTGGGGGCACGGAAGATTTTGATTTTGGACACATCATATGTTGAATTCAGACATTTTTCTTCGGTAGACAATCGATCTTTTCACTGCATTTTAGACACTAGGTATTTCCTTTTTTGCCTGAACTATTGTTAAACACATTTTACAACCGATAATTAGGCCGAATGTAACGTTATTCATCGGATAAATCGAGGCTATAACTAATCTGGGTTTATTTACGGTTTATAGACTGAAATGAGCAGTATACACACTAACTTGTGTAGTAAATACGCCCTTAGATGGCAACAATATTAAATAAATTGGTTTATCATTGAAAATTTCAAAGTTCATTCATAGAATAATAAATTAAACAGAAGCAATCAAATTTGTAATGAGAAAATAAAAAATCAACAGTTTCACTAATGGTTAATTCGATTCATGAAATTAATTAAGTTAACATTGTTAAATTCTAAACAAATTGAATTATTTTATAGTACTGAAAATAATATGAAACTATACATGATTGTATGTATAGAAGGTTCTACAAGTTTCAAATTCCGCACTAAACTAATAATATCGTTTCAAACGAATTTCCACGTTGAAATAAACCAACATTTGCCTCTTTCTCGACCAAAACACAATTCCATCTTTGTAATTACTTATAGTGAAAAGCGACAGAAACATAAAAACAACAGAAAATTACATTGAAGATCTCGAATATACCAACTAAACCACAAGTTAATCGGTACTTTTCAAAGAAAACATTGACCAGTCCTGTGGAAATGACCGAAAAATAAGGTCAATACATTTTTTCATAAATCATAAATGAAATGGATAATTGGATCATATGTTGAAAATGGAATGTGTTACATTGAATGCGGTAAATGATTTTAACGGTACAATAGATAACATCCGGTCAAAGTTGAATAAATATTTATAATACGGTCGTTTTGTTGTTGTTATTATTATTACTATTATTATTATTATTATTGTGATTGCAGTTGGAAAAAAATCTTTTAATTGTTTTATCGCGTGCTTCAATTACAAATAATAAGAAATCTCATTTGAATGGTTTGTTGTTTTTTTTTTAGCCTTTTTAACGAACCAAAAACAATGTTGCAGTGAAAGTTTTCTCACGCTTCAAGATGATTTTTAGCTAGATAGAATAGGCTATAGCAATATATTATGTGTAAGGTCTGATCGGAGGACAATTACCAAATGTCCTCAATCAAATCAACAAGTTTTGAATCAAGACCATTCTCCAATTCTGCTAAATTAACGATAATATACCGTTAGTTTGGCAGAATTTCATTAGAGATAACAAAAGATTGATCAACTAATAATAGTTGTAACATCTGTGCATGGTCGTCCGCAAAGGGATTCGCATCCTTGACGATCGTACGTTTTCAAAAAAAATGTAAATGCGCCCTCCATGGAAAATTTTATGCGGACGCCCATGTGTAACGTTATTACGATTATTTCTTCTAAAATACTAGCAAAGAGAACGGTTAGAAATCGAGGTTGTTTACAGATAATTTTCCGTGTTTAGAAAGATGAAAAACAAGTCGCATGGGATTGTCAACAATCAAATAGATGAGAAAATTTTTTTCGTTGTACACCTTTCTACAAGTGGAAACATCGCAGACATCCTCACAGGAAATTAAATTCTAGTTTACTTTTCGGCAAAGTTCTTTTAGACATACGAAAACGAGCACAACTTCAATGTAATTTCCATCACTTACAACATAAATAATTTAAGATTTTCGTACAATTGTTATCTTTGTTTTTGTTTGTAGATAGTAAAATTATTCATTGCAATTCGTGCAATTGCTGTTTTTTCTCGTGAATAATCAAACGTTATTGTTTTCTATTCTTGAACAACAATGTTAACAAACAAAAAAAACCGCCTCACGAAAGATCCAATTTTATGAATCAAATCGGTTTTTTAAATCTGTAATTAATAGTTAAGGCTGAAACTTTCATTTTTCGATTAATTCAGCATTGAAGAATATACCATATGAGGCCCTATTTTGCAATCAAATATTCTGTTTAGAATCAAGGACAACAACAACGACTAAAACAACAACTACAACAAAGTGAATATTGAACTCGCTTATTTAAATCCAAATACCGCACTCTGATCTTTATCTTTGTTAAAATATTCACTTTTTGTAGATAAACAAGCAGGATTTTTTTTACCCCAATTCGTATAAAGCGTCAATTAACTGGCTCTACTCGTCACACAATATATTATTAGCATATTTATTAATTAAACTAACATTTAATGGGGGAATATTCCAGAATTTTTGGCTAGTTTCATTAAGAGTTTGAATAGTTATTACTTTTTTGTGCTTCTATAATATGGTTGTTGTTTTTTTTTGTTTTGCCAATTCAACACTGTTCATCCCTACAACGGAAGTTTTAATCGTAAAGTTCCAGAATTTCGACGAAAATTCTTCAACGATAGTGTTTGAAATTTCCAAACATTTAAAAATGAAGTTTAATCATCGTTGAAAATACAAAATTAAAAATAACAATTATTATCATCATTTGAATTTTTGCGCAATCAATTATTGTGTTACAAAATCTGACGATTAATCAAATGTTGTGTGTTGTTGTTGTTTGGTTGTTTTTCATTTGGTGGTATTAATAAAGTTTGAGAATGGAAATTATATTTTTCAATTAAACTGGCAGGACAAATTAGTTTCATTTTAAATGTGGATTTCAGCCTAATCTCCTCAAAGGATCAATAATAACAACCATAGATATCTATTAAATGTTCAAAATACTGTTGAATTGTGGCTCTAATACAATTGAAGCTTCTCTGTTGAATGTCTACGTATATATCAGTTACATCTGTTCAACATCTCACGATCTAATATTTATTAGATAGTAATATCGTCCTGTTCAATTACAACGTTGTAATTAAGACAGAAATTTTCATAAAATAACGACAATTTCAATTATGTTCCACTATTATAGATAAATGTATAAAGATCTTTTAAAATCTTCAACTTTATTCTAATATGAGTTTCAATGTAAATTTTAATGGTCCCGTTAAAGCTTAATGTAGCGTAGTGTTGAATAGGTTCCTCGCCATTTCATCTGCACCAGATTATCCCCCAATTTTATTCAACTTCTTACTCGGTATACTGGGAGAAAACCCTAAGGCATGGGGGTCACTTTTCTCATATAAATTAACTTCGATCTTACACAAATCGTATAGAGACAAAACATTTTTCTTTTTAATTAGCACGCATCAATTAAACATACAAATGCGTGATGAGAAATGTATAAAGAAACGAAATTTTCACAAGGAGATGTCGTTAAGAATTTATCATAGGAACGAGAATGTAATAAAATTTGATTTTATTTCGTATTACACACAATCGTGTTGTAGATTGCAAATGCTCAATATAAAGTGAAGTCAATCTGCAATCTGTTTGGTTGACACCCTTTGTTGTGGTGGTGGTGTGCGGTTCGCGGACGTGTTTTGAATTTGTGTTAAACAGCTCCCTTGTGTACAAGTACAGTTAACTTTTTTTTCCTATCACATATACGTATACATACGATTTACATACAGTTTTTGTTATATTCAAGCAACAAAAACAAAACGTGAATAAAATCGTATAGTTGTGTGACACGATGGCGCAATCTCAGATCTAATCAAAACTATTAACAAAAAAAACTAATTTCATCAGATAGTACAATTATTTCAATTATCGATTAATTGTCATCTACACTATTTGTCCCAAATCCACAACAGTTTTCGTGCTATAACTTCATTGAGTCTGATTTTGATTGAAGTTGTCTCTTATGAGAAAGGCAAGATGAACTATTTAGAACTTATTCTCATTGTCTACTTTATTGGTTGACTTTAACAATCTTCGTTTACATTCTGTAATCCTGTCACTAGAAAAACTTTATAGAGGCGTTTTATTGTTGTTAGATAGAAGAGATCTGGGACACCCTTCCACGTCAAAGTAAAGCTACACACTTGACAAACAAAGTGGCGAAAGAACGTGTTGTTTTTTATTTATTTTGTTTTTAATTACAAAAGCAATGATAATAGAATAAGACAAGCGATCACAACAGGTGACTCTGGTAAATTGTTTAAAGTTAATCCTTAAACATTCCTAACACACGTTTAATAATCTATTGACCAGATATTCTATCATTTATCATACCAATCAGATCTGGTAAATGTCTGGTCTTCTATTGTACAGTGGTCATCAATCTCCTGTTATTCGAATGATTGATACATTGATCACAAATAATGTCGACGACAACTTTGTAATGAATATATTTTTTCAATAATTCTTATGTCAATTAACGTAACTGTTGATTTGATTGATCGTCATCTCTGTTATAAATATGACGTTGCCGTAATTGCCTATTGTTCTCTAAACAGGAAACTATTTCTATTAAAGTAATGGTAACTGTGAATTATTATATGAAAGACTATCACTTGTGAAACTCGATTTAGTTTGCGAAAAGCAAAATCATTGGCACATTAATTCTAGTGTACAACGCACATATTTCGAATTGAATTTAGACGGCAATCTGTGAATCAAAACAGGAACTTTGGCCGTCGCCCCCCAACAACATTTATGGGTGAGGATGATTGTTTCTACACAATAACGAAAAGGTGCGGCTGTACAATACACAAAATTGCGCAAGTTTATATTTCAAGAGTCAAATCGTGTCTGAATTTATATTCAGATACTAGATATATAAATTCATTAGTGAAGAAAGAAAGGAGAAAAAAAATAATGAGTTATATAAAAACCACACAGAAAACAATCAAAAACAATTCCCATAATTGTTAGTTGGATTATAGATGGAAAACTGTCATTTTTTTCCTCCCGAATGACAATTAACAATAATCGGAAATTTAACGGGAAGTTGTTTAAAATTACGCCTGTAACTAATGTCCCATTAAATTTCAACTAGAACAGCAAGAAAAAAACTTATAACTTCTTCCTCTCTTACACAATTCATGTTTGGAATATTAAGAAATCTACCTTTATAGAAATGCAGAAATTTAAATGAAATCTAGAGAATAATTCATCTTTTTCAAGGGGAAATCGTGTAGATAGATATAATGGAATAAATGTAAAAGAATAATAATTAAGGTCAGTATTGAGTCTTTGGAATCCTTCAAGGATAATAATTTGACGGTATATTCACTGGAATAGAAGCGATTCCTCATTCCGGATTTATATGCTACACGAATTGTTCAGATGAACATCAAAATTTAAATTGAAATAAATTCCAAATGGTTTATTAAATTTAATGTTACAAATATACGGGAAATCTAGCCAGATATTTCATTATTATTCTCAACTTATTATTAAAAAGAAATTCATCGTCTACTGTTGTGTATGAAAGAATATGAATGGTAATCAATTAGAATTCGTTTAAATTAATATTGATTGCAATGTTTCGATCAAGTTCATTGGCAATTCAACCAACAGAATAATTAAAAAATTTCTCACTCAATTATTACGTTCGTTTCCTGCTTTATATATTTGCAAGTGATTCGTATTGAATGGATTGAAGGAAAATAGAGGAGTTAATCGAACAATTATTGTCGATTTATGGCGTAAAGAAATTGTAACAATATGATTGTAGATGAATTTCGTTCAAGATCGGCAACAAAAGATTGGCTTTATTTAGAAAAGAAAATTCCAAATTGACAATCGTAGAAATTAGCAGTACATTGTTAAAATAACTGTTCAATACGTTTTTAACACATAACAGTTGTTGGAAACGTGGCAAAAGACTTTCTATCTGCACTAATTTCAAATGGATTTCCAACAGATTTTCGATCGCAAATCGAACAAGAATTCATTTCATAACAACAATACTTGGATTATTTCAGAAAATTTAAACCAAAAAAAAACAGTGAACACGGCTTCAACGAAATTTTTGTTTCGGGGTGAATAACCTCGCGAAAATGCTGGGAAAAAAACTAGGTAAATCCTCTCTTTTGTTGTTGTTTTTATTGTAGATGCGGGCGATATTCGGTGGAAAATCAACAAAACTTACCCGGTGTAATCTTTATGTTATCTCCTATCACTAGAACAATGGCCCAATAACTGAATATAATCAATGAAAAGTAGTTTAAATAATTGTTGTTGTTCGGCCACAACCACTTCATTTTCCACCCAACACACACACACACACAAAATTTGTTTTTTTGGTTTCAACCCTAAATTAACAATGAAATTCCAATAATATCAACATTTATTTAAACGATGAATTATTGTGAATCTTTCGACAAACACCAAATGAATGAAACTGTAACTTTTTGAGTTTTGTTTTGCGTCAAGCTTTTACCGAACTTTCAACGAACATAATCACTATAATGTCGCCACATCCTAATTATCGTTGTTCAGACTCATTGGTATTTTGAAAGAATTCCTTAAATTTTGTCTATCTTTATTTATGATAATTTTATTGTCTGTTATCTGTTCTGTATTTTTTTTTAACGAAAATTTGTGATAACTACGACGACGGTCGCTCGCCGACTGACTGCACACCGTCTTCCAGTAATATTATTGCCGTCGTCGTCGTCGTCGTCGTGGTGGAAATGGTTGGTTGCAATTCTGTGGCGCTTGCCCTGTATCGTACACAACACCCAGGTAACATCTACCTATATTCCCATTATGTATTTACCTGTATACATTATATACTACAGTTGGAAGGAGATAGATGGAGGTTAAAATGATGATGCAGAGAGACTTTTCGAGAGGTAGATAGATCTTCTTTGAACAGCATTAAAAAGAAACGAGCAAGAACAAAAAACAGTCTCTTCTAATATATAATCCAAGATTGAATCTACGCTTATATCTTTTAATAAATAAATAAATAATTGTAATTTATTGATTAATGATGAATTAGATACAGGAAACAGGAAATTAAAGACTATTGTTTCAGTGTAAGTGTTTGGAATTCGGAAATTTTCCATTAGATTTTGTTTGTATATCGTTGAAAATTTATAAATTAATAACACAAAGTTGGTGCTTCACAAAATCGCAATAGAGGAAAAACCAAATTATATACCAACATCGTAAATAATTGAATAACATGTGGTTACATAATTGGCAAATTTTCTTACGTTTGAATAGATTTCATTAAAATCTTATTATTCGTATAATTGTTACTAAGAAACAGCCACGCTGTAAACGTTAACGTTAATCGTCTTATTTAAAATTGTATCCATGCCGATCACATGTTCTCAAATTTAATAAAAACTTTACTTATCCAGATAATAATTTATCTTTCTACTCTGCCTTTGTAAATTTACATATAATTATCTACTCATTTTTTTTCTTTAAAATTTTCCTACATTTTATAACACAATACAATATCCCTTAATTAATTTTAATGTTCACATAATTTTAATTACTTTTTCCACTTATTAATTAAACGAAACAATAATTCGACCGTTAAAAGTTATATTTATGTATTTTTTCATGATTATTTTTGATATTCTAAAAGCCACCACACACACTATTGTTTGTTAGACTGTGCTCGATAATACGACTCAAATGATATTTGCAAACTTGAATTTATACCATCAGGCGAAATGATCAAAAATTCAGAAATTCCAATAAGATTTGACCACACACTAAAATATCTCACAATCAGTACTGATCAAAGACCAATGGGTGTGACAACATCCCAATGGATTTGCAATCAATTTAACGAAGACACGTCAAAGTTTAGACTAAGGAAATTTTCGTGTGCAGAAGTCTACTGGAAATGTGTTTGCCTCCAAACAGATCCGGAACGTGGATGAATTGCATCCAGGGCAGGCAAGAATTACAGGCGCCCTTTGCACTCGATCACTATCTATTAAATGACTTGGCGCCATCGACAGGTGCCTCTGTAGCCCCCTATCTGCGACTTCGTCACAAATATGACAGTTTTCATTGATTCCTTGAAACAAGGAAAACCAGTGATGGAATAATTTTAATCGGACTTGTGGAAACACGACGGGCAAAACTTTCTCGAAACATTCTATCTTTGCAAGACAAAAAAGTCTGTGTCTTCAAGTGCAAACCATGCAAAATGAAAGCGATTTTGACATTGTCAAACATATTCCCCAGATTTTGCTGGAAATAAACATTGGGAAGTTAATACGTTCAATAAAACCTCTTTTCAATTATAATAAGATCATCATTGTTTAAAAATTCGACTTTTCACCACCTGCCCACTAATGATAATGATTAAAAACATGCACTTATAAAGAGAGAGAGAGAGTAAATGAGCGAACAAGAAGCGTTAGTAACGCAAGTCACGTGATGAAAACATTACAAATAAATAGAGAACAACACTCGTAATTCAACGAGTAGAACAAGAAACGTTAATAGAGCACCATGTGACTTACGTGTCTCACTATAGATGCATTTAATGTTTTTCCTTTAAAACATAAAAAGCTTACGTTGATTATTATTCGTCCAACAAACTGTTAATTAAATGGAGTGTTGTCGTGAAAATGGCCGATTTTTTTTTAATTTACTCATAATTTAAATATCGCCAGGGAACAAGCATATTTTGGAATTTTATTGAAACAGTCTTGATTATGCGTACGTATATATTATATGTGTATAGTGAGGGAGTTGTTAGATGAAAGGGATGAATTTTATGGAAATTGCAAATGCTGAACCAGCATCATACTAAAGCGAAATCCCTATTCATAAATTTTCATTTACGTATTCACTATAAAAGGGAAATCTTAAAATCCGAGACACGTGTTATTGCTCGATTATTACTAACAAATAACATAAATTATATATGAATAACAAGATTATTCTATAGCTAGAAATCGAATTATAATATAGACCATTCGCTTTGGAAACTGGTTGGTGAATTCTGATAACCAAACACACGACGCAACAGTTCTTGAATAGCAACTTTAAAAAAATTAATTTGATTTGTTCATCTCGAAATGTTGCTTGGGCTTTTTTTTGTGTGTGTATGATCATAACTGTTTCGGAGTGATTCTTTCCAATTGAGAACATTTCTAGTTTCGAAAATCAATCAACAAAATCTAAAAATATCCTGTTCCTATTATAATCGGATTTCTTTAATATTACAAAAGAATTGAATTGAGAATTTCGTTCTACAACAATAAGGAACACTGACCTAAACATTTTGTTGTCATTCAAGTATCTTTCAGATATGAAATAGTGAAATCAGTAGAATTCACACATTAGCTATTTATATATAAATATATAAAAGAAATCATTATATAAATGCATCGTGTGTTTTTTTTGTATATAAACGACGTCATTCATGAGAACCTGACTAGGTCTTTGACTTCTCCTCTTTCCATATTACTGGTTAGCGAAAAAGGAACACAAGAAATACAGTCGGAATTTAATGGTTTCATCGTTGGCGGATACTTAGAGGTGACACAATCAAGATAAAATATAACCAACAGAACCGTATTCAAACAAATCCCAATGGAATGGTCCGATAATATCAATTTGATTTCGTTTCCCTACAAAATATCAAAATCTCAAACAGTTTTGTTGTTGCTTGTTGTTGTTTCTTTCTTAATATAAATTCTTATCACGTAAACACCTATTGTTCGGTGGAAATTAGTACAAAACCGATTGTAGATCAATTAAAACTGTAATTATTGCAATCTATTTGGAAGTTTTCAATGTTGAAAGTTGGAGAAAATTTCCAAAAAAAAAGCCATACTGGAAAATTCGTCGATCGTCGTTCTGTTTATCCGTCAAGTTATTGTGTGACTTCCTGTTTGTTTTTTAATGATGTTCAATTGATGTTTTTCAATGATGTTTTATTATTGAAAAATCATACATTTATCGTGCATTTTCGATTTATTTCATTGAATAAATCGAGATTTATTGTTTAAGATGAAAGAGGATGTCGTCCAAAGTCGCAATAATGATAATATAATCAAACAGGTGTAGTGTGAACACATACAGTCTGAGTGTGGACCTGTTGTTGTTGTTGTTGCTGCTGCTGTTGTTGTTGTTGTAGATAGTGTTTGAAGAGAGTGGGGCACCGGCCAAGACAAAAGTGTAAACGACTGGTACGGCATGGCACCAAGTCAAGCTAACTTGGCGAAGGACATGCGGAGCCGTTCGCTCACACATAACATGTTTATGATGTTAATACTAATATTGTGTGTTTATTTATATAGAAAACCCTCATCTTTTTCTACAATAAAGAAACCCATGAATCTATTATGCCGCTTAACAAATCTTATTAAAATAAAATTAAATGATTAAATTCAACAACCACATTAAGAATACAACGAATTGATTTTCTTTCAGAGAAATCCGATAAATCGTGGAAAAAAAATAACGAATTATTAAAAAAAGAAACGTGCCTGAATGTTGAATTTAAATTACTTCAAACAAGCAATATTTCAATTATTCGTAGTGGTAGATAATAGAAAATTACTACAGTGAAACACATGTAGATAACATCATTATAACTTAGATAATAATATTGAATTACGCTTAGATTTCCTGTGGTAATTAATTTGGTCTTTCCTGTTATTTGAATAATGAAAATCAAAAAAAAATTAAATAAATACGTACATACATAGCGAAAGATTCATCCTACATATCGCCAGAAAGAAGGTCAAAGTCTAGGCCAAGGTTACGTATTCGATGATTTCTCAAATTATGCAAGTATTTCTAAATTTGAACGCATTAATATTTAAATTTTTGATAAATAAAATATTTGTTTATTCGAAATTTTGTAAAAATAACAAATTCCAATTCAAATCGTTTACAATTCAAATTGGAGGCTATTTTGAACAGGAAAAAGCGATTTTGCTGCCATCTATACTTGAGTAGACAAAACTGACTAACAGAGTTTTTTGTTTTGATATGTTGGCAATAGCGATTATGCCCTACAAATAACACCCATTGACATAACCACACAATATTAGATAGTTAGATAACCAACAATACTAATCAAAAATTCGATTTGTTTTTATCGTCAAATTAATTATCAAAATACGTTTATTTTAAGTAATTTTATAATTAATTTTCCACCCGTTGCGCATGTTCGAAATACAAGGGAAAATTTATTTGTAAAGATAAGTGTTTTAAAAGGCGTTGAAAATCACCAATTGATGAATTGTTAATTGATATCAAATTCCTCAATTATTTTACGTTAAACTACAAATGATACGCTAAATTTGTAATAATGATATTCTTTAAACCATCTTGGGTTACTCATGAAGGTAAAATTGTTAAATAAAATCCAAACAAAATAATGATAACCTCAAATGTTTGTTTTTAAGGTAACAAACCGATATTCTCGGTTGATATACATCCAAAAAGTGGACGATTTGTGACAGGCGGCCAAGGTGCCTCTGGTGGTTGTATTGTTATTTGGAATATAGCACCCGTATTATCAGAGAATGATGAAAGTGATCCGAAAGTACCAAAAATGTTATGTCAAATGGACAATCATTTGGGTTAAATTTTATTAATTAAATTTAACAATAACTAATTAATCATGTTTATCCTTTTATGATAGCTTGTGTTAATGTGGTTCGTTGGAGTAATGAAGGTCATCTGTTAGCATCCGGTGGTGATGATAAACTTGTAATGATATGGCGACTAACTAGTGAAGGCAGTTCTTCAATTTTTGGTAGTGGCAAAGTTAATTTAGAAACATGGAAATGTGTACACACTTTAAATTACCATAATGGTGATGTGTTAGATTTAGCATGGGCACCACATGATGGTTGGTTAGCATCTGGTAGTGTCGATAATACTGTTATCATATGGAATGCCCATAAATTCCCTGAGAAAGTTGCTGTATTAAAAGGGCATACCGGCATGGTTAAAGTAGTATTCGGCTACTACTTAATTTAATGATTATATTAATTGGAAAATTCTAATGTTTTAAGGGTATAACTTGGGATCCTGTTGGAAAATATATAGCAAGTCAATCAGATGATAAATCATTAAAAATATGGCGAACATCTGATTGGTCACAACAAGAAGTTGTGAAAGAACCATTTGTTGATAGTTCAGCTACAACGCACGTTTTACGATTGTCATGGTCACCTGATGGACAATATTTAGTTTCAGCACATGCAATGAATGGTGGCGGACCAACAGCACAAATTATTGAAAGAGAAGGTTGGCGACAAGATAAAGATTTTGTTGGCCATAGAAAAGCTGTTACATGTGTTGTAAGATAAATTATTTTTTTTATATATAGTTTTGTTGATGTTTTAATACATTCATAAAATTTTCAAGCGATTCAATTCGAACATTTTAAAAAAACACAATCTGGTAGTCCAAAAAGTCAACAGTATTGTTGTTGTGCAATCGGTTCAAGAGATCGTTCGATTAGTGTATGGTTAACATCATTAAAACGTCCTTTAGTTGTTATTAAAGATTTATTTGATGATAGTGTTCTTGATATATCTTGGAGTAATGATGGTTCATATTTATTTGCATGTTCTTGGGATGGTAGTGTAGCTTGTGTTTTATTTACACAGAACGAAATTGGTATTCCGTTAACAATCAAAGAAAAAGTAAATTTTGTTTTATTGAATTCTCATATATAAATGCTTTCTTATTGCTACTTTTATTTTCTAGAATGATTTATATGAACGTGTTTATCATAAATCTTTGCAAAAAAGTTGGAATTTAAATTTGACAGGTAGTCAAATTATCGAAAATCCTGAATTATTACAAGCGATCGATGATATGAATGAAACAAATACAGTACAAAATATAAGTGTTGAAATACCAAAACCAGCTGTTAAAGATGTACCAATTGAATCACCGAAATTAAATACAAACGTCTTAATACCAATTAATAAACAAATTGAGACACGTTTACCATCTGGTAAACGACGTATAACACCAATGTTATTAACAACAGCACCAGCATCAACAGCTGATACAACTACTGATACAACAAAATCAACACTACAAGTGCCATCTAATAAAGAAACGAACAATAAGATAATTGAGAGTGGTAAAAATAAAACTATTTTCAATAATCAAACCCTAACTTCATTGTAAGTACGATTCTTTTCAAAATAATTTGTTGAAATTACAAGATTTTTCAATTGTAGTTCTAGTAATCAAGCACACAATTTACGACCTCCTGGTGCACAAATCAACCAGTTAACTTGTTGTGAAGTACCTGGCGATCAACCAATAGTACAATTCATAAATATTCTAGATCCATTGAAATTAGCACCAGGAATCACAGCTACGAAAACTTCAGGTCCATTTAAAATTCAAGTATTCCATTAACTTTCTAGTTATCAAATAAAATAATCAACGATAAATTTATCATTTTTTTTAGATAACAAATAATTGCCATAAAACATCAAAAGGTCCTCTAGCGTGTATTGAAGTATTTAAAAATGAAAACGAAAAAGAATTGTTATGGGATAGTTATTTAGGTTCATCTATACGTTGTATGGCAGCAAATCGACGATTTATTGTTGTCTGTTGTGAAGATCTTAGTATCAATTGTTATGATATTAAAACAGGTGCCAAGCCATTCCCTCCAATACTTATCGATGATGTTGTATCATCATTAACATTATCACAAACAAGTTATTGTTTAATATTAACAAAAACTGGCTTATTGTATATGTGGAATTTTGAAACAATTAAAAGTCTATTGAGTCGTGTATCAATTAGGAGTTTATTAACAGGAAAAGGTGCAGTTAGTAGTTGTGGTTTAAGTACAGCAAATCTACCGATTATAACATTGACAGATGGACGGGCATATTCTTACATTAAAGATCTCCAAACTTGGTAAATATTCATTAAATAATCCATCTATTTATTAATTTATTTTTACTATTTCTATAAAATAGGGTACAATTATCGAATCCTTTGGATCCTTTAACACGAATTGGTGGTAATTTAATACGGAATATACAATCAAATTTACCATTATCATCATTACAACGGTCGGTTACAATGCATGGTAATAATGATACATTACCGTCAGGGGCGACATTAAGTTTTCTAGAAAATCAAATTACGGCAAGTTCTCTGTTGAATTCATCAATTGAATATCGACATTGGCTTCTAGCAACTGTTAATCACTTACTTGATAAAGGTAATGAATGATTATCTTAAATTTCCCTTTAATTTTAACCAATATTATCCGTTATTTAGGTCCAGAATGTCGATTGAGATTAATTCTAGATGAATTATTGGGTCCTACACATTCATCAACGACAAAAACCAACGATACAATTATGGTATTAATTGATGATTTCATTTTAATTAGTAAATTATTATTATTCAATTTTTTTAGGGTTTATCTAAACATTCATTGTTAATCGAAATTTTAGAAATAATTAAAACGAAATTACCGTGGCAACGATTGTATAAAGAATACAGTGAACAATTGGAATTAATTGGATAAAAAAAAGGATTACGTAATTCAACAATTTATTTATTACGCGTTTTTCTAAGTTTTTAAATATAATTAAAAAAAAAATCTATTTTTGTTGCTTTCTTTCCTGTTCAACATATTTATCTAAATCTTCCAATGGTTTATAGAAAATGTGTACAGTTTGTGCACCAGCAAACATTGTTGCTAACGCTCCTGTTAGAAATGTTAAATATCTTGGCCACGATACACCAGCTGGCATTTTTTTGGTTTAATTTATTATTGAACTGTTTGTTTTTCGACTTCTACTAGATTTCTGGCTTGACGTCTCTTATAAACTTTATCTAAAATTGTTCAATAGAGTGTTATTTGTGTATTTCTTTCAAAATAGGAGACTTACAGAAATTTGTTTCTCCTACATTCCAATTAATCATAGAGAATTCTAATGCTGCCCCTAATATGAAGAATAGCGGCAAAATCGGTAAACTCCAAATAGTCGTTTACCAGGCCACTTTGCCAGAAATGACTGAATTCGAGGATTACGTTTCATACTTTTTTAACTCAAAAAAAATTAACATTTTTGATTTATCGCGAAACGCTTAACAAGTGCAACATAACCTAACTTTGTGGTTATATAAGAATTTCTTGAAATTCGTTTATAAAACAGCACAGTGGAATTTAATGAAATTGGAATTAAAATCGTTGGTTTTGTGTTCGAAAATATGTAAAGAAAAATCAGTTTTCTAGTATTAATCAAGGGAAATTGGAAAAATACGATTTTTCTCAGTTTGAAAATTGCTCAAGAGATGGCGGCGTGATCAATATATTTATACATTCTGGAATCCTAACTCAAATCAAGTCATATACTTATAAGTAATATACGGATAATAGACCATCGTAACGCGTACCGAAGGAAACCTATATCTTCCTACCTTTTTTAGGAGCGAGCTTGATGTTTCTGCGCAGGCTTGAACATCTCATAATATACTACATGTCCTCACAATTTAAAGGAAAGAATTAAATTTTATTTTTACATCAAAAATGTATGATAATCGTTATCTTTACAATTAAAGCAAAAAATTTTAAATTGAGGATTTGTTTTCTGATTTTCCTAAATGTGTACAGCAATTATAAATGATTATTTCAGTTGTGAAAAATTAAATGTTACATCAAACTGAAAATGTATCATCTATTCATTTTTTCAATTTATTGTTTTGTACTTTATAGAAATAAATCAATTTAAAGTCGACTAATCTACTTTCCTTGAATGTGCATATCAATTAATGGCTTTTCAATAGAATTATTATTGTGCTGATACGTTATATATGTCTCACCTCTAAAATTAACGCATGCGCATTAGAGCAGTTCTCGCTACTACTCGATAGAAAGAGACACAAGATCATGCTTTCCTTCGCTACGCTTCCTCACATTCGTTTTGAATGATTACTATCCCCCACTGAATCAAGTAGAGATTTTCATTCATTTTTAGTACACATTACGTGTTTTCTAGCCTGTACGACAAATTGTAAATTGATTGCTCCCGCCACGAAGTATAGATACCAGGAGACCGAACGGTATAGGCTTTTTCTGAAATTTATGTACACCACTGATCTCTATATATATGGATAGCGGATCCTTATGGGAAAAATTAAACAAAATAGGTCAAAATCAGCGCCTCACACGAGTGGTGGAAGAACTACATTGAATAAAGAACGCATGTGAAAAGAGACAAAGACATATATATTCTGACAATTTACTGTCAACAAATTATAAGCCACATTTTAGTTACTCTCTCACTCACGAGTGGCGCTGAAGATTCCGCTATTGGCGTTAATGGCGGACTACAGTATCAGCTATCCATATCTATAGAGATCAGTGATGTACACCAAAAACAGACCCAGATCATAGTTCTGTTTTCTGCCACTGGCTGCGCAAGTATTCAGGACGTACTGATATTAGAGATCTGACAAAAGAAAGTAGGTGCTTTAGAGGTGGGGCGCCGCTTCCATCTTTATTATGAGGCAGGTATCAAACATACAATTGTTTTACTTACATGCTAATCTACAACCTATCTTGTGTCTAATTTCAGTATTGTTAATATTGTTAACTTTGCAGGCTGCCTCTTAAACATTCCGATATTATCACCGTTGTAAATAGCAAGAACACTTGCCGCGTAATAATTCAAACGAGTACGTCTTCAAAAGTAGCGCGCCCTACCGGCAAATAATCTGGACCCCAAATTTAAGCCATTATTTTAACATTACGTTCGGACTCCTGGTATCTATACTTCGTGGCTCCCGCTATGCCTCACATCGCTTTATTAAATGATAAGACGGTCTCATTTTAAGTTCAAAAATCTTTCCGAATAGCGTATCCATGTACCAGAAAGAGAAATAAAATTTGTATAACAAAGAACAAATGTTTAAGCGAACCAATCAAATGGTGTCAGACAGTAACAGATTAGTCCCACATTTATCTGCCTTTCTTCATCGTTACAGATTACGAAAAAGATTAATTAAAAGGCAACAAATTATGCTATAATTGAAAATACTGATTGTAAATAAAAAAATATCCTAAAAAAACCACCGTCCTCGAACAAATAAAAGAATTAAATAAGAATTAACCATAATTCATTAGTTCCAAAATTCCTCAAGAGATGTCTATATAATCGATAAATGTCAAAATCTTAACCTAATTTTTTACAAATTCGGGAAAAAGTCGAAAAATTTCCCATTGATTCACCACAAATTATTAATAATTTCGTAAAAATAATCATTTCTAAAACAAATACGTGGAAAAATTACATCAATTTAATTGAAAAGAAATTTGGCGCCAAAGTTTCGCGCCCTTAACCAACAACTGTTTATTTATTGTATGTCTTCCAATTCATTGATGATTCTCGGGTGAATTTAAATGAAAACAATTCAAAATGAAACAAAGTAGCATAACGTAAGTCGTTGGTTTTATTATTGAAAACTTAATCTTAGTAAAAATTCAAATAATCCAATTTTAGTTCATTTTTTACACGCAAAAACAATAAATCCGAAACATCTAATGATGAATCTAACAACGGGTATGTAAACATTTAAACGATAGATTTTTACCAAATAAAAAATGTTGAGTTCCCTTACTAAACGAATTGTTAATATTAATCGATTCAACTCTTATTTATTTCGAGCTAGATCAAACACAAATGTTACTGCAACGACATCAAATAAACGATTTAGAGATGATAGCAGTAATGAAAATTCACCAGAGAATAAGTATGATGGATACTTTAACAATTATTATAACAATTTTATTAATCGAAATTATTCAGGAAAAAACCGACAGTTGATGAATCAAAACTGTTAACGCCCAACGAAAATATCATAAAAATCCTATCTACACCCCAAGTAATTTTAGAAGAAGGTAAATCAAATATCACATTTGGTAACTATTGATAAATGGATGTATTTTTGTCTTTGGATTTACGGAAATTTTCTTGTAGATAGTCATCTTGTTGATGAACAACTAAACAAAAACAGCGATACTTATGATCCAACTGTTTCCAAATACGATCCGATTGACAATGCAACTTGGGCAAAAGGACTAAGGTTCGTAATCGATCAATATTTTTCACGATTTATTAACAATTTCTATTTTTTAATAGTGTCCCTTATATCGCTCTAACAAGAACATTAGATTCAATCGAAAATGTATCAAGTCGTTTAAGAATTGTTGAAATTTTAAGTAGTTTCTTTCGTTCCGTCATTGTACAAACACCAAATGATCTATTGCCATCATTATATTTATGTTTGAATAAATTAGCACCAGCTTATGAAGGTTTAGAATTAGGTATAGCTGAAACGAATTTAATGAAAGCAATTGCATCATCCACTGGACGTTCATTAACACAAATCAAATCCGATTGTCAAACATTAGGTGATATTGGTTTAGTTGCTGAACAATCACGTACAAATCAACGTATGCTATATCAACCGGCACGTTTGACTGTACGTGGTGTTTTTGAGAAACTCAAAGAAATCGCCAGATTAACAGGACATGCTGTATGTTACATGATTTTATTAAAATTCCATTGATTAATTGAAATAAATTGCAGTCGCAGACGAAAAAAATTGAGAAAATTCAACAAATGTTTGTAGCTTGTAAAAATTCTGAAGCACGATTTTTAATACGTTCATTAGCTGGCAAATTGCGTATTGGATTAGCTGAACAATCCGTTCTACAAGCATTAGCATTAGCGTGTACTTTAACGCCACCAAATCAGGAATATCCACCGAAAATTCGAGATCGATCCATGAAAAAGAGTGCTGAAGACTTCAAAGAAGAATTCGATAAAAATGCGTTAATTTTAAAAACAACTTTTTGGTAAAATATTTGTCAAAAAACATCAAAAAAATTTGATTAATTTGTGAAATTTCAGTGAGTGTCCCAATTACAACATGATTATACCAAAATTATTAGAAGATGGTATTGAAGATCTACCAAAACATTGTAAATTAACACCAAAAATACCATTAAAACCAATGTTAGCACATCCAACCAAAGGTATACAAGAAGTTTTACAACGTTTCGATGGCATGAAATTCACATGTGAATGGAAATATGATGGTGAACGTGCCCAAATCCATATTGATCGTGATGATGTATCAATATTTAGTCGTAATCAAGAAAATAACACATCAAAATATCCGGATATTATAACAAGAATAAATAAATGTAAGACTGATATGGTACAATCATGTATTTTAGATTGTGAAGCTGTTGCATGGGATCGTGAAAAGAAAATGATTTTACCATTTCAAATATTATCAACACGTAAACGAAAAGATGCTGATGAGGCATCAATTAAAGTACAAGTGTGCGTTTTTATGTTCGATTTATTGTATTTTAATGGTGAATCATTGGTGAAGCGACCATTTGTTGAACGACGTGAATTGTTGAAGAAACATTTCAAAGAAGTCGAAGGTGAATGGTGTTTCGTTACATCGATCGACACGACAATAATGGAAGAAGTCCAAGAATTCCTCGAAGAGAGTATTAAAGGTAATTGTGAAGGTTTAATGGTGAAAACATTAGAACAAGAAGCTACCTATGAAATAGCGAAACGTTCACGGAATTGGTTGAAATTAAAAAAAGATTATTTAGATAGTGTTGGTGATACATTAGATTTAGTTGTGATTGGTGGTTATTTAGGTAAAGGTAAACGCACAGGTACATATGGTGGTTTTCTATTAGCTTGTTATGATCGTGAGAATGAAGAATATCAAACAATTTGTAAATTAGGCACAGGATTCAGTGATGAAATTCTACAACAACATACAGAAACATTAAAACAACACATTATTGACACACCGAAATCCTATTATCGATTTGATAACACTTTAGAACCGGATCATTGGTTTGATACAACACAAGTATGGGAAGTTAAATGTGCCGATTTATCGTTATCACCTGTACATCGAGCCGCTATTGGAATCGTAATTTTTCAAAAATTAATGACAACTATAATTATTTATTTAAATATTAATTGATTTTAGGCGGATACTGATAGGGGTATTTCGTTACGTTTCCCACGATTCGTTCGAATTCGCGATGATAAATCTGTTGAAGATGCAACAACAGCACAACAAATCGCTAAAATGTATTCGAATCAAGAACAAGTGAAGAATCAAGACAATTCAAATCGCTTTAATGAAGAAGATTTTTATTGAAAATAATCGTCAGTGTTGAATAATTCTAAACAATTAGAATTTGTATTTTTCTTCTCAATATTCTTTTTCTAAAATTATCTCTTTATTTATAAAACATTTGAAAAAATTAATTATATATTTTACTTACAAATAATGGTGTGAAAATATTAGCAACTTTACTTGTTGTAGTTTCTGTATATCCGAATTTCTCCTCAGCTTTATCCATTTCGTCTTCTAGTACTTGTAAAGTTGATTTCATATGTTCTAATAGATGTTCAACTGTATCAATACGGTTACACAGACTTTTCAAATCATCTTTATGGTCTTGTATGTGCTTAAGTGATTCGGTTGCATTTAAACGTTCTTGTTTACCAAAATTCAACATTGTTTGGAACTCTTCTAATCGTGATGACATACCATCAATATTCTGACTTACTGGATCCAACTAGAATTGGAATGTTTTTCAAAAAATTAATATTTATGTACGCATTTTACATACTTTAGTTTTTATATCGACTGTTATAAGTTTGCTGTAATCTTCAGCAACGTTCTTCAAGTTATTTTCCATTCTACTCCAGTTTTTTAGGTTAGGTCATGGGGGTCAAAGTAAACAGAATTTTCGAACTTTTCGCCAAACTAAAATAACTTTAAAATTAATGTTTTTAACGAGAACAATTAAAAAAAAACAAATTGATTAACAAAAAAAAACAACTACAAACGGAATTATCAACAAAAACAGTCAATTTTGGTGGCAAATTCAAACGAAACAAAATGATCAATTATTTCAGTTTTATTAATAATCACATTCATAAACTTCTTAAAAATCTAATAAAATTAATATTGATGTGTAAATCTATTTTTCTAATGGGGCATAATTCAATAATTTTTCAATAAGATCAACATGCCCTAATAACATTCGTCTGCAACAATATCGTTTCAATCCCAAAGCATCTAAAGCATCACCTTCTGTATATTCAGCTTGCAATAAACCTAAATAGGCTTCCCATTTGTTTCCAATTACTTTACCACAAGTGAAACAACGTATTGGAATAATCATTGTTCAATCTAAAAAGAATTAGGTTAGAATATTAAAAAATCAAAAACCGACACAGCTTTTTTATATTATTCAATATTATCGTAGAAGCAAAACTTACAATTATTAATTAGTCGACAATTGGTGAAAATTTAATTAAATCCTGTGCACAACACAATCTCCCAAAGAACGCAGAATTTTTGATTTTTAGGGAAAAATATATGTTCAGTTGGTTAACTTGTTAGTAAGTTTCAAAAATGATAAAGTGAGATAGATGAATCTAGGTAGTAATGTTACAGACAGAGAAAAATAAATTCAACTTCCGTTTGAGTATATACAGGACGTAATCATGAGATTCCACAATTAAACAATTATTAAAATTCACATTATTTCATTTCTATTCAATTTAAAATTAACGTAAACCCTTCACAATTGAATTTCGATCATTTCAAGTAGTAATTTGATAAATTTAAGCCGAAAAATCATGACTTCTACCGGCATTTTTCGAATATAAATTCTGTTAATTATACAGATTTTTACCAATTGCACAACATTAGACAATATTGTAGTTGAAATTAGTCATTTTCTACGATAGATATACGTTCAATTTAACTTTTTTTGTTAAAAATGTTACATTTTATGAACTACTTTTGATTACTCGGGTAGTCATTTCCGGTGCCTTAGTTACCGCTACTTTATTCCAAGCCGGCCATTATTTTGTAAGCGGCAAGCTGCGTGTCGTTTGTGTTGGAAAAAAAAATAAAATTAGTGTAATTATTTGTTAGTGTTAAAATTATCGAATTCTTCGTTTTTTAATTAATAAATTAACAAATTCAGTTTTTATAGACTTTTTACATTACATACGAACTGAAAACATGGGTGATGAAAAAAAGGTAAACATGCTTGTTTCAATTGTTAATAACGCTCCTAACCCATAAAGTTTCCAATCGGAAAAACGTTTAATTTTACTCAGTTTTGTTGTCTACGGTGATTTGATTGTTAAAATATTCTTTATTTTTCGTTGTTTTTTTTAATTTGTTTACAGAGTAATGAATCTGAACACATCAATTTAAAAGTATTGGGACAAGATAATGCTGTTGTCCAATTCAAGATCAAAAAGCACACCCCATTGAGGAAACTAATGGGTGCTTATTGCGAACGAGCTGTAAGTATTTTTATTTGTTTACCAAAATATTGTATTCGTTAAAAATAAAAAGAATATTTCATGTCCAATTAATTTACTATCTAAATGTTGACTAATTCATTTATTTATCAGTGTGATTAAATCATTGTTTTAATATTGGAATGTTCAAACAGAAGATTTTTATATAGTTTCATTATTGTATTTAAAATTACTCGTCTATTATTCAGGGATTAAGTATGCAAGTGGTTCGATTCCGATTTGATGGTACACCAATCAATGAAACAGACACCCCCACATCGTTGGGCATGGAAGAAGGTGATACAATTGAAGTTTATCAGCAACAAACTGGTGGTTATTTTTAAAACCTAGTTTATATAAACAATATTAGAAAGAAGAAACACACACACAAAACAAAACACTATGTTTTCTGCTGACATCAAATATTGTCGGCTATCTCTTTATGTATAGATTTAAGCTAGTTTCTAATTATAATGTTTTAAGTTTAAATTAAAAGTAAATGAAACATTAAGCGAAGTAAGATGACGGTCTTCAAGTTTTTTTGTTCGTTCAATTCTCTTTCCAATACCCTAAATTGATTAAAATAAAAATAAATTTTTGTATTTATTTCAACAATTGATTTTCACTGTATTTTTTGTAATGTAAAACTTGAATAAAATCAGCCAGTTTTTTTTTCAAAATGTTTTATTCAATGTTAACTCAAGGGAGCTTTTAATTAGTCTTAGGTTTTTTGAATTTTTGCTTTGTTGGTGCTGTTGTAACTTTTTTGTTTTTATATGTGAACACTTCATCACCAGAAGATTTGAAATGAAGATTACCGAAAACAGCAGCTGCAAGTGCACAAATTAAGGCAATTATAACAATCATTTCGGCTCGATTTGGTAGTGGAACACCGCAAGCTGTGTACCAATAGGAACCATCCGATGGTGGTTTACCATCAGGTAAACAATGCCAGTCGAAGTATTTCTCATCGTAATCGGTCGGGCATAGATATTTTCGTTTTTGGAGTGTCTACAATTTATTATTGTTGGAAATTGATGGATTTTTTGAAATATTCAATAATTACCATTCCGAAAGCTGTATGAAGAGGCACATGCTGGTCGCAGGGCCCTATCGGTTCTTTTAATCCGATAGCTACTCCATCTTCAGCATTGAAAAATACCGGTATTGCTAAGAATGTTAAGTAATGTAAAATAAGGTGTCCTATTAGAAGCCAAGTACTCCAATGTGTTTTGATTGTTGAACTGACACCATCGATCTTTGGAACACGATCACTGGACCAAATTATTAACAGAAATATGGTGAAAATAATAAAATACGTAACTTCACTGTGTATGTTATAAATGTCATGTAATGGATGGTAAATTGGGAGGAACAATAAGATACCTCCAGGTGCTCCCAACAGTCCTGCCAAAACTGAACATAGAATTTCTTTGGTGACACTATAGAAAATAAAATTAGAAAAATTTGACCAAATTTGATCATTTTCCATATATGTACCTCTTATCAGCGATCCATTTACCTTCGCTTTTACAAATCAATTTTCTAGTGAAATGGAACCAAAATGTGAAACTGCATGCAAATGTTGAATGGAAATAGTAAGAATTCCAAGGTACCCAATAGTGGCGATCACCAATATTGGGATCAGTATCATGCCAAGTCCAGTGTAGAAAATTAACACAGATAATATCGTAAGGTAAATCAACTAGAACTGATCCTAAACCAACAGCAAATGGTTCCGCCCAATCTGGCAGCCTCATTTTAGCAACAGCAATCGATGAATGATAATTAAAACATGGATCTGTTTACAAGGAAAAACGATCACTCTTAATGGTTGTGATAATGGAAATGCAAAAACACATACACAACAACATGATATATAATGGTAGTCTTCTACCAATAAAGATGATCGGCGTCTGGGAATGCCAATAATTATCAATATCCGGCAAAATGAAGCAAATGCATTCTATAACAATGCCATGGATGAAAATACCAAGCCACAGATACGGCAAACGTCCTCCTCTTATTAGAGCTAAAATAAATCGTTATTTGCCGATGGAATTTCTATGTTTTTTTTTATATGAATTTACCATGCAGAAGAGTTAGAATACCGCCTACGGTAAATGCAAATTGGGAAATTAAATAGGTTGGTTGGTTTTTCCAGTGGATGCTAATATCAGAAAAACGAACAAACCAATCCCAAAACTGGCAATAAATTGTAATTTTCCATCATTTTATAAATTTTATTTAGAAACTCACCCCATCATATTTTAATTCATCAAATTCAGCCCCAACAGCAAATAAGTCTTTGTTGTCCATTTCGGATTGTTGCTACTGAGCGATAAAAAAAAACTGTATTGGATGATTTATATCAATGTACTCTTAACCTTTGATAAAAAGATAACAAATAAATTAATGTTTTTTCGCCCGTACTTATCGATGGAAACGTTACTTTATTGATAAATTATTACAAATGTGAAATATAAATAATTAAAATAGCTAATAGTGCCACTGTAGCTGCAACAAATCCAACTCTATACTTTTTCAAAACACTTTCTTGTTGTTGTTCTTTATAGACACGCCGTTCGCGATTTCTCTTCTTACCTTCAAACATCTTTTGATATTTCTCCAATTCTTTGCGATTTTTAATTTCTTCCTCCCGTCGTTTTTGTTCATTGATAGCTTCCTGTTCTCTACGTTGTTCTTCTAATTTCTGTTTACAGATGTCATCACAATCAACTTTTCCATTACCATTACGTACAATTTCACATGGGAAATCTTTTTTAATCCGTTTACATTTACATGAAATCTTCACTTTTTTCTTACACAATTCCGAATTAGGACAGTTACCCGAATGGCAATTAGCGCGGCAACGATGTCCACAATCAAGCTATAACAGAAATTGATTGAAAATTTTTGGAATTCCTAATGATTAGTGTTACGTTTTTGGGACATTGATTGCCACAACTTTGGATTTCTTCAAGTCTATCTAGATCTAACCACAAATAACATGGAATGTACGGTTGATTAAGACCGCAATGACACCGGATCCGGACCATTTGTTCACATGGCGGACAGGGGCCAGGATGGCATGGCCGCAGACAATCATGTGGACAACCGTCTGGCCGTTCTTTAGTACAACCACCTTCACATATTTCACAGTTTTTCCCAGCCTTAAACATTATCTCAAATTATTTCGATATTTTCATTAGAAATTTTACGGTTATTACCCGGATTTGATCAGGAGCGTCGTCTACGAGGTGACAAGGTAATGCACAAACGTGATTTCCACAATCAAGAATTCTTCCACAGGGTCTTTGGCAACTGGATGGTTTAGCCATATAACAAGGCCAATTGGTAGTCTCATGTTCTCCTATTGATTAATATTTATTTTATGCTATTTTTGATAGAACTGATTGAAATACCTAGACATGTGACTGGTAGAGGGACAACACAATCAGGACATGGTAGTGATTTTCTTTCGATTTGCGGCACAGTCTGTTCCCAGGGCATTGAAGCTTTTTGTCCTTCAATTTTAACAAACACCACAGAATGACAAATAGCTGGACATCGATGTGAACAAGTTGTTCTTAATTTATTACAAATTTGTCGACAAGATGGACAATCACCAAAATGACATTTATGGGCTTCTCGTTTTTCATGATGACAATCAGGTGGTATTCTATTTAAAAATTATTATTCATTTAAAATCAAATAAAATTCGTATTTATTATGTGGCTGCTAACTTACAAACAATGTTTACTACATTTTGGTGGTTTTGTACGGTTCTTTCGTCCACAAGAAACTGTCAATTTTGTAATACCACATCGACAAGTTACAGTTTCTGTTTGATTACATGGATAGCAAAGTCCACGATGACATACAGAATTGCATTTATGGTTACCACAATTTAATGTACGGCCACATGGTTTTTCACATGGTGGACAATTACCATCACAACACTAAAAATAAATAATTTAACAAAACCAAAAATAAACGCTTCTCATCTTTTTTTTTAATTTACCTTTCTATTACAAGGATGTCGATTGCAATCTCTGATCTGTTTACATTTAGTTTCACAAAAGTATGGTTTATAACAATTGACTTGTTTGGAATGTTGGCCACATCTACACTGTTTCTCAACAATTTCTAAACACTGAAATAAATCGAAAAAAATTTAATAATAATAATAATAGTAATAAATACGAGACATTTACCAAACCACAAGTCTCTTTATGACATCTTTGGTTACAAGTATGTTGGCCACAATCTAATAATTTACCACAAGTGTCCGGACAAGTTGGTGTCTCTTTAGTACAAGGAAGTTGATATTTTGTTTTGCCACACGGACAAGTTCTTGGTAAAGTTAATGGACATGGTTCACAATCATCTGAATGACAAACAACTGAGCAATTATGATTACCGCAATCTAAAGGTTTGTTGCAAATCTACAAAAAAACAAACAAAACAAATTATTACACAACATTCAAAATTTATGCAAGTTCTAACTTTATGACACTGCCAAATTGGTGTTGAACAATCACGTAATTTCTGTTGATTCTTACATAAACATTTCTGTAAACTTTTCTTTGAACATGGTGGACAATCACCAACATGACAAGTTTCAGAACAGGTATGTTTATTACAAGTTAATAATTTTCCACAACGTTCTCCACATGACCATTCTTTATTACAACATCTTTGGATTTTTGGTGATTGTTTACCACAATAACATGTTATTGTAACTGTAACCGGACATGGTGGACATGGTCCTGGATGGCATAATAATAAACATTGATGTCCACAAGATGGTTTTAAATCTTTTCGACAAATTTCCCCACACGAATGCGGTACTAATAATGGTAGATATTTTGGATTTATTGTTTTCTGACAGAAACAATAATATTTCTCTGGTATATCATCAAGTTCATAATCGTGACGACATTTCGGACAACCCCATCGAAGTATACGTTGTTTTACAATAATCGAATCGTCGATTATTTGTTTTTGTTGGAACATACAGTCTTTTGACCATCTTTGTATGCAGTCTAAATGGAAGAAACAATAACATTCTTTACAATTCCAAATCTGCAATCGATTTAATAAAATTTTAATAATCGAATATAGAAATATTTTTATAAAAATTACAGCTGATTCACGTTTAATTCTTGAAATACAGATCAAACAAATCGCCGCACCGGATATCAACGTATCTTGTAAGAAAGTCTTCGTCCGTTCTAAATATTCATTTTTCCCACCAGTTTGAGTGTAATTCCTGATAATTCCATCTAAAACAACAATAAGAAACCTATAATTGTGTTAATTTACTACGAAAAAAAAGAAGCTTACCAATCAGATTATCTGATTCTAATTCGTCTTCAGATGATGAAGATTCGTAATCTTTTAAATGTTTCTCAACAGCTGCTTGTAATTTAACTTGTGCCTCTTTAAATTTCAATTCTGACGGTGTTGGATTTGATTTTTTCGGTTTGCCGGCTTGTTTTCTAACAGATTGTTGTTGTTGATTTTTATACCAAGGATTTCGTGGTTTTTGCTGATGGTTCATGATGATTTTATCGATTTTTTATACGTTAAATTAATAAATTTCTCACATTATTAAATCGCATATTGAACAGTTCTAAGCAGCCTAATCACTAAAGATCTCGTACAAAAAAATATGAGGTTATGTTGAAGGTGACGTTGGTAAACCAGAAGTAATCAAACTATCTGTTGTTAAAAAATTATTAGAGAACTGAAACGATAGAATTGCACCATTTACTTGTAAGTAATAGTAACGATAACACGATATATTGTAATTAAATTATATTAGATTAGATTAAATTAGAAAAAAACAATCTATTTTTAAAATAAATCACTAAATGAGATCTACAATATAGACAACCAAAAATACACGAAGTACAGTTTGTTTTTAAACAGCAATTTTGCAGAAAATGTAAGGTTATATAACAGCTGACGTTAAATGAAACAGGCGTAGTCAAACTGTTAATGATTTAAGGTGATTGTACAGCGCAATAAACAGAAATATATTGTGAAATTGCACTTTTAGTAAAGTCTAGTACATGTATTTGTAGATTATTAATAAAAATTCAAGAATTATTATGAGAATTTTTTTAAATTAACAACTGTTAACGAATTAAAGTTTTGATACCTTTGTTTTACAACGGTTATGTCAAAGTGACGTAATTGTCGGCGCTAATTTTGAATTGATGTCCAAGAATTTGCGTGTTACAAATCTAAAATGTTTAATATTGCAGAAATATAGAGAAACATACCGTTTGATTTGGTGTAATTTAAACGTTGAAAGTCATGTGGAAATTATGCTATTTTAAATGACTGTCTGCTGTTCGCAATGATTTAGCATTTGACGTTGTCAATAATATTTGAATAAATGATAAAGTTCGTGTTGGATGTCCCGTGCCAGAGTATTTACACCTGGTATAATGCCGACAAAGTAAAAGCCCCGCCTGTTAGTGTCAAATATCCAACTTGTGAGTTCTACAAGATGCATGAATTATGCATCAGAGGAACTATAGAAGAATTTCCATATTTCCTGACATAATTGGTATTTTTAAATGATGAAAATATTTGCCCAAGACCTACCACAAAACGCCCCAAAAAAAAACTGTTTCATCGTTATTATTAGATTATCATTATTTTTATAAAGATTTGATTTAAATTAATTCAGATGAAACTCATTTTCATTGGCACTTATCCTATGCAGACGTTTGCTATATTTTTCAATTAAAATTGTACGGTTTGTAATGGTTAATTTCATTTTGTAACATTATTTGGCACGTATACATTTGTATAGATCATTTGAGATAGGACTAGTCTAATGTGATATAGTTTTGATGATTATAATATTAGATAAGACTTATTCTAATTTAAATGGTCATTAGTGTAAGAGATTCATCAGGTAGATACAGGGATTTTGACGACATGCGTCACGGCGCACGTTACGCCCCATAGATGACATATGCGTCGGCTCAACTGATCCCTTCTCAACACCAAACATTTATTTTCTGTTGCCCGTACATATTTATTAACATTTGTTATTGTCAACAAGAAGAGAATTTGAGGATGTTTGGTTGTTGTTGTTGTTTTGCCTCTTCTATTTTTTTTTTTGTTGCATGGATGTATTTTGGGTTAATTTCAAATTTTTCATTGAATTATAGCCAATTCATTCAAATTAGTTATTTGTCTTAATTTTTTTCACATTAATATTTGCTAAATTTCCGTTATCTCCATGGGATCTCAACAATTTTCGGATCTAATTGTGCTCTCGCCTCTTTTGTATTCATTGTAGTCAACACTAGACATGGTTTACCTGTTAATGAATGTGTAGCTAATTGTTCACGTGCAAATAATTTCATTAATAAACGACGTGTTGCTAGTGGATAATTTGTCCAGGTGATTGAATTATAAACACTTGATGGAACTTTTGTGGCATTCCACCTGATCACAACATCATCAGGAATAATCCTTTCATACGACTGTTTAAGCATTGAAACATTCGATAATTCCGACACCAATTCCAATGAATTCTCGTAAATTGTTGTAACTTTTGTAACATTCAATTCTTCCATAACTTCTGCAAGATTCTTTTGAATTCCTCCAGATTCTTGTCCACAATCAGTTTGTGTTTCTTTATCAGCGACCTTAATTATATGACGTTGTACATAAATCTTTGGAAATGATTCAACAAATATTCGCGATATTGTGAAATTGCAATTACAATAATTTATAATTTCGTATTACCGAATTCAACAACAGATGACTTACATCTATGTCGGTAATCGATTCATATTCAACATCTGTACAATTAATTATTTCATACTGATGATTATCGTTACGAGAAAAATGGACGATAGACAATTATCGAGAAATCTGGTTGAATTTCAGCATTTTCCGACTTAATTGTAACAGTTTTCTTATCATTTTCCATATTGGAAAACACTACAAAACACTGAATCGTGTAAGAATCAAACGGTGAAGTAATCTGTTCGTCGTATTTACGGATCGCTTTTGTATAGATTTCGAAGAAAATCAAAATTAAGTCAAATATTCCCATCATTATTGCATCGAATCATTCACAGTAAATTAGTGAAGGATAGTGGATTATTATAAGGGCTAAGTAAACGCAATTCAACTCCTTTATCACAAATGTTATTGAGATCTTTTGAGTACAGTCTAAAAACTACAGTCATCTTCATCTCACCGATAAAGATTTATTTGATACAGATAAATATCGTCACAATTTAAAAAAATATATAATCGTTGTTATTAAACCAAATAACAGAGTATGAACGGTAACATTAACTTTAACGTGAAACAAAAGAAAATACATATGTTACCTATCATTAACAGGAAGTATAATTTAGAAACAAAATTGAAAACAATATAACAATATAACCAACCAAAAACAAACAATACAAAATGATTGCGCATTGCAAAACTTAAACTTAACATAATAACAATAAGCGTGAACGCTTGTGGTGCGGATGGATGTTGCCAATTCTAATTTGAACAAATGCTTGATTTTTTTTTCTCTTTCTTCTATCGTGTTTTTGATTCTGCCGTCTTTTGTAGTTTGCATTCATCGGCACATTTTGATGTGACAGCACTCCGTACAGTGTGTGGTGGCATTTTCGATTTAATTGATACAATTTGAACAATATCCTGAACAATTTTCGGATCTAATTGTTGTTTAACCGGTTTATCACCATTGACATATGCAGGACTTGGTTTGCCTGATAGTGTATGAGTTGCTAATTTTTCTCTACCAAATAATTCATCTAATAGGGCACGTGTTGCTTTTGAATATATATGCCATTTAATGTTATCAAAGACTGATTTACGAATTGTTGTACGATTTGGACCAAATGCTATCATACCATCAATACAAGTTGTACCATCATTTTCTTTGAGCACATTATCACTATTCATGTTGTTCTCTTCATCTTCTGAACTATCATTATCGGACTCTTGTAGATTTTTGTAAAGTCGAAACATTAATTTATATTCTTTATCGTCCATTGTGTAGCATATTTCAGATTTTGGCAATAATTGCTCCTTTTCATCTTTACGACGTTCTTTTAAATATTCGTAACGTAATCGTTCAAAATTATCTTCTAAATATTCGTAACTATCACTCATATCAACAACGTACAGTTCTTTTTCCATATCATCACGATGGTAGATTATATTGTTGCGTTGTAATGGTAATTCCCCATTGAAAAGCACATCGGTGTCGTTGATAATTGTGAACTCGTTATAAATCAACGCTTTTCGCATATATGCCAGAATATATTTGCCCATATTGATCGAATCACTGGAATAACACGGTGGTACTCGATAAGAACCAAGTTTAGACTAATGAAATTTTGAAGAAAATTTTCTAATTTATTGCAGAATATTTAGCCCTTTTGAGAAAATCATCCAAGCGGAAATACGATGGGATTTGCATTTATTACGATCCTCCAGGTAGAATAGGTTGCCTAAAGAGAAAGTTCCTGGGATAGTTCTAGAGAAATTTTTTTGAAAATATTTCCTCTCATGCAAAATAAAATCGGAAAAATAAAAATAATAATAATAATAAAATAAATAAGAATCAACACATATTCCTTGATGATTATAATTAGATTTAACCAATGAAAATGTGAAGGCGTCAACAAATCACCAAATCTCCAAACTGGATTGGTTAAGTATGATCTTAAGTCAGTTTACGACTTTATTTCAACTATCTCACTTTAACTAACATTATCTTACTGTAGGTTAAACGAACAAAACGAATCAATTTTAAACAAAGATAGATATATATGAGGTATATGAGATCTTCCACCATATGTTTATGCACCAATTTTAAACAAAACTTCCACAACAAAGTTGTCTTTGAAAGACATTCTTTGATTTGTGTTACAGTAAAGAGGGTGTTGGTGCATGCAATTCCCAACAGGGAACACAACAAGACATTGATTGTTTACCAAAAAAAAATAATAATTGTGATAAAAACGACAAATTTCCATCTTAAATCATAACGAAAATATGTGTTAATTAGTGTGAAAATTGATTATTTTAAACCAAAATGTTATCAACACGCGCGAATCCAACAACATCAATATCAACAACAATAACAACGAATAGCGTCGCGACGACTTCTGAAATTCAAACAACATCATTGGCCGCAATTGGGAGTTCTAATCAACAACAGCAACAACAACAACAACAGCTTGATAAGAGTGAAATTAATGATGCTGTTACAAAAGTCCTTCAAGGATATGATTGGACATTAGTACCGATAGCATCCAAGTGAGTTTGTTTATTTATCAATTTTTTTAATGTATTTAAAATTTATGCATATCTTTGCAAATATTTAATTTTGATAACGATAATAATGAATAACGCGCAGAGATTAATGAATGAATTTAATTGATGTTGGGGGGATTTTTTTTTATTAATGATGTGATTATTGGCAATTTATAGATTAAAGAGCGCTGTTATACGGTGGCGCGTTATTGCTTCATGGGGGCCCCGTGTACAGTGTTGAACTGCAATTTTTTTAATCCAAATTCGACATTCTCCAGTAATACGTTTATAAAAGGTGCCCTTTTCGTCGGGGCCACAAACATTCGTCGATAAAATAACGCACCACTGCTGTTATTGTACGTAGCAGTTTTCGCGACCGAAACCGGTCCATTTAGTTACTATCAAAGTTAAAATCGTTTTCTATAACCGGTAAAGTTTGTCCAAATTAGCTGCAATTTACCGAAATTAAAAAACGTAAATGTGTGTGAGTGTTGAAAGTTCCGCCATCAAACAAAAACTTTTCTAAAACTATCGGTTAATTAAGGTACAGATGTTAATGAGGCTTAACCGACGGTATCTTTCATCTTTCTTGAAACATATTAACAGATTTTATGTAACTGAATGTGACTACATACATATTATACTGATTAGGTGTTTTAGTTTTATTAAAATTAAAAAAAAAGCAGAAGAAAATCTATTTGTGTCTAATTAATAATTCTACCAATATTGTGAAACAAATAACGAATATTTGTTAATCAATTGTTAAATGTGTCTAAAAGGGTGTTATTTGTTAAAAGTGTAAATTAAAGTTGTCGTAAAATTTCCTTTAACCGAATGAACATAAACCGCAAATATGTTGTATTGAAAACCATTAAAATTAATGTTAACTGTTTTTTAATTAGTACCAATGTTAAAAATATGATTCACAAAATCAACTGCTTTTGTTTCAATATAGGTAATTGTTGCAATTCTCTCTTGGAGGATTGTTACAACAAAAAATTTCAAACGTATATAATTCATTATTATACAACGACACAATTTTCACATTGTATGTGACACAATTTTTCTATTATCATAAATAAACAACATTGATCTATTTATTTGGTTAAAAATAAATATTTTCAACGTTATTTTAAAATTTAAATGGTACATTGGTATATTTATGTTGATGTTGTTGTTGTTTTTTTTTTATTTCTAGGGCAGCTTCTGATAAACGAAAATTACATGTAAAACGACCAATGAATGCTTTTATGGTATGGGCACAAGCGGCACGTCGAAAATTAGCCGATCAATATCCACAATTACACAATGCAGAATTATCGAAAACATTAGGACGATTGTGGAGGTAAGAGTTTCATCCCATTTGAATTATATTTATATTTGAAAGATGAGAAGCGAACAAAAAATAAAAATGAAATTCCCACAATGTTAGTCGACATTGAACATAACTCTTGCTTTATCATACAAAAAAAAATGTCTAGTATCTATGAAAAACAATAACAATTCGCTGCCAGACGGCGTTAATGTGTATGCCTCTTAAGTTCTTATTGGGGGCGGTAGAATAAAATAACTACAACATTAATAAATAAATAAAAAATTGAACATTAAATAAAACATTTGAATGTTGCCTGCCAATATTTCACACACGTTTTGCAATATTTTTATGGTTATTTTTAAATAATTTGTAGTTATTTATGCGTCGTAGTAACAACGACAGGTAGAAATTCCTAATCCCCAAATTCACCCAAGAAGATTGGCCATTATTCTGATCGTCCACTAAACAACTAAAAGGTCATAGAATTTCTCTGTTTAGAAAATTCCTCAATTTTTCAGCTTGTTTGCAGGAAAACCCATAAATCACTCACAGTCAGTAGCAAATTTACTATCAATTGAGCCACTATAGCGGTTTATTTTCTACAAAATGTAAATTGTTTGTCTCTTTAAAGTGGCCCATTATAGTTTCTTGAGGCCTCAAGCAAATTCGATTTTGATGGCCCCACATGTACGGTTTCGAATTCAGATACTTTTCTTCAAGGAACATTCTTTATAGAAGATCGCTTTGATTGATCCCCTTATTCGTGGGAGTCCCAGACATTTGCCTACAGGATAACGCGCCACTATCTCTTTGTTTAAAAGAAAGCAAGAGTGAATATGGTGAACCGAATTTAACTTGACTTTGGAAGATTCGAAAAAAGTATTAAAATCAATACTGTGTCAACAACTATTCCCGAACTTACAACTCAATCTTTCGTTGTTTAATTCTTCCTAAAATCTTTGTTTTGTGTTCCATCTAATTCACTTGACTGATTTGTTACTTTAAATATTTAGATGCGCAAATCGGTAGAACTGACTTTTCTGGCATGCATTAAGAAGACTTTTGGATATATAGGAACGGTTTTCAGTGATTACTTGAAAACCGTTACGATATTGCTGTTCTTCTATTATTTATGTAATCATTTTTGATAAGAATACACCTCAGAGAGTTGCTTAAGTAGGAGACATACTTAATACTAAAAGTACAGCGAAAGCATCTGATTTGCGGCCACCAACATCAATCTTTTTTAAACTCATCACTGCAGTAAGAATATCGATCTCTCCCGAAACAAAATGTCTGTTTATTTAACACTGCAAATTCAAAACAAAGAATTCTAATCGAATTTCCAATCATGGTGATATCAAAAAACAAAATTGAGGTCGCACGCCGACCCATGGGACCTTCAACAACACAACATCATCATCATCCAATCCAGTCATGGTCCATAATGATCCTTCTTATAGCAGAATCTATCACAATAATTATCAATATGAAAATTCAAATCGACCAAATTGATAATGTTTTAAGATATAGTTGAAGATTACAAAGCATTAGCGGTAACTTTGTTCGAACGACCACCCGTTGTTTTATACTTTCGGATTGATTGCACGTATAAGTATATATCTACACGATGGCTGATCTTTACATAAACACGTTCCACCCACATCGGGGGGGATTTGTCATCATGAAATCTTGCAAAAGATTTCACTTTGCATTTCATTAATAATTAAAACAACAACAACAACAACAACAACAACACGAAATTCTCCCATCATAATCAACTAATTAAAAATCAAAATAATATGCGTATTTCCGTTGATTGATATCCGACCTTTACTATAATGATATGTTGTTATCTATCAATTCTACTGATTGCATCATTATTAATTTATCATCCCTGTAGTATCAATTCTAAGAAAATTAAATGCATCGTTTTATTATCAAAGAAATATATGGTATTTGTAGGAAAATAATTAATTAATTATTTAATTACCCATTATCTTATTCAGATGTTGACAAAACATGAATAATTCCAAGAATTGCGCCATTGCACTTTTTATAATCATCTTGATTCAGTATAGATCGACATATCTGGAACATCATTAGGTTTTAATTATGTTTATTTATTTACTAAACAAAATTAAATGTTTGCACAGTTTATAAAGCAATAAAGTCTCAAGATTATTATTATTATTATTATTAGTTCATTTTTTTTTGGTCCCCCATTTTAATTGACTTGAATTTTATTATTATGAATGAATTGTTATCAGAAAATTGAGGATATATTGTAGATTGGTGATAAGAGGACATGTAAAAGTCGATCATTGACCGTCACCCAGGACGCGCATCTGGCTAAGGTCCTTTCTATTCTGACCCTTACATTATTATCTGAACAAAAGCGTACTAAAAATAAATTTTAATTATTTCTTATTAATTTTGAAATAAAACAAAAAAAACAATTTTTTTTTCGTTTTGTTTGTAGTGTGTTGTAGTCGAAATAAAAACGGGGCAAATTCCTGTGTTATCAACGAATCGATGGGGCAGCATTGATAGAAAATAAATCATTTCCTATTGACAATGTAAATATGACAAAAAATTCGAATTCCAATTTTTTTTTTTTGTAAATATTCGGAAATTCTCAATTTGTCTTTGTCTGTAGAATCCGGTCGAATTTTTAATGAAATATTCCACTGATAAATCCCAATTACCCTTTTATTATCAATTTGATTATAAGGTCATTTTATTATTACTATTATTAATAATATTATTATTATCATAATAGGCATATTTTTCTGTTAATATAATTCAAGTTTATTCGAGATTAATATTTGTAAACACAGAGGGTTGAATTTTCATCTTATCACAAACGAATTTAAACAGGTGTAGATTCCTTTGTCGGATATCCGGTTGATACACACAGTGTTTTAAATAAACAATAGGGGTGTGAAAATTGTTTAAAATTAATCTATCTTCCACAGATTATTGAGTGATGTTGATAAGAAACCATTTATTGAAGAAGCGGAACGTTTACGTGTGATCCATAAACGTGAACATCCTGATTATAAATATCAACCGCGTCGTCGGAAACAGAACAAAAATTCCAATAATGATTTAATACAGTTAACAACAACAACAACAACAACAACCGGATCATCAGCATTATCGGCAACAGCACAACATGGACAAAATATAACATTTTCGACACGTTCATTAAAACAGGAAGATTCACCATGCAGTCCACGCAGTCACAGTTCAACATCACCATCAACAACATGTTCGTCTCAACCAAATAGTCCGATTGTCATACAACAATCACAACAATTACGTTCATGTCTTGAACAACAATCACATATTGATTTCAATCGTTTATCCGAATTGGAGAATTCTTATATGCCGGATGATTGTCTCGATAGTGATTTGGATCAGTATTTACCAGGAACGGCAGAAGCTTATCAAAATTATCAGCCAATCTCGAATTATTTAAAACATAATAATAATAATAATAATAACAATAATAATAATTCAGAACAGGATGAAAGTAACAATAATTATAAAAATAATAATAATAATAATAATAATAACAATAGTAATAATAATAATAAACGTATGTGTATGGAGAATCTGGGGATACCATCGAGTTTAGATAGTGGCGGCGGCGGAGGTGGTGGTTATGAAGATTTATCAACGAATCGTTATCACGAATTACAGCCAAGTTCAATGGTGAAAACTGAACGTTTCCCAACAGCATCCCAAACAACTGTTATGTACAGTTATCAAACAGGAATGCCATTAGGTACAACTACCAATTATTATGCTAATACTAATCAGTATTTACCGTCTTATCAGTATTTACCTCAACGGACTGTTTTCAATAATACGCAAATCACTGGCTATAACCCGGAAACGAATCCGGAAACCTGGAGCCACTACACTCTATAAATTATTATTATTGATAATAATAATAAATTGTGGCCGATTTTATTTATTGAAACCAAAGACCAATGAAAAAGCCACATGTTTTTTCTTTTTTAGAAACAAAAAACAACAACCCATAACCTGTACATAAATCTTTTTAATTATTACCAGTAATTATTCATTTATATTATTGTACAAAAATCAATATTTTTCTTGTGTCTAATTTTTGGAAATTTTAGTATAAATAGATCTGACGATTTTAAATACATAATAATGTTAAACATATTATAGTTTTTGTTATTATTATCATTTTTTTTTGTATAAAACCATACCGAAATGTAAATAAAATAAGAATAATCTTGCAATTATACCTACTCTGTTTTCATTTGTATAAATTTTCCCCTCAACAATTCGAGGGATGTTGACTTTTCCCATGTGTAGTAGAATCAACCAGCCCTATTATTATTATTATTATTATTATTATTATGCCCGCTTATCGTTTATTAATCTTACCAGTTTTTCCCCACTTTATGTTATTGTGCAATAAAAATAAAAATTTCGCTAGATATCAATTTTAATCGTTTTTCATTCTTCTTGGCAACGTCTTCGTCGTATTTAATTTTCTAGTAGTAATGTTGTTTATTCGGTTGTCTTCATCTAATTACTGTCTGACGATTATCTTGATTGGTTGGATAAATTAAAAATGATAATTAAAAAAAAATGACGAATAAGAACTAATCTACATATATGTTTATATATGGGAGTTGAGTCTGCCTACATAGTCGGCATAAGTTCAGAGAAATAACGTCTTATCTTTTGACGGACTTCCGGCCAGGAGGAAAAAGTTCAAATTTGCTGACCAACAACAAAGTCGTGTCAGCTGGATCATATTTCACTAGACTCATTTAATTCAAAACATATTGTCTCTTTTTAATAAGATAGATAGAATGATGAATTATGCTATTAATAGTTGTAGTGGAAGAGGGAAAAAAACAACAACAATAACAGATTTCTTAATTTTGACAAATCTAACAAAAAGGGCCCGACTAAAATATTCGGAATCGCTTCGATGCCTTCTTTATAAGAACACATAATACAATGACTTTTTACCTAAGTGTCAATGTTGTTAAAAATTCAATTAATCCGTTCCTAATGACCGAATTTCTTTGAAAATGGAAAGCTCTGTAAGTAAGTAAGTCCACAAAATTTCTCCAAGGTGCAATTCGACTTAAGATCGACTTTAAAGCTGGAATGAACCTGAAGTTCCTGAAACGTAAGAGCTATCACACACTCAAATTCAACATTATTAACATCAGTCTTATGCTCAATCGAGTGATTTAAGACAAGGTCGAAATTAAGTAAAGAATGTGGAAGGCAAAAAGAACTGGATTTAAATTTTTAAGGAGGATATTGTGTGATATCGGGGATCCTCAAACCGTCTCCAACGAGCAACAACGTCGGTTCACTAGAGGCGTCTAACGATCCTAATACGTCTCTGATTTTAACTGAACTTAAAAGCAATGCACAAATCAGTAGAGATTTAGATTTCCTTTGTTATTTGGCCAAAAAACTGCGCAAAATTTATAAGTTTTCAAACCATTTTGAGCTGATATTGTAGGAACATCCACTAATTTTAAAAAATGCAGTTTATTCTACCTACTACCATTGCATTAAAAGCTGATCATTGTTTGCTGTTTTCTAACGGCGTCCAGTGTTTATACTGCAAATTTGGAAATTATTTTGCAAACAAAGCTGTTTTTTTTATACAGGTATGTACAGTAGTTGTGTGTGAGCAATGAGCACTGAAAAGGATGCCCCTTTCACTGTGAGCTTGTCTCTAATAGCAAATGCGGCCATGTTTAGACCGCTGGATGAGTTGACATACTAATGTCAAAATGTGATCTTGATACGGATTTCGCGCTGATTTTTCTGATGACAATTTAAGCCTCTCTTGTACGATCGTCATCCAACAATCCTGTTGGATAGAGGTGAACCTACGTACTGTGCGACTAGTTGGATAAGACGAAATTTGATGGTGTCTGGTTTTGACAATCAAAATCGATTCACAATTCACAACACAATTGTGTTGAACAATTTATCTGGAATTAAACTGCAAAACTGAATGGTCAATGCACATGATAAAAACTGTGTACATATACTTGAGTTGACGTAGTAGGAATAACTGCAACACCAGTTTGTTGTTAAACAAACTTAACTCGTAAAAAATGTCGTTAAAAACGTTGCAGTAAGTATCATATTTTTAAAGTTCCTGTTAACTGTTACCTTTAACATTTAAACTGTCAATCAACAATGTCAAAACTGTCATAATTTCTTTGTTGAGTAACATAAACCAGTGGTTTTGGTGAACAATTTCTCGGAATATAAATCTATCCATTACAAAAAATATTTTAATATTTATCTATGATGTAAACCTGTCGTGGTAATTCAATACAACAAGAAGTAATACAAAAAAAAAACTTAGTAAACAATAATAACCACCACTTATACTACAGTTAAATGGGTTTTCTAAGGGAGGACCAATTTTACGAGACACACTCTCAATATAAACACATGATTTTAGTTGTCGTTGTTATTATTGTTTTCACATTAAATGCTTCTATAAAAATGTCACTGACATAAAAAGCTTGACAAGTAATTGCCACCATGTGAAATAAATATTTATTTTTACTAAAAATCGAAAAAGCTCAATTGAGAATATTTTTAGACGAACCAAAGGAAAATAGATTCACGTGTTCCAAAGTGACGACAGATATAAAATAAAATAAAAATCTGTACAACAATAGAATGTGGAATATCAGCAATAAAAAATAAAACGTATCCGCGATCTAGAACTGTTTTCCTAACGTAAGCTGAGTAAAGCGTCTATCTAGTTTGATAATTTTGTTTGTTTTGTTCCTAAAAGCACACACGTGTACCATCACCTGCCTTCTTCTAAACTGTGTCATACGATAATAACGAAGCTTTCTCGACTGCAATATAAGAAATAGAATAATATACATATACGCAATAATCGTAAAATTAATTAAAAATTTTGTTTATTCCATCTCTGGCAACTCTAGAAATGTTTTCAATTATTTCAAATACTACCCATTTAAAACGTCTGAAAAATATTAATTAGTCGTTTTAACAGTGGTAATGGGACGTTGAAATGAATTCCAACAATTAGTGTTGATGTCTCCAATGATGTCGGATCAATTTCTTTAATTTTGACATGATACCAGTTGGATATCAACAGACATGAAGTGGTGGTGAAGATTGGGTAAAAAATTTCTGAAAGTCATTTTCTCTCTTCGCATCATCTAGAAGACGAAAATGCCGCCATGTAAACAATCCAGGAACTTTTGACTGTATTCGAAATGAATCCCACCACAACCAACACACACTTATTCTTGACCCATCGGCTTTCATGTCACTTCATCAACTCATTTTTCTCTTACAATTTAAAAGTGTTGAATACTCAATCAGAAAATATTTGGAGGAGAAAAAAACGATACAGGGTGGCCGGCCAATTCTCCGAATT
Organism: Meloe dianella; assembly: GCA_028455855.1. Taxonomy (NCBI): domain Eukaryota; kingdom Metazoa; phylum Arthropoda; class Insecta; order Coleoptera; family Meloidae; genus Meloe; species Meloe dianella. The sequence continues at coordinate 2,599,416 of JAPTHL010000039.1, forward strand.
CCTACAAAATTATTTTAATAAACCAACAAAATAAAAACACCACTGAAACATTTATACAACAAATTAATGTTTTATATAATTAAAATTTTACGAAGGAAATTGAGATTAAATACCTATACGAAACATTAACTTTTGGCTGTAAATTAAAAAATGTCGAGTTATGACATTAATAAATCACTAGTGATTTCACATAGCGGAAAAACAGTTTGGGTTTTATAAGATCGAAAAAGAGCAACACACAACAACAACAACAACGAAAAAGAGCAAAATCTGTTTAACAAATCAACGCAAAGCAATTAGCTTTTACTAGAGTTATCATCAAAGAAGTGCAATTTATATGGAGCATTGCTCACGAACAAGACTCTGTCTGTGTTGTCCAATGTACAGGACGTTGATGCGGACGTTTGCCAGCATTTTCGCCAGCTTTTCATCCTGACAAAACCATTTATTTCGAGTTTTACTGCGTTTTTTTGGTCTATGCCGAAATTGCCCAAAAATAAGAACGTAATAAATATTTAAAATTACGACATTTTTGTTAAACGGAAATGTTATGATTGGAACGAAAAAAAATAAAATGTTTAGGGGGTAAATAAACATTTTTCGATAATGAAAAAACAACTAGAAGGATCGTAAAATTTTGAAGTATTTCCCTTTCAATCATCGAAAAACAGCAGGCACAAGACGACATAAACTGTGTGTATAGACCAAGGCGACACTTGTCAAGTTAATCCAATTTTATGACCCAAGGTTTACGTACTTGACTTCCTTCGATTACTTTGAGAATAAAAAATCAGTAATTTCAAAACATCAAAATCAACAATTTCCAAACAACAAAACACACTCGGACGTTGGTGATTTTTCAAAATGTTTTTTTGATTGCCAACTGTCACATTATCAACATTCATTATTTGTGATATGAAATGAATCGAAAATGACCATTTCATATTATCAATAGTCATAATGTAAATTTGTTAAAAATAGTTACAATAGTCCCATAATCGAGAACCATTCATGGTGGAATTCCGTTGACAATACAGCTAATGAATGGTCGATTTACACCTGTTGAAAAAATTATAATCTGTGAAAAGGAATGATTCAATTGTGTATTTTATTAAAAAAGAAAAATAGTTAAAGAAAACGCGTATAATTAGCTGAAATCCAATTTTTTCTTCTGGTTGATATATTTTCTTTGTGAAACTTTCCCAATTTTATGACTAATGTATTGCAGTAGCTTTTTATTACAGCATTTCCACTTTAATTTCAAGAGCTTTTTTACCACCCATGATATATTATCGACACTTTAAAACTTTACGAGACAATTCCCGTATGAACAACGTATACAAAGTCGTTGTTTTTTAATCGTCAATATGTTGATATCTTAGATAGAACAAAACAAAAAAAAAACATATCCTTGACAGCATCATCATTAGTAGAACTTTAGCAAAACACCCACAATTTTCAATAAAATGGGTGTAACAACATTATTGATTGACGTCTATTTCTCTTTATGTAATAATTGTTAAAATGCTGTTTCTACACGCCTAATTTCCATTGATGGACAAGACGGCTTTAATGTGTCTCCTTAAACCATGGAAATTAACAAAGAAAATCTCTCGCTAATTAAAAATTGCTTCGTCATTTTTAGTTTATAATATAATTGAAAATCCGTAATATTTCATTAGACATTTAATCGATTCGTTTTGCTAGTTGATTCTTTTTCGATTGTATCGAATAAATATTCTGACTTTCATTTAATTGTTAGTTTCGAAGTAGACATGTCATAGGATTTGCTTGTCATAACAATAAATTGTTTTCAATAGTTGTTTGATTGAGTAATTCGTGAATTATTTAAAAATTGTTTTCCCCATTGGTATTCGATGAAAGTCTCGGTCTCCATTCAGATCTCGATCGCCACTGCTAATGTATAAATGCACCAATCACTGTTATAACTGGGTTAACCTGACAATAGCTATCCTATTGCGTTTATGAGAATCGAGAAAGGTTCGAGTTTAAATTACGCGCCACGTTATGACCGAATTGAGTTGTGATTGCGATCATGCTTTCGAATGCTTGATTTTTTTGGTAAGAACGCTATCTCGATATTTCATCTCCGACCAATCCAATAGAATTCGTTTTTAATACGGAGCTTTATTCAAATAATACAAAGTGCACTTTAAGTTCCTTTTATAACGGTATAAATCGAAAAGTTTACGTTAGAATCTGCAAAATTTTTAGAAACCAACAAAATTAGCGATGGAGATCCAAACTTCTACAGAATATCTCTATTTATTTTTATGTAGATTAGCTGGATTATAAGTTGATTTTCAAATGAAGAAACATGTGGTGTTTCTTAATTTTTGTTAGTAGCTGGACATCGGCCCCATCATCATCATCGTCGTCATCATTGCGGCACTTTTGTAACCGGATATGGATTAAGCCTATCGAAAACAGCATTATTGACAATATACAGCTGTTTACTTATGTAACAAATATATATTTGAAAATCAATTAACATTATTTGTTTCGAATTAGTTCTTTAATAGTTATTTTTGTGGACCATTTCTCAGTAAATTTTCTAAATAAAAATAAAGTTATATTAGGGACATTTTCGATGTTGGTGAAAAATGCGTAATATTTTGTTAGATATTTGACAATTGCCACATTAAATGACAAATGATGCTACCAAATCCACCAGCCAAAGTCCCTAATTTTTGCCGGCCTAGACCTGCAAACAATCAGTTTCTGCACGATATAGAAATGTAGAAAATCAATGATGCAGGACGGCGACAGGAAATGTTAATAAAAACTCATGGATGTAGTTTCGTTAAGTTCTGGGACGGATATGTCAGCACAATCATTGAGGGAATCTGGTCTTAAGAGCACCTTTTGGATAAATCTCCAATTCATATGAAAATGGTAAGTAGCAGTAGTACACTCACTGAGATTCTTCATAAATGACAGAAATTCCAAAGTCCAACATTAATTAATTAATTTCGTAATTAACGGAGAGTTTTTCCGATAAATGTTGGAAAAATGGTGGTGTGCATGCCATTCTTCTCAGTCGATGATCGATGATTAATGAACAAAATCAGCTTTCACAATGATCTCAGAATATCTAACACATCTGTCAAATCACTGTGAAAACCAGTTTCGTCTCGCTGACGTCGTCATGACTCGGAAGAATTCCCCTCATAAAGATGTGTAAGAGACCTGGAGGTCCTCTTCATAATGAAGTAAAACGTCAAATTCTTATTCAAAATCACCACTACTCACCTGAAGAATTACCATGATGATTTCCTTACTAAAAGTATTGAAAAAAAAAACAAAACAAAACTTCAGGAGTACTTTTCAAAACATGTTCAAAGTTCAAGTTGATCATTTCTCAATAATCCTTTACATAGATTGACGACAATAAGTAGAAAAAAATGTTCAACTTATCATCAAACACATAACACTGTGATTGATTAACTCAAATTATTTTGTCAGTCGTATAAAAACAATCAATTTTGACACACCTGTTGCTCTTGTCGCTGTTGTGCTGATTGGGGGCGATGTATGTAATAATAAAACAGAAATTGACGATGGTTTTTCTTTCTTTCTATTTTTTTTTTGAAATGTACGACCACACACACAAATTTACAAATAAAAATAATAAAAATTCCAACACACATATATACGGAACTTTGATTGGAATGAATGAATCCGACGACTTGGACTATGAATGAATTACGCATTTTATCAATTTTATGGACAAATTTCTTTTGAATTTTAACAGACATTTTATCATGTCAAGTTTTGAAGTCATAGTGTTATTTTCAAATGCAAAACACGACACTATGCTGTGATCAATGTTTAAATTGGCACACATCCGGAAACCATTCGAACTGTAAAAGAAACGACAACATTTTTCTTTTAATCATTCGTAAAACAATTTTTTTTCTTTTCTTTTATCTAAATTTCTATATTTATAATGTTGTTTATTTTAATTCAGTTACAATTTTTATTGATAATTTCCATATAGTTAGAAGTTGCCGAAGAAAAGACATATCAGCATAGGAATTATTTTCAATAAAAGTTCAAAGTTTATCTGTATTTTTGATCGTACACTTCCTGTCGTCTTTTTAGTTATTATTATTTTGTTTTTGAATTAATCTAACGAAATGGCTCCAAGTTGTTCCGAAACGTATCGTTACTACTGTCATCAACATATGGTCTTCTAATTCTTCTACTAATTAGAGATTTCGGGTATTGTAATCTGATACGGTTTTGTTCGGCGGCCTCTTGCTCCTAATCTCCATAATTATCTAATTTGCATTGAAAAAAGTTAGTATTAAAAAGAAACAAGTCAAAATTTGAGCTATTTAGAAGTAAATCTAATTGAAAAGTTTTGAAAAAAAAACAACTAATTTGCAATTATAAAATGATTTCTATTTTGAAATACGTCCATAACACTAGTGACATCTATCGGACAGTTTCTCTATTATAATAGAAGCATAATTTATCGATTTCTGCGCCACCTGTTGTCCATAATACATCATTAAATAGAAAGGGCCATCTATGAATGTAACAATTTACTCAGCTTCTAGCGAATAGATGGCGTTTATTTGAAGACTTTTCAAGTGCTTATCAAATTTGGGCGGAATTTTCGAATTCCTTGTCGTTTTTTTTACAGTAAACGATAAATTATAAGCTTGCGTTAGTGATACAAAGTTATTTCTATTTCTATGAGGTTACTTGAATATGTTGTTGGAAAAGGAAAATAATAGCAAATAGGAGTGTGATTTTCGTGAGAAAGTTCGGTCATAGGAATGTAAACAAGGCGGACAAGCGATGCATTCCTGGTCTTGACCTTATCGCGCGCGCGCTCATTCGCTTATTACAAGCAATGACGTAAGATACATGCATTATTATTGATGCAATAATCCGACCAACAAAACATACAAAATACAACCAACAACTTCAACAACAATAATAATAATAATCATAACAATACACCATCAAATGCATAAATATTTTCGCTGAATTTATGTTTAGTTTTCCATCGAAAATTTCTATAATATTGTTGATTTTTCCAGTGATTATATTGCAGGCAACCGATCTTCGTTTTGGTCAAAAGACTCGACGAGACGATACACACACACACACAATTTGTCGGTGGTATATTTTAATGTTTAGCAAAAATTTTGCCAGGGCGGTGTGCCCTGGCTTTTGTATAGCTTTTACTTTACTGGCTGAATGGGAAATTTGTTGTTTTTGTGACACGTGGTCAAAGGTACAATTTTTATGATAGTATTTCCTGTTTAGTATTTGATTTTGTTAGAAAGGTAAATATTTGTATGTGGTGAGCACATTCTTTAAATTCTCACTCTTAAAAAGCCAGTTGTCGGTTACTTAGAATTTTAAAAAAATACAAACTGTGTTGCAATCTAGAACTGATAAAGTAGTAACCCCCATAATATAATAATAATAATAATAATCTAACAACATTATAATAAATAAACAGATTTGAAATAAATTGAAGGACGTACGTCAATATATGTGAAAAATTGCAATGTATTCACGTTAAATTAATGATGTTGATTTTATTCAAATATGTCATCTTTGAAATGTATGTTAATTATCTATTTACTGACAATTTGTTGATTTTTGTTTTCTTGCAAGAATCTCCATTTTTATATTATCATTATTATTATTATTATTTCTAAAGTTGAACGATAATAAATTAATTTTTTTAAAGAAATTTCTTTAGTTACATCTATAAGAAGAGATATTAAGTATGCCTTCAGGTTCCGGAGTTCAAGTTGAGAGAAAGCAACATTTCATTAATGTTAATTTTATTAATTTAAGATAAAATCGGTATTTACGGTATTCAGAAATGAGCCGACACACACAACCAAATACACACACAGATGATGTACATTATATATTTGTTAAACACAGACACGCATATATAAAGGCAAATTGTATAAGTGGTCCATCAAGGATTTCGTGTTGAAAATCTTCTTCTTCTTCTTCTTCTATGTATTTGTGCATGTTGTTGTTGTTGTTATTGTTGTTTTTTTAACAAGTATGTATATGTTATAGTGTTGGGCTGTTCGTTGGTGGCAGCAGCAGCCCAAGTGCAATGATCTGAAGAACGGCCTGCAAAGAATGCAGTCAACCTAAAGAATGCAAAATCAACAGAAAGATAACTAAGATCTGTTGTAGTAGGAGCCAAGTTAGCATTATACGTGCCAGGAATTTGTCATTAATAAAAACGTGAAATTGTAGTATATTAAAAAAAAAACAAATCCTCACCTGAAAATTGGTGGAGGAGAATGATGATAATAATAAAACGATAATGAATAATACAAATGAAATTTTATAATTTCTTGTTGCTATATTTAGCTTTTATAGTTATTTCTTTTAATTAATGTTTCAATTATATGAATTACATTGAGCTATATTTAGATTGTACGTACGTACACACACACACACACACACACACACTAGTTTCTCTTCTAATTAGTTGGTTTAATTGTTTAAATTGTTAATAAAATGTGAATGTGAATGTATTGTAATGGCAAAAGGAGAAGAAAAGAAAGAACGATAATAAAAGAGGTCGTGTGTGAATTAATTCTAATATCTTGTCTTATTTTTCCAACGTTCGCAAATATTTGTAATTATTCAAATTGAAAAAAATCTGATCTATTCGAAATATGATTCATGATAATTCCAACAAAACATGCAATAGAGAACATGGAGATAGACATATTGTAAACTGTAGCTATTAATTTTAAATTCCAAACGATCTGAAATATTGTAAACTTGTTATTCATGGAGTGTTAGCGCAATTACAAGTATTAGATAATACATTAGTTGTTAACAAAGAGATGGTCGCATTCGTCTTATTAATTGTCCTTATATTCATTAAGGCTCAGTAGTTTCCTGATTTGTGGGAAGCATGTGCTCGTTTAATAGACGATCAATTACCAATAATGAACAACAAATTATTGATAAAAAATCGATTAGTTTCTCTTGTGAAGATTTCAAAAATTTCAACACCGACCAATGAATGAAACTCCATTCATCTCTCTTCGGCCTCCTCAACATCAACAATCTTTTATCGATTACAACAAATGTAGAATAGATATCGGTGAATTCGTTTTTATACATTTGAAATTAAGAAGCAATACCAGAGCACAGTTTCTTCTCATTCTCGCGAGATATTTGGCAGTTGGATGAGGAACGCCTGCGCAAGGACCGTGCGACTTTTTCACGGGCGCCTGTCCCACGGTCAGCTGCTGGGGTTTCACACACACACACATATCTCTTGTGTGCTATTCCTCTTTGGCACAATTTCTCGGAGATATCTGGGCAACACTCCGGGATAATCCCAAGAGTTAATAAAAAAAAAAACACAAAACATTAAGACCTGTAGGTGGTAGCCGGAATATGTCGATCTTATTCCACTTACCCAACAAGAGTAGACCATTTCTATTGTTATTTAATTCATTAATATTATTATAATTACAGGTTGTTCAACTGTAATTAGATGCGAGATAAATTAGGTGATCGCCAGTTTAGTGTTGATAATACCACCGTCACTATCACACGCTTGTGTATGTATTGAAGAAAAGATTCACCGAAACACAACACAAACACACACTACACTCGCCTTATTCTGCAACCAGATCGATTCATAAATATTTCCGCCCACAGGCGAATTATAATAATAATATAATAAAAGACAAAGATAGATATGTGTGTAAAGTCGGGGAAAGAAAACACCCAACAAAATTACTATAGCAGCCAACAACAAACAATACAACACAGTTATTTTTACGCTTAAATTTCGACAAAAATGTTTCAAATATCTACTCACTTCCCCCATCAAATTTCGACGATGACGATGACTTTCTTTATCACTGTAAAAAAAAATCTCAAGAGTTTTTTTTTATCTTCGAAACTTTTATACTTTCCCACATAAATTTTGTAATGTTTACCTTATTTAGTAGCAATTATTTTGTTTATCACATTCCCCACTTTATTTATCTTAAGTGTAAAATTTTTCGATTTATGTGTGTGTTTCGCCTCAAATGGATCATTTTTAGTGAAGGAATTGCGGAATGTAAAAATATAAAAATTATAGAGAGAATTCCATCGTCGTCGCCGTCGTAGACATAATAGATATTGTCCTCAAAAACAACTGTGCCAAAAAATTTGTTCCTGTTTAGAAATGTTGTTGGGACAGAAAAAACGTCTTGGAATATTGATTGAACAATATTTTTGTTGGAACGGAAGAAGACGATAATAACATTTGATATTTTTTTATGGTTAACGGAAATACAGCAAATGTTTCCACCACCAAATTATCAATATAATATTGATAAGAGAAAATAGGGGCTTATAATTGGTTCTTGTTGTTAGGGTGAAGATAATCATTATTAAAAATTCATTCATATTCCCAGAAATATATTGAAATTCGGAACAATAGGGGTTGGTTCTTTTCAGAAGGTGGAAAAGAAGGCAGGTGGTAGAGGAAAAGAAATAGAAATAGAGTACAGCAGATGTGTCGGTCGAACAACAACAACAACAAACAAGGCGATGGAATTCTCAAATTTATTGAAATTGCGTATGTGCTTCTTGGTGATTTGATAAAGAGGAGGAAGCACGAAAGGGTGTCGGCCGATCGGCAATATTATAATAATAGACAACAAGCAACAACAATGGCGACACAATAAATTGTGTCTTTACGTAATTATAATTGTGTTATCAAGTAAATTACGATAATTATAATGGAAGACACTTATGGTCACAGTGATACAACACCAATTACATATTCGTTCCATATCAATTATTTACGCAAACTTCAAGAATTATTAGTGTAATAACTAACGTTTTTATAATATTTCAAAATCGTTATAAATAAATTTATATTAATTTGTGTGTAATCTAACGTTTTACAAAATGATCAACCTCTAAGGGAATGTTATAATAACCATTAAGTTTGCTCTAATTACTGCGAAATTCTATATCAAATAGAATTAATTATTCCTTCATCTATCCGTGTGCTGGTGGTACTGTTAAACAAACAACATTCCAAACGGGGTAAAAATCGATATAAATGGCAAAGCTACAGGAAAATAGACGAAATTAGTCTTCTGAAATTGAAGAGTTTATCGTGTCGCGATCTCCGTTTATAAATGATATCTTCCAACAAGTTTCGTGCGCTCTTCAATAAAAAATGACAGAATTTTAGCGAAATATCCGAAGAATTTGACGTACAGAGTATAGGGAAAATCCTTTCTATTATTGCTGCAACATCAAGATAATTGAAATCCTTCAGGATAGGAGAGGTGCGAACCTACTGTCTCCTAGTAGCAGTTCGACAATTTTATTCTTTTTTTGCCAATTGTAGATCAGGTGACAAAATAGAGATGGGGATCGATATCCAGAAAATACATAATAATCAAGTTGGTAAGTGAACACCACAACAATAGCGCTTTTAAGGTGAACAATATCGATAAATAAATTTTCCATAATTACAATAATTAATCAGTAAAAGTTTTTATGTGGTTCTATACATTCTCACCTTGTTAATTAGCCAGCTGGTTCAAAATCTAATAATTGCACAACCACCGATTTTGAACCTTGAAGAATTGACAACAGGAAATCCGACGACGACGACGACGACGACAACAACAACAACAACAACAACTAACTCAATATTCATATCAAAGCACGTAAAAAAACAAGAGCTGTTTTGTATGTATTTAAATGGCTTGGTACGATTTAAAAGGGGGAAAAAGAATCTTGTAATTTATTCTTTCCGGTAATATTTTTTAAAAGGGTAGTCAATTTTAATTATCTCTATATACCTATTACGATATTTATTACTATTTTGGAAAAGAAACAAATACAACAACAACAACAACATTGCATTACCATAAATTTTCAAACAGAATTAGTTCTCGTGTCTGGAAATATTTCACAATTAAAGAAGAATAAAAAAAAACCAAATGATTAGGTGTGTACGCAAAAAAAAATCCACCACCTAATTGCATAGTAAACACAATTATATAAAAGCAGCCATGTGTACAAAGGAAAAACAGACAGGATTAGAGGAGTTGGCGCCCGTATTATGTAATCTTAAATAACCGTGACGACGACGATGGCGTCGTCGTCCCAAAAACGATGATATTTATTCGAAATAAGATTTTTGTTGATGTCCCAGGTGTTTGTGTGTGGAACAGGTGTCTTATTGGAACATACCGTAGCCAGCAATCAATGGTATTATTAAGTCTTCGGTAATTAAACAAGCAAGGTGCAACTAGAGGGAATAACACGCGCGCACAAGACAGATGGTTCACAAAAAAGCAGGTGTTTTTCGGATGATGTGTCCGTTTGTTGTTGTTTTTTTTTTGTAAGTATTTTTCTAATACACTGATGACAACAATTTCGATTCGGTCTATATTCACAAAAATTGTAGGTTTTCTCTATTCGTTTGTTTGTTAGAGAGGATACGATACTAATTGGAGGATATAATTTAGAAATTTAATGAATATGCGTGTTCTTCCATTAAAATAAAACAATAGTAATAAGACGACATTTAATCATTTTACCCAGTTAGAAACAAGAAATATAATAACAGAAAACATGGACAAAATTTATCGTTTTTATTAATTCGTATAATGTTGATACGTATTTAATTATTTCTTGTTTTGGTCTCATTAAATGTTTCCTGTTGGGATTTAAATCGAATTTGTATGCTAACAGCCGTCCATTTCCCCCTTTCGTTAAGTATTTCAGATACTATTGAATTAACGACCAAAACAAATCGAACATTTCGCCTACTTTTACCATTTTACTTGTTGTTGTTCTTTGAATCCGGATATGGCGTGTTAATCGGATATACAACAAATGTTACTTTATAGACTTGGTAATATATCTATTTCGTCGTATACAACAATAGGAAGTGACGTTGATACCAGGATGTCACGGGAACATTGAGAGGCGACATCATCGTCGGCGACCGTGATGCCGATGATGATGGAGGCAACATAAGAAATAGAGAAACAATTCTAAATTGGATAATATCTTAAGAGTTGCATCCTTCATTATTAAATTAAAAGTTTGTCGTATTATATATAAGATCATGCAACTAAAGCGAAATAATAACGACAATAATAAATACAACAAAGTTCTACAATAATCCTATATACAGGACACGGCCAACTCATCTAAAAACATTTGGAACAGTAGAAGAAATCAAACAACATTATAATGTGCACGTGCTGAAAAGAGACAAATAGAAGAAGAAAATTAGTAACTATCCATCTCTTTTAAGACTGTTTCATTTCTTCTAGATAGTTGCTCCAATGGTTCTAGATGATAAGGCCAGACCTGTATATACTGAGTGTTTTCTTCCACTATACCGATTTCTCAGTTATTTGTGTATTTAAACGGTAGAAATGATGTGGTAAGTAGTCCAGAAGTAAGGAAAAACATCGATTTATTTTGCCTCCTCTGCCTGAATCAGCATTTATGTCGGACACAGCTGTAATTATAGCTATAAAAACCTGTGACAATAATCACGTTGAATCCTTGAATAACTGATTCAAATTTAACCCCATTACAGACCATTGTTTTAAATTAGAAAAATATTGAAATTTTCTCAGAGGACTCGATGAAAATCTCCCCTTACTTCTGGAATTAATTAATTAATTAATTTTTAGATGTCACATAATAAATCGTTAAAAGTGCGTTTCAATTCACATAGAAAATTGCATAAAACGATATTTTATATTGTGCATGTTTATTGTGGAAATGGGTCATTTCACAGTGATAATAAAAATACAATTACTTAAACTATTAGTGTGTGAACATAAATAATATACAATTTTCGTTTTCTAATTATAATAATTTTAATTGCAATCATTCATAATAGTGTGGACAACCAAATTGAACTCACAACACGTTTTTAGGGAAATATAAAGGTGGAAATACAACTATACGAGGCGAGCCTGTAATGTATAACATGGTTGCAGTAGGATTCGTGTAGTTGAGGGCAGGTTGTGTGAACAGAATACGAGTGGCTTGCAAGCTGCTCGCCTCAACTCACTTTCTGTCGGCTTTTCCAACGAGTACAAAGGTATCTCTGTCGTTCAAGTTGGCGCGGTAATTTGCACATTTATGTAGTTTATAGGCATGAACGAACCACTTTATTTCGATATGTACTTTTATTTGACTTGTTTTTGTCTTGCTCGTGGCAGGCTCGGCTCAAAAACAGATCGTCAAATGTTCGTAGCGGGCTCGTCAACCAAAATTTGACTGCAAACATTCCACGTGGACTACAACATGCCAGGTTCGGCCCGCTACTGTATACCCACCTTCAGGAGGGTCGTGAAATAATCCGGAATTCAAATCAAACTCTGCCGGGAATAGTTATAATACTCATTTACATACCTATTGTAAAAAGTACAATATAACATGTAAATTTACTTTTTTGCAAGTTTTATGATATACAATGCTATTTGTAGTAAAAAGTTAAAGAAGTGGATTGTAACGTTCATGATGGAAATGGGGTTTGAAGAAGTACTTTTGTTTTCAATTAGAAACTACATGGATTTTGATATATTGACACAAGTTTAAGCTGACCATTTTGGCTTTACAAAATTTGTATTTCTTGATAAATGTCAATTGCATCATCAGAGTAGTAATCGGCCAAGTGACATTTGTTTCACTATAATTTGTATGTTGTTATTAGTTTTATACGAGTAAAATTGATTATTTCTATGTTTGTACTTTCGAAATACTGTCCGTTCTCGCTTCACTGATAATAACATAATTTTTCATAATAGAGAATGTACTTATTAGATATTTTCCACAGTCATACAACAATGTGGTTGTTGTAAATAATAAAAATCATTGTAAAAGCTCATGATGATACAGATTTTAATAAATGATTATGTTCATTGTAATCTAGAATAATGTATTTTTAATTGTTATAGAGTTGTAAATGATTAAAAAATCATTAGAATGTTATTGATTGATCCTTGTGGTACTGCGAGGAATTACTACTCAGGGGGGGTAAATATATAGGAAATGCAAAAAATGAGATGTGAGACGTTTTTGTAAGAAAAAAAAATGTGTCCAATATTAACGGAAGTGCAGAAGAAGTGTGTATAAAGAGCGGGGTCACTGAAAGTTATTCCCCTTTGTAGAGCGTCGAATAGCTTAGAATAGATCGGCGCGCCGTTACGTCACATGCCGTCAAATACGTAATAGCTATTTTATTGCTTCCTAACTACTTTGAGGAATGCAATAATATAAGACGAACAAAATTTCGAGTTTAATTCCGTCTTACCAACGTCGACCTGGGTCCAGCAGCACTAAATCAACCAACTAACACCAACCCCCCCTCCCAGTATGCAGTTGTTGTGTGTGCACCGAGATTAGGTGTTGGAAATTATAAAAGTTTATTCGTTATTTCTTTGTATTTGAAGAGACATGATGATAATCGTATCGGAATTGGGCCACCTAGATAATGACGAGAAAATCATATGGTCGACAGTACAAATAAAGATAAATAGGCCGGATGGAAGACAGACAGCTGTTATGATGTACGATAAACAGTGATTCTAGATAGTTTCGTATTATTCTTGCAAAGCTCGCGATCAAATCTCTTACCATTACAATAAACTATTGATGGTGTATTACAGTAACAACAACAGCAATATTTTCTATTCATCTGGGTGGTTATATCAAAGTGGCGGTAGAAGAATCAATCCAAAGAACACTGGAACGAACCGATTTTCTCCAACGTTTCATTATTGATCACAATCCGAAAAACTAAACACAATCGCATACCGATCGACAAAAAAAAATTATTGAACATCATCTCCTACAAATTTAACAGAAAAACATTATTGATATGGTGGGAGACTGTGCGATATTTATGAATGAATAAATAAACAACAAAAGATGAAGGAAACAGATAAGAGATTACCAAAAAAAATTATAATAAACCCCAGAGAAGATAAAGGGTCGTTGGGCGATGATAATGAGATACGAACGATAGAATATTGAAGCACATGGTTTACGAGACATATAATTAAGACAGCATTTCCGGTATAGCGCAATATACACAGCATAACAGAAAAAATTACAAAAAAAAACTATGGATACAATGTAGAATCATTTAGAGAGAGAGAGAGAGAGAGAGAGAGAGAGAGAGAGAGAGAGAGAGAGAGAGAGAGAGAGAGAGAGAGAGAGAGAGAGAGAGAGAGAGAGAGAGAGAGAGAGAGAGAGAGAGAGAGAGAGAGAGAGAGAGAGAGAGAGAGAGAGAGAGAGAGAGAGAGAGAGAGAGAGAGAGAGAGAGAGAGAGAGAGAGAGAGAGAGAGAGAGAGAGAGAGAGAGAGAGAGAGAGAGAGAGAGAGAGAGAGAGAGAGAGAGACCAACCACACATTTTTTAGTGAATGATATGCGACCTGATCTCGCTCAAATTCCAAAATAATAATAATAATGATATGACGATTAAAACCAAATTTGATCTAATGGGATCCTAGTGTGGTTGTGTACTTGTGGTTTTTTTTCTGATTTTTTTTAATACATGTATATATATACTTTTTATTTTTATGAATGGAACATTATTATACGTGTTTAATGATATAGTAAAAATAAGGTCGTTCAACTTTTTCTTCAAAAAACCATGACGATAATTACGGCAAAATTTGTGCCCCGTTTTTTTTTTGTTTTACGAAAATAGTTTCGTTTTTTTTTTATTTTGAGAGGGGAAATGCTTCAAATTAATGACAGTAGAATGTAGGCAAACATTTTACATATCTCTGTCTTTAGAGTTTTCAAAATAGGAAAACAACAAACTTTACGACTGCAACAACATTCCACCAATAATAGAAATTTAACAGTTGTGCATGTAACTACAAATACAAACAATAACAAAAAACACACACACACACACACACACACACACACACACACACACACACACACACACACACACACACACACACACACACACGCACACACACACACACACACACACGCACACACACACACACACACACACGCACACACACACGCACACACACACACACGCAACACACACACACACACACACACACACACACACACACACACTGCAAGAAATTACATAGAATTTACTTTCGCAATTCTAACTCTCAAATGCAGGACAAGAAAATCAGTTTTTTGTCTCCTTTATATTTAACACACAAAAAAAACAACTTTCTTGTTAAACTCTTCAAGAGTATGAAAATTTTCACAATTATATATCAAAGATGAATGCGGAAGACGAAGAATAAGGAAAGAAACAATCGACATTATAAATACAGTTGGAACTATAGACATTTTAATGAATAGAATTGAACCCTAATTCTGGGAAGAGAGAGTCTTTGCACTTTTAGATTAATACGATGTGTGTGGTTCCTGAGGGAACCTGCAAACCGGTGTGAGAAAAAACCAACCGTGGGAAGTTTGTTGTTTTGTGTTGTTGCTGCTGCTGCTGTCGTCTTGCTACTACAAAATACCAGTCAGTTCAAACTGAGAAACAGAGATACATAAACCAGATAATATTACAAATAAACCGGCCGACTACAACAAAAATTCGTAAAAAAACCCACCACCAACAACAACAACAACAACAACGAACAGGAAGTAAAGACATTTCTATAGATTGGTAGTATTTCACTATTTAAAAACAATTTTAAATAGGTATGTTTAGAGATTAGTGGTGTGCTTCCGACTTGCTGAAAGAGGCGGTAGTTAAGGATTTTAATGTGTGTTTTTTTTGTTTTGTTTAGTTTAAACGTTCCTCCTCTAAACTACTAACTGTTGGAGAGTTTCTTCAACTTAATTATAGGGATATCCTTTTACTGAATAAGAATTATGAAAATAGAAGAAGAAGAAGAAGACTCGTGCGGCGCTTGACTCGTTTTCTTTAATATAAATTTTTTAACTTCCTTTCACGTTAATTGATATAGACTACTATATATGTATGAACATCATTGTTAAAAACTTTACGATCTAATTTAATCGAAATTCAATTATAATACAACATGTTTCGCATCAAAAGATCACTGTATTTTTTAATTATCACCACATATACGAGTTAATCCCATACAACATTATTATGATGTCATCTTTTCTATTTAGCCCAAATCTAGCAAAACTTGGTTTTATATAACGGCACCTTATATAATAAAAATAAATATCAATACAATAGAGATAACAGAAGTAGAATTCTACCAGCGATTAATGATAATCTCCTAGGAATTGTATACGAATGGGATGGGTTATTGATTGGGAACCGTAGAAACTCGCCGCCCCGAATTGTGCCTAATTTGTAGTAAAACCTCTTCTGATTTGTTAGAGGGTTAAGGAATCCAATTATAAAATTTGAAAAATAAACTAATAATTAAAGAGATTAGCTCAACGATATTTTGGTTGAATTGATTCATGCAAAATTCTGTGAGAACATGTCAAAAACATAATAAATAATTTAATAAAAACAAACTAAACATCGTATACACATTTACATTTTTCCAACAATAAAAATGAATCTATTCTAATTGATGTGTCACACGTTTCAATTTACCACTATCCACGAGACACGGAAGAAATTAATTACAAAAAAAAAGCCTATGGGCATATTCACCACATAAGTTTTATTTTGGATAATATAGTTGCTGCTTTTTACTGATAACCATAAACCCGTGATAATCACCAATCAATGCATAATACGCATCAATTTGATGAGCAGTTTTCCAAAAAAAAAAAAACAATTCAATGGAAGAAAATCATTGTAATCTTCAATAAATTAGCGTTCCGGGTAAAATTTAATTTTTACAGTGGAGGGCCAACTATCCAATGAAATTGGGCAAAAGTGGCTCTGGGATTATAGTTCGTATAATCAAACATGCATAAACGTATACAGTCCTCAATTGCAATTAAGTCTGTAAAAGCATCATGTGCGGCAGTTGTTTGGATAACTGACGGTTCCGATAATCGATGCTCTACCGTAATTCCCAATAAGCCTGTACGAGTGATGGAAATTTCTTTTTATAAGACAGAGAGAAATCAGCAAAATTCTAATGCATTTAGATTAAAACTGTAAATCTTCTTGAATGTTTCATCAATAATGAAAGTAAACCAAAGTGGTTTGAAAATTACACACAGATTAAGCTCCATTACAGTTTGTTTATTCTAGAATCCTATTATCAAATACTAACAACTTGATTTCAGTTTCTTGGCACACAACATCTGCAGAGCTGCAGTTTTATCAGTCACTTTTTAGTAAAAAACAAGTAAGATTAAAAATCTCCGGGTGTTTGTTTTGTGACAAGCAGGAAAAACAGTAAAAAAATCAAACGATAATTTTGAAGTGATTCTTCAACAATTGATATCAATTCCGTTATCAACGAACAGACAGATTTTGCAATATTCCAACGACTAACATCGAATCCTATAAGTTTGCATTTATTTAAAACAAACTATTAGGGATTGAGTAAAACGTCGTCAACGCCACCGCTTGATTGCGACTGTTGAATTCGAAAAGTCCATATAGAAAATCAAAAAATTCAAAAAAATAACGAAAACAAAGTGCACCGCATTTGAAGTAAACACAAATTGCTGTGAAACGTTCCGTTCAAAAAAAATAATAATAAGTTTGGTTTCTTCCGTCAAATTTAGACAAGGTTCAAAGAATTTCAACAATTGATTTTCTTGTTGATCGTTGAAGAGAGAGAACTTTTAAAAATACTTCATTTTTATTCTGTATAAAACGTAATATTCTCGATTTTATAAACATTCCAACGTTCATTCATTACAACAAATAATACATATATATCTCGAATATTATACACTATAATAAACATTCACATGACCTATTTGATAACACATATATACATAGAAGCGAGAAACAATTTTTGATATAAAACTACTAGAAACATACAACGGTTAGATTGTAAAATAACTGATATTCATTCAAGTCGCTTTTTGTTATTGTTATTTCACAATACAATTATTTTATTACACAACTTGACAGAGAATTACGAAACTATTTAATATTTGTTAATAATAAATTTTTTACTACTTAATAATTAAAGAGACATAATAATTCAACCCTTATCTTTATAAATAGAAAAACAACTCAATTCGTTTGTTTTTAATGGTATCTAAATGGAGGGTGTCATCCGAAAATGTCTCAATTTATTTCAGGGGCCCCCCAACAATAGAGTGTTCTAAGAAAGAGAAAAAAAGTGTACTCTCTAACCGTGAGAGTATTGAAACGATCCTCTCTAGCCTCCCTATGTTGTTGTGTTCATCTATGAAATCGAAAACGATAGAATTGTGAAACGAGAAAGGCAGAAATAGTTGTATTTATTGCATGTGTGGGAGTGTGTTGGATAGATAGCGCCGGGGCAGCACACAGTGGCGCTAGGCCTTATAAAGTCGACTCCATGGTGATTCAGTCTTTGCGGCACAATCTTTGTAAGTTGAAGACCATGCAACAACAAACAACACGACGCAACAACAACAACAACAACAACAACAACACAGTGCACCCACAGGTCGCATTCCAGAGTTGTTGTGGCCTATAAGAGGAGAGATTGTTTATGTGTTTTCTAACCTACATATATAGAACGCCCGATGACACAACACCAACACCAACAACAACAATAATAATAATAATAATAATAATAACAACACTAAATAGGAGGCGGTGTAGGAGACACAATCGCCGTGTGGTTATCAACACCTAATACGGGAGAATTCGGATTTTGCACATCTAAAATGAAGGCGCTTATCATTATCAATAATTGGTGTAATATTTCCATTGTATATATTATTATTATTATTATATAAAAAAATAATAATTTGAAATACATATTTTGTGTCTTATTGTGCCTTTGTTGTCCTTTAGGTTTCCAAAAAAAAATCTATATTTCTTTGTTCATCCAATATTATTTACCATACAATGTTTAAAAACACGACGAATAAACGAAACAAGGAAAAAAATGAAATTTAATTCTTGAACAACAAAGGAATTTAAAGGGGCACACACCATCGCGTTCGTTACTGTAAAGTTTATAGCACCATTGGTGGGGAAACAATGACCGTTTTGTTGCCTGTTTTTTTTTAATTGTTGATTGTTGAAAAGTAAAAGATTTCCAAATTGGTCAATTTGACTATTATTATTATTGTTGTTGTTGTAATTTGAAAGGGATGAGTTGTAAAATGAATGATTTCTAATTGTAATACGAATTGACTTATTTGGTCATACACGTCATTTTATTCATATCATTCTAACTATTCCGTGTGTATACTTCGTCTGTTATGAACTGGTCGACTCGACACTGGTATACATTACGAAAATACATTGACAAATTCAAATTAAACAATTTTAAACCTGTTCTGATATAAGATCCTTAAATCTTCGATATATTATTGCGTGTGAGAGTGTGTGTGTTTACAAAAAGTGGAAAGAATCATTTATTTATGAATATTTGGACTTTCCGCCAGATACTGGGAATTAAAGTTGTTGTTTGGAATATTTCCATAAAGTCGTTGGAACAACTCAAAAAAAAATTGTTATTGCAGACTTTTTATTTTGTTTATCATGAAAAAAGAAAATGATTTCTTTAAATCGCAAGCACTCAAAAGTTTTCCTCACTAGTTCGAGAAAATCTGAATAATACGACATTAAATTTACCACTATTCACACACAACATTACTGACACAACATGTAAAAGTTTTCGAATTTATAAATAAAATAAACGTATTACGTATGATCATTGGATTATATTGAAATTTCTCAAATTTTTTCCAAGAAAATTACCTTGAAAATTTCGCACAGCAGTTAAACACGTCTAGTTGGGACAATTGATGCTCTCAATATTCTCCATTTTCGAATATTAAATATAAGACAGAGTAAAAAAAATCTTAGATCACAATGTTCCGTTCAATATTGGGCGAGTTTACTACTTACTCGCTGCTACACAATTCGCTCAATGAGCTTGAAGAGACTGGACTACTTGTTACAATTAAGTTTACTCGCTGAAATTGTTACAAAAACTTATTTCATCGCCGAGTAAATAAATATAATTTAACTTCGAATTAGTTTTCCCATTGTGCAGATTACAGCAAACATGACGGACAATCTTCAGCAGAATGAAACAATGAATCAATAGATCTACGGAAAGTTTATTGAGGCGACCATACACGTTACGGTTGACCTGTGCAGGTGAACCGGAACGTGTATAACAAAAAAAAAACTGTGCAGTAATTGCGATCTGTACAGACTACCAGAAGAAGTTTGAAATGATATCAAAATAAACTGAGGGAAAAAAATCATCAGTTTTGCCAAAACGTGTGGGAGACTGTACGGATTTACGTGTATGGCATCCTTTTTGATTTGACATATCATTGGTACTTCTGTGTGACTCCTATCACTTAATTAAAGACACATTTATAACAAGAGTATATTTACCTATCACGAGATTATCAGCCAGGTGTAGTAAAAAAGAAAAAGGTAGATATGTTCTTACTAATCAATCACAACATTTGCTACCCACTTCCACCACTGTTTAATCGGTTTTATAATAATTTCGAATAATAGGTTCACGGACAGGTGTAGTAGGGGTTCTGTTGTCATTTCAACTACATAATTTCTATAATTTTAAAATATTATAATTGCAAAACCAGTCCAAATTGTGTGCTCTCCTCCACTCTAATTATCAATACTCGTGTCTTAGTAATATATAAAATCATTAAACTTTTATAAAAACACAATTAAATAACAATAAAACTACGTTTTTGATGAAAAAAAAACAGAAAATAATAGATAGATCTTTCTAAGAAATTATTTCGCAAAATTCATCTTTTTATATTCAATTAAAAATCAATTATTGACGATACAATAATACAAAATTATTAATTATTAATTAGAAACGATTTAGCGTCTCTACAATGATGATAGTCAATATAATGTAGAAGACAAAAAAAAAACAACAACAACACTAAACACAAAACCATTTAAATGGCGCCCATTGGACTGTTTACGCAGCAACTAACTGATTATTATTGCTATGTACTTTGTTCCAATGCATTTGCATATAAACACAAATTAGTTGTTATACCATGGCATAATTAGAATTTCAACAACAAAAAACTATTTTCTATAATATCAATAACAACAACAATAATAATAATAAAAAAATTGCCTTTATATAACTCGTATTGTTATCTTAATTGCAACTTAAGGTGGAAAATTAGTGGAACTCGTGTTGTCATGATAAAAGTGTACAAGACTAATGATGACATTTAGAAAACACTCAATTGGCTGATAATTAATGAGGGTCTCTTGTTGTTGCTGCTGTTTTTTTTCCTTCTAGACAGTTAATTATCATTCTAAAATTACAGTGTTAAAGGGAAAATGATTGTGGAATATATCAACAAATTCAGTAATTGGCATTTTGATAGAATTGTAAAGACTTGTTTTCATTTTACTGCATAGTAGTTTAACCTACATTTTAAAGCCTCCAATCGATTATTGGACAAATTAATGGCTTATTACCTTTATGACATAGTAATAGAAATAATAATGTGACTCAGTATGTATATGTTAGATAGTTATAGTTTGAGAAAGTTCAACGAACTCTCCGTCCTACTATAAAATGTTATAAAATAATATTATGGATATTCCCACGTCAGTTTTGTCTGGATATTGGGAAATTTATAGATCTAACATCATGTAAAAAAATATAAGAAAAAATCGTACATACCGAATTAAATATTTACATCGACAAAATCCACGATGATTTCCTATTAAAAAGAAAAACGAACATCTCCAAGAATCGATTATAACAGAAAATAATTAAATTAAATTTTAGAATTTCTCAAGTTTAGTGTGGGGAACGGTAACATTTCAATGCATTTTCAAGATCTTTGATGATATGATGGTGGAGTGTTGTGTATGTGTGTCTGCGATGTGGGGACTTTTAAAATTTAAATGCCTCCGCTATATCTAAAATACAAATGTGCGAGAAAAAGATAGACAATATTTATATTATGTATATATTTTGTATGTGACGCACGACTGATAACGAAATGAAAAATCATTCATTGTCGGTTGAGAGAAAATATCCTGGTTCTACCATAAAGGACACACAAGACATAAAAAAAAAATTATAATTATAAATAATTTTGAAGATGATAAATTTTATTTTTTATTAACGCAAATTTAATCCTATTTAAATAATAATGGATTGTTAGTTGTTAATTGTAAATTTAGTTAAATTAGTTTCGCATATATCAAATTTTTTTTTGCAATAAAAAATAATTTGGGGCCTATTTTAGGATTTCGCAAATATTTAGGTCAAGTTAGAAGTGTGTGGATGTGTGTGTACAGGGGTCAAATAGTTGATGAAGAAATTTTCATTGACAAAAAAAAAACCAGAATGAAAGAAAATTAATAAAGATTTGATTGAAAATCATTAGAATGCCGGACGTGTGTTTTATTATACACACATTATAATTACATTTAACGATTATATAAGAATCCTGTCTAGTTTGTGCGTGGTGTTGTTGACCACCGTTAAAGAATGAATGAAGTTTCTCGCCATTTTTCAGACGAAATCAAATAGTTTCGTGAACCGCTATATACCAACACACATGCATATAAAGACAGACTTACATTTTACTCACACACACACATATATATCTTTATATATATACATACAGAAAAAAAATTGGCGAATGACTTTGTATAATTCGGCAGTCTGACGGCTCCTAAAGGGGGCCTCAATCGGCCAGACAGTCGTCCCCCACATCTATTACAATTATAATCCACAGTTCCTAGACCTCAACTTGCTAACGAAATATTTGAGAGTTACTGAGAAAGAGTTGAAAGAGGATCATAGACAGATAGATCGACGACATCGTCCTCGTCATTGGCGGCGACAATAGCAGACGGTGATGATTGCAATGATAAAGATGATGATGACGCTGGTGGCGGCGACGACTACGTCGACATCAACAACAGACGGTGGTGATACGATAGTGGAGAATCTGGTAAAATTAACCCAGACGGGGGGAAACCCTACGACATTGGCACAGTCCTAGCAGATGATGGAGGGGTCAGCCCCTTATAACAGAAAGAACCTTCCTTGTCTGTGCAATATCCCATACATAACTCAATACCGACCAGACACTAAAAGTACAAGTTACAAACCGAAAAACGGATATTATTCCAACAGGAGCGATCATATACCAAAAAAATCCCGATTTTGATAAAGACGAAATGTTTCAATTTTTACCAATAATTATTAAAACAATTGTATAGTTGGTTATAGTGATAAGAAGAAGCATAAAAAAACGTACACATTAAAAATAAAAAAATCAAATAATAGCTTGAACGCGATAAAGTCAAGCAACGGCATTTTTATTTTTATTTCAAGTATAAAATGTAGTTTTTAATACATAAGTCAAGATAACAATGCAGGAATTCCCTTGCCCCCATTTTTAATCTTGCAATTTTACAACCTTAATGTTCTACATACTTACAAATTTTCATTAAAAAAATAAATGTTCCAATACCGTCACATCCAGTGGACTGGCAAGTAATCTTTCCGATTTCTAACCCTTCTCGATAAGGGCTGGAAAAATCACAACAACCAGAGAGGGCACACAACACATTTGGCGAGAAGTTTTGAACAACTAGACATATTCCTGCAAGACGACCGGCATAGCAACCAACCGACAAACGTTACATCCATCCAAACCATGCTAAATCTATGTAACAAACAAGGATGAAATGATTCGAGTAATCTTGACCGGCGCACTATCAATATTGTAGACGGCTACAAGTGGGGAGTTGGAAAATTCGCAATTTCACCCTTACCAAGGGTAGTAACTTCAACATTTCTTACACTAATTTATAATTTTGACATTCAGCGAAAATTCTCTAATAAAAAAGTTTAGATATTTTGATTAGAAATGATTGAAAGTTGTATTTGAATTAGTCAATGTCGGAGAGACGAGGTGCGGTGAGAGGACCATTGCAAAATGGTTGCTGCTATCGTCGGAGTTTTGCTAAATTATGTGCGCATATTAGGGGCTTTTTTGGGTAACTTTTTCGATTCTAATCAGTGCCGAAACAGCCTAAATTATACAAAATTAACGATTTAAATGTAAAAAAACTACAAAACTTCACAGAATTCATACTGGAAATGGTCTAGAAATTTCCAGAATTTAAGGGTTGTTCTCACCACCATCGATATTAAAATTGTGAATTTTTATAAATTGAATCGATTGTGAGCATATTTGTGTTCATGTTAAAACAATAAAAATTCACCAAAATTTTCTAATCAAGGAATCAAAAATTAATACGCACATGTTTGATGTTTTCAAGTCGGCCAACGAAAAAAATCGCCATTGTATTTTTCACAATATTTTCAATTAAAATACATTCAATACATTCTCAAATATACTGTGGAATTAATGAAAATAAAACAAATCAACTTTAAATAACCCCTATTTAAAGAGAATTTAAAATCTCTCTCTCTCTCACACACACACACACACACACACACACACACAACCCCCTGTTCATGATAAATTCTAATTAAATCTATTCTTTATTTAATTGAGCATATTTAAATTGAATTGTATGATTATCAAACGCCGTAAATCAACATTAAAATCAAATTAATGCCACAATAATTGGTACAAAGGGGATGAACATTAATAGTCAACAAGAGGCATATTATTAGGGCAATTGAGTGTATCAGGGTTGATTAATTTGTTAAAATATATGTAAAATAACCAAAGAACTTTACAATAAGCTTGTAAATACTGTGAACTCCAATTTTTCATCCCTATCTTTAAAATTATCAGACCAACAACACAATGCAAAATAATGGCAAAAAGATGAGGCATATGTTAATTGAATAAAGGGACACTATTGCTGGTTAATGATTGAAATGAAACTGTTTGAAAACTCAATTTTTTCTAAGGGATAGGGTGATTAATTAACATCCAAAAAAAAAGACACCATTAAAATTAATGGTCAATAAAGATGCTTGTTGAGCTTTATCATTAATGAGAAGGTTAAGCTTTAAAGAATTTTGAAGAATTTAGCAATTGGAACACCTGAAAAACCAGTATTTTTTTTGCAAAATTTACATAATTTAAGTATTACTGAATCAAATTCAAGTTTCACAACGTTAAAATTGTAAAAGTAACAAACTATACAGAACTCTATCTATCTATGTTTCAACACAGACACAAATCCGTGTTACTACTCTCATTTATTTTAAACCATTTGTTTCGCACCGTAAAAATATAATAAAATGAGGCTAACAATATACACAAATCTGGTGTCTTTATGTAGACATACAATTATGAACTTTAAAAAGATCGAACCTTGTCGAGAAACGGGTAGTGTTAGTTAAGAGGACAATTAGATTTGTAACGGGACAAAGTGACTACCTGGAATCACTCAGATCAACTTCCCTAAACACTATCAAGTCAGATTTGGTTTATCTTAATGGCACTTGCAAAGGGCTGGTTATTCGTCACACGCTTAACTTTAAGCTGGGTTAGGTTGATAAAAGTGTGAAGTACTCGTGAATCCGGTCAAACCATCTTATCAATGTTGGAATTTAACCGCTTATTTGCGGTTAACCCCAAAGTTGTTTTCACATCGAGAATTTCGGTGACAACTGAAGCTTCACTCAAATAAAGCGCCCAATTCGATGCAATTTCTATCTGAATAAACTAACATTGGTTCGAATTTTCTAGATTTACAATTTAAGTGAGTACCGCACACTCGACAATTATTCTGTTGTATAAAAGGGGCATCCTTCTTTTTTCAAATCCATTTGAAATTCATAACTGTGCAATGTTTTGGTAGAATAAACTTTAATCACAATTCTTATTTCTTTGCAGACTTTAATCAATGTGCCGTTATTCATTTATTCCACAAATGTAAGCAATTTATAGACTGCAATTAAAATTATAAGCACACCATAACCATATATTTGTATTTATCTATATGGCTTGGAAATTATCTGTTATTATATTGTTGGCTGGTGTTGGGGGAACGCAAGTAAGAAGAATTTTTTTTGGATGGTTGAAAAAGACAAAACAAAAGATTTCCAATCGATACAACAATTTAGAATAATATTATCGCATATGTGTATTATTGGTATGTCTGTTTTGAGAAATGTTCGAATTCCATCAGCGATATTTAGGGCGATGTGCTCAACTTGTCGACCAGTCACACTGTGTGTTGTGTTTCTGTTTCCAAATAGATTACTTTTTTGTAGCAGTTATGATTATAACAACATTTATACAACGTAGTATACATATGTATAATAATAATAATGATGATAATATTGCGGGCAATGTGTGAAATTTACACTTTTTATTAACAAAAACTGTAATTCTTTTTTTGAGGTTCAATTTGAACAGAACAAGAGAATTCCGACCTTATTTGCAATCAATCAACTACTCTGAAGTCTCTAACCAACAAAATAATTGACTTTCTAATGTCCAGAAATTGGTGTGTTCTTCAAACTGTCAAGTCTCTTCCGGTGTTATTTTTAGTCAAAATTATGAAATATATACCTGAATCTGCTTTGTTGAGAAATTTTCGAAGTTTTAACAACAACAACAACAAATAGTTGTGTAATGTCCTTTTAAATTAAATACAAATTAAATCACGTTACAATAAATGTTGTCATATTGATGATAAATTAATGAAGATATGATGAATATACAACAATATTACTCTGTAAATACGCGGACTTTGATTGATTTTCTAATTAATTTAAGCAAAATTCGAATGTAATTAGCAATTAATTAATTAAATGTGAGTAATTATTTGCTTGTTTCGAATTGACCCAGACGTTGTTGTAGACATACACATTCTTTTATACGATATATACGATATTTTACACACAACTACAAACTAACACCTGCTGTCTCTTTTCTAACTGTTGTTATGTAGATATCCTGGCAATTAATTAGGGGCCGCTTCTTGAAGATGATGGTCGGTGTATATTATAATATACAACTTAGTATCAGACATACGGCACGGATGGGCGCTCAAGCGCTTTTTACTGCCACGTTAACGACCCCGACACCAATAACAGCCTATGCACCCTACATCAAGATACCTTACATTTCCATGTACTTTGATCATCATCTGATCAATATTGCCATAATCTAGCAATAATAATAATAATAATGCGAAGAATTCAAGTGGTGGAAAATTTCTAACAAGATCGATCAAACGATTACAGAGGATTAGGGAGAAAACATGTCGACATACCCAAGGGCACTCAGATTACTCACAATGATGTCATTAATAAGTCGTTATTAACACACATAAATGAAGTAATGTTTGTGATTTACAGCAAAATTAACAATATAGTATTTTGTATCGAGAAACAACTTGAAGAAAGATGAAACACGAGCAAAGGAACACTTGAAACGATTTTAATAAAATATTTCAATACAACACAAATAAACAACAAAATATTTATGTATTTCTTATAAATAGATAGACGACGTTGTTTATCGGCATTGTTTATTTAAAAAAAAATATTATTTATTATTACCATTATTGTAATTGATAATTCACTCACGAATTTGTTTGATTTTAATGATAGAAGAAACAAGAAGAGTTTTTATATTCCAACTTCCTTTGTTACCATTTATGCAACATTGCACGGACACATCCGCCCATATGCAACGCACTGCAGAATTCCAAACATATTTTCGAATCGTCTGACATATTCAATAAACAACACACAATCATTGCCAAAATAACGAAACAAAACAATAGCGAACAACAACACTACAACAATCTTAAAAAATTGTTGTCACAAATGTGGCGTAATCAATTTTCCAAGATTCAATCGGAATTTATTTGAAATTTGAATGTGTCTCTGTGTATGTGTGTGTGATCGATCAAAGGTCAAAAACAAAAGAATAAATTACAACGAATTTACACACAAGGCTTTTAATTTTTAAATGGCTGTCGTCTCTATTCGGATATTGTTTTTAAGTTGGTTTACAATTGTCTGGATTGTTGTAATTAAGAGAAAGACAGATAGAGAGGAAAACGCAATTCTATCTATCTACCAAAACATTGCGTTGGAAATTAAACAAATATTTATACAAAAACAAAATAAAAAAAAACTACTATAGTCTTATCGGTGAAACATTTAGAATAACAAATAAAAAAAAGAAATTCGTTGGAAAACCTACCTGTTGGTATCAAAAAATTCATCCCCAAAAAAGAAAAACACTTCAAAACACTTAATTCTTGTTATCTAGACGAACACAACGATTAATTGGTGCTAATTAACAAAAAAATTCCAATAGTTGTTTGTTGTTATCTACTACGTTGATGGTAGAAAAGAAAGCACCAATACTACCTAAGCCCTCGCTATAACTGACACGACTGTGGTCGATGGTAGTTGTGAGTGTACCGAAGGCCCCATTGAAGAATGCATTCACTCACTTGCATAGTTGAAACAGAACGAGATAGATTATGAGTTAAATCAATTGGTGGGGATGTGTGTGTGAGAAGAGAGAGAGTGTGAGTGTGAGTATATGTAGAACGGAGTAAATTTTCGGATGTTTATCCCATTCATAACTGATGAGAATTCAACGTTTTTTTTTCCTCTATTCTTCCACCTATGTTTAATTAATGTGGGCAAATGTGTGTAGGGAGTTTCTATTTAAGACATATCTTGACTAATTTGTAGGTTGTACGAACCAAAACATTGCCAATTTTGTACCATTCTCGACCTAAATTAGTCAAAAACAACAACAACAACAACAGTTTTATTGTTGTTGTTATTCTTGAAATAGAAATAAAATCGTTTTATTGTTATATGCATAAAAATAGAAGAATAAGAATTTAGAAATAACAATTGATTTTTATTATTGTTACAACAACTAACAGAAAGGTGGTATATTTTCACAGTGAGACTGTGTTGATTATGCAAAAGGTCATTCCTATAATAGTGATGTACTAATTTTAGGCGCAAATCTAAACGGCGGCGCCGAGACGCTCCCCTGTGAAGTTTCATCTTCTTTCCTCTATCTATCTCAATTTATTATAACTAGTTATCTTTATCTAACAAGGACATTATCCTATATAAAATATTGAGTAATTTAGGTCGTTCCAATTGGAGACTTATTGAGAAATATTTCGGGTTTTTCTTTTGTTGTCAATAACAAACAAGACTGTTCAATTACGCTTTTTCTATATCGATCAATAGTAGTAGTTTATACCTAAATAGATACTATAATTATCATATATTTTACTCATAAAATATCGATAAGTAACTTACCAATAAGTAATGGGAAATTTATCGATGATATACTATCAAAATGTTTGAAATTCACACACTTATCAATATTCCAAACAAAAGTTCCCCAATATTTCTCCTGAAGGAATTTGAGACGAAACAAAAAAATATATATAATTTTTGTGCCTGCGTTCCGCTATGTTTCCGTACCGTCCAGAAACATATTGTTTGATCAGGACTAGACCGGCAAAAATTAGAACTGTTAATAACATCATTTGCCATTTTGTCAAATATGTGTCCAATGCATTTATTTAAATACAAAATTATAATCATCCAATAATTTAAGAATGAAAGAAACAAACCAGGTACAGTACAACGCCCATCTTTTACAGTGTGTTGGAGCTGTCGTAACAGTCACGGTAAGAGCAGATACTTTGCAAATTGTTTCTCCAGTTAAGCCTCATAAAAGTGTCGTAAGGGATTGTAAAAATGAGATGATTTCTAACATTCCTGCTGTATGTAAATTTACAGAGAAGTCGGTGCAAATAACTGTTAAGCAATTAAAGTAGCTTCTGCACCATTTTTAATGGAAGGAAATTTTCATAAAAGTACAATCTGTCCGTTATGATTAGTTTCCTTTCAAACTACTCAATAAAGTGCTTTTATTATTTGTCTCTTTTAGGTCCGGTTCATCTTCCCTTCCTGAATCACGACTTAAGATAGGCTTTTTCTTAAATTAATCTAAATTTCCTGGAGCATATCTTGAATTCTACTTAATTAAAATTCGGTCAAGAAACATAAGGTCGAGCTTAAGTAGAGATTTAGGAAGGCAAGATGGGCCGGGCCTTAATATCTAAAAGTCAGCCAAGTTAATTAAACGAAGTATAAATCCTACTTAATAGTTTTCTCTATTTATTTTGAAAAGATTAGGTTAGAACAAGTCAATGTTCGAGTTTCAAGATAGATAAGCGTGCAATTAAGAGATAAAAACCGTTAAAGAAATGTTCAAATTAAACAAATTTTGTTCATTACTGGAGTAAATTGAACAGACAATTTATAAATTTTTTTAATTGTGAAGTCAAATTCAAGTAAACTCGAACGATTCTCGACTTAGAACAACAATCAAAAACTGCAAATCAACATCCATTTTGATAATGGTTCAACAGTTGGAAAATTCCCAATCTAACGATAACTATTATCAATGAAACTTTCTTACCCTTGTTAAAACAAAAAAAAAACAAAGCCTAATCAATTTGCAATATCGTTCAATTTTTTTATAGTTTATATTAAACTATGTTGTAATCGGGTGCGGGGTTCCGGTTCCGGTGTGACGTATTTCCGTGGAATTTCCGGGTGCCAATGTCGTTGTGTTCATTCATGTCGAATACAATGGCAATTTTCAATTTATATTTATTTATTTATTCATCTATCTATGCATGTATATGTACAATATATTATAATATAATAAGTAAAACATTCAATTCTTACAAGGAAAACATACGTATATCTATTTTATTTAAGGCAAATTGTTATAAATGATTAAACAATTTCGAATGGAATAAGTGAGAGTTGTAAATGGATGAATTATCTGTTATTTTCTATTATCCATTCATATTTATCTATGTATTATTATTTTTTTAAATAAATAAACTAGATGACATTGATTGTTGTTGTGAATAGAACGCATTCTATATAACTTACGCAATTCAAAGTTATTTTTAGACGATTGCATATTTTCCATTCGATTTAATAAATTAAACAAAATTATTAATTGATAAATTGTAATTTTTTTCGAACAAAAATAAAAATAAAATAAAATAAAATTAATAAACCATATGACTAATTTTTATTATAAGTATTTTAAATAAGATTAAAGACATATTTCATTCACATGATATGACTAAAGTTTTCAATTGATAATTTCAATTATTGTTATTATGAATATTAGTCATATAAATAATATTTCCGCAATTCTTCACAAAGAATATCATTAAAACAACATCATCATCATCATCATCACCATTATAGTGTGTGATAATGACTTTTAATTAATTAACAGGATTTATCTAAGACTTAGTCGAGTCACTGTTATCAGTTTCGTTGATGATGTTGTTTAATTTGCGGCTAATACGATGCATTAAGAGTTTGTAGTGCACGTATGGTACATCGAATTTGGCTTGACTGGTCATTTACAGCTTGAAAGTCAAGTTTGAATTGTTTTACTATACAGCTTGGACGATTTGGTTGGAAATAAAGCGATTGTTTACATAATAAATATGTAAACCCTTAACCCAGCCAAAGTTATGATGAATTTTGATTATCTCCAGTGACTATTCGAAATTTTGAATAAACCATCGACACATGCTTTGAATTCTAACAAATATCTTGTAGAATTAATTGATGATTGTGTTTTATCAACAAGTGTAGTTTAATTGTTCCTCTAATTAGAATGATTATGATATAATCCGATAGGAATTAGTTGTAATTATCTTCAGATTTATTTATCAAAATTTTCAACGTATATTGTATAAAAAGGAAGCACGTTTCATCCTGGAAATCCCATATAGACTACAGATACTTGCATTGTTTATTAAATAGGTAAAAAATACACAGGGTCTCTGACATTTTCATCAACAACAGGCAAAAGAAAACGCCAATTCTGGCGTCACCCTCTCACAGAAAAAGCACGTGTCTACTTTACATAATTCTTCAGTAACTATTCGTAATTGATTAACTGAATTTCAACAAAAAAAAACAGCACTAATAAATCGGTAAAAGGGTATGAATTTTGAAATTATTCGAAATTCATCGGCGCATTTTACGATCGATGTGTCTTCATCTAAATAGTTGCAGACGTGGTGGATGATGTGAACGTGATGGAATTCGCAGGTTACAAGTGGTTAAGCCTCAATCGTATGCAAAGATAGCATTTTGTATTGTCAATATTTCCATAAAATTATAAAACAGCTTATTCGTATAAGCAGTGTTTTTAAAAATAGAATTGATAAAAAAAAAGGTTAATTATAGATAAAAATAGACAAACGTATTTTAATCAGAATTGTTTTATTTCTGTTTGTTGTTTGACAATTAAATCTTATGTTATACTATCACAGCAGTAGTTGCTAGGGAATTGGCTTGACTCCAACTGGAATTATTATTTTACTTAATAAGTACAAAGTTTATATGTAAAATCAACTACATAAATATAAATACTTAAATAAAGAACAATTAAGTAATAGGTATTTAATTGTTCCACACCATCAATAATAATTCATCTTGTGATTGTTTAAAACGAAAAAAAAATTACTTATGTCTTAGAATTTGATGTCAATAGTTTTTTTTATTATTATTATTATTGTTAAGTTAATATGAATAAAAATTTATCTAATAATAGAAAGAATATTGTTAACAACTATCCTAGACCGACGTCTAAGGTCATCATAACAAGGAATCCAAGGATGGCGCCCCAAGATGCCAATTTACCATTACCACTGTAATATAAAACAAAATAAAAATCAAAAATTAATGGTGATTATTACAATAATTAATGTTATTTCTCTATTACTATGTTGTTAATTTAAATTATCAATTGGGCAATTTATTATCACATTATCAAATATGTATGTAGAAAGTTACAGTAGAATCCATTTAATTACAGCATATGTAATTGTGGGCGGCTCTTGAATGAAGCGATTCAACAGAAGGTCAAAAACAAAAAAATTCAAATAGCGTCTAACCACATTTAAGCTTAGGCACCGTTTACGTTGCCAAGAAACTTAAATTTGTAAGCACACTGTTGACCAATAAACTCGTGTAAAGATTTTTGAATTACTGTTGCTGCTTGATAAGTTTTCGATCTGTTATAAAATTGCGCCAATTGTGAAATAAAACTTTAGACCTATTTATTCACCTAAAAATCGAGAAATGATTTATTGGTGTAGATTTCAGCGTGAAAAAAAATTAATTTATTGCACGTTACTAGCTGTATCGTGCCACTGTAATGTTTAGACTAAAGGCCCGTTTACATGAGCGGGAAATTCGCAACGAGTTTCTCGCCAGATTCTTCTTTTTATCTAATGTATTTACATTAGACGTAAATGAACTCGCTTGAATTTGTTTTTTTTGTAAGTTTCTACATGATAGAAATTTGCTATCAATTTCGCGTCTAGTGGAAACTTATTTCACCTCTATTTTCTACAATTTGTACTCCATAACATTTTAGATAGTAATGGATGGAAAAAATTCTTTAATATATAGAACAACAAGTAAAATTTATCCAAACACTATGAGGAAACTGTAATTTAATCGTAGAATGGTAAGAATTACCATTAACTATTGAATTTGTATTTCTAGGCTAAAACTGCGGAAAGGTTAATTAACATATTTAATTAAATTATTTTGAATTATTTCCGGATTAGCAAGGAAATCCTCATTGACTGGACATGTGATACAGTCGTTTAATTAACGTTTTATTTTGATTACGAAATCATTCTTATAGAACTTATAGAACGCAATGATGTCGCTAATACGTTTTGTTGCTGTACTTCTAGTAGCGAATGAATTATATTTGCGTGGCTTCTACTGTACTTTCATAGTAAAAACGATGTAAATTTAATAAAACATCGATCTTTTTCCTGTTAATGTGCTCACATAATATAAAAATAAATTGGATCGGAAATTCGATCTTGACTAATTGTAAGCTGATAATAGTCGAAAAATTCAATCGTGTTCTTCTTTTCTCTCTGTTAAATTGAACAAATAAAAAAAGAGAAGAGAAACAGCCCACCCAAACACCACAACAAGACAACAACAATTCATCCAAAACAAGTCATTTTCAAACTAGATACTCATCAAGAATTCTTCGAATGTAATGAGCAAAATCCAAACCGAGATGAACGACAAAAAAAAAACACAAAAAAACGCGTGGAAAAATTTCAAATATCTATCAAGATAGATTTAATGTGACTGTAAAACATTTAGAAAATCGTTAATAGAAATTCTAAGAATGTATTATAAAAGCGATAAATACATTAAAAAAATTTCGTGATAATAAAAATTTATGATGTTTCAAATCTGTATGAAAAATCGTAACAATTAATTTTCTTTAATATTTGAAATACAGAGAAGAAGAAAAAAACAGACAGAACAGGTAAACGAGCATGTGGAATATTTGAAAATTATCGTAAATTCAACGAAGGTATGATTCAAATAAGTAGAAACGTGATTGTAGTTCGGAATGAATCATTTATTAATTTTTCAAATTTGTCCTTTATAGATTTGTTATTCTGTTATAAATTCTTCTATTTCGTATCTTTCCGTTTAATTAATTGTTAACATTAAAAAATAATAATAATTAATTAGCATATTAAAATTCCTGTCGGCTATTAATCGGTTGATATGTTGGAAATTTAACAAAAACATAAACGGGTAAATTTGTTTTTTGTTGAAAAACATTATAGGAATTGTGAATCATTTTATTACTTTTGTTTATCATCGATTAAACGAATCCGTCTTCATTAATCACACTACTAAACGATGAAATTCATAATTAGATAATATTGTTAATAAAAATAAATGTTGACGTTTTATAAAGAAATTATTATTGATTTTCAATTAGATACAATTTACTCACTTTGTATTAGCTTCTGGTATAATATCGTCAACTACAACATAAAACATTGCACCAGCTGCAAAAGCCAATGCATAAGGCAGTGCCGGTTGAGCTAGTGCAACAGCACAAGCTCCCAAAACCCCGAATATTGGCTCCACCATACCGCTTAATTGACCATACCTATAAAGAGAGGCACGCTGAAGTTCGGGGATTCCCATCAAAATTAAACAAACAATTGCGGTTAGATTATTATATAGATGATATAACCACAAACATATTCATTTTATAATAAAAATAGATTTGTATTATAATTAGAAGAATCAATGTTCTATTCGTATGAAATAGTTTCTTATTAAATGTCCTTGTTGTTGCATACCAGATGGTTTGCTCACCAATTAAAGCTTGACCTCCATACGATGAACACTCCCTTACAACGGATCATGGATGCAAGTTGCTTCATTCTATTATAGAGAACTAAAACGTTTAAAAATAAGAATCATCGAATTAAAGTAATCAATTTATAATTATCCAATTCAATTTAATGACTTAATTGTGTTGAAAAATAGCCTTTTTTTTGGTAACAATTGTAAAATCTGAAAATATCAATCATTGTAAAAGATAGGTACACACTGCTATGTGAATGTCTTGCAACATGGCAAGGTATTCGCGACCCTGCAAGGTCGTTTCTCAGTTCATTAGAGGCCCCTGGCCCCCTGTTTATGTGTATGTGTGTGTCTGTGTTGTATCTGTGTGGATCTGGCTTTAGAGCTCAAGTTCAAAGCTGTTCCAGTAGAAATTACTCACCTAATTTTACAAATTCAAAGAATCAAATATAATAAAAGTTGCATTCCTTAAAAGTGATATTTTATAGATTTTAGTAGCTAGAATATGTCAGTTGGTATTGTGGTTAATAGTAAACGCCGTTGTGTTCAACATACCAAACTGCACACTTTTACAGAAACAACAACAACAACAACAACGAAACTGTTGTTGTTCTTGTTATAAAGGACGGATTTGGCACAATTCGTGACATATGGTGACTGAAATCTATTAGAAAATCTCAATTGATAAATTAACAATATTTTAGGTAAATAAAAAAAATAAATAATAATAATAACTTGTTTTTCCAATAGAATTTTACATGTAAATTATGCGGTAACCATCAAAGTTGTCCTAGATTTACATAAACATTCCATTCAAAAAAAGATTGTGTTAAAAAAATTAATTTTATTGTACATTCAATTTATAATATAAAGAGAGAGAGACTAAAAAAAATCACCAAATGTCGCCCCAATTTCCAACAATCTTATTAATACAAGACGGTTGAAATTTATGATTTTAACTTGACCTTAATGTTCTGATAAGAAATGAGAACGAAATGAAGATAGTGAGATAGAAAAATCTTTTTTTTTTGTTAATATCTTGTAACTTTGTTCATTATAACTTCCAGCTTGGTGTTTTTTTTCTGTTTAATTTCTTAATTATTTTTAAATTATTTATCATCCTCATATCATCGTTCAACAATGTGTCACCAAGTTCTATTTTATTTCGATCAACAGCTGTACACAAGTTTCCCAAGAGTTCAAATTCATGAATGAAATAACTTTTATGAATGAAAACTTTCTTGCATGATAAAAACCTTCAACAGCGACACACACACACACAAAACAAAAACAACACACACACACACGCGGAAAGAAAGAAAAAGGAGAAAAGTAACGGAAGTTGATAACAAATTATTCTCAAAGCGGACATGTGACGTATCAATGTTGTTTCGTAGGTGATTAACAATGTCTGTTGTCGAATGGGAAATTTATAAATTATTCAAATTACTACCACAATTATACCAAAAAAAAACCAACAACAACTATTGATAATAATTAAATGAAAGGGGCGACGGTTCATCAGTATTTCAAATGATAAGTTCAAACAATTTGGGAAACTATATACCAGCTGTAGTGTTTCATTTTGAAATATAGAGCCATTGACCTGAAATTTGGGGTCGTATGCCAATGCTACTTATCAAATATTGATAACAACACAACATTTCATTTCATTTCATAGACGAAAAAAATAATAATACAAGAACTCACCATAGACTTCTCCATGTACTGAAACCAGCGGCTTGTAATGGTAGACTTACTGCTAAACCTTCAGGGAAATTTTGAATTCCGATCCCGATAGCTAAATTCCTGTAATAAATATTAAAAATTTATGACAGGTTGTTTTTTATTTATAATTTCAAATTGTTTCAAATTAAATTAATCACCATCGCGTATCGGCTATTTAATATTAATAAACTATGTATTAAAAATTATAAATTCTAATAATTTTCGGGTATTATTATGATTTATAAGAGTGTCATAATCATCTGGGTTATTTATTAGATTTTTTGTTTGGAAAAAATCCTTACAGTGGCTAGGAAATTGGGATATCTGAAAAGATATTCGGAGCGCATCCACCAAAATTGCACGATTCAACAAAAAATGCGATAATTACGAAAATTTCGTTTCTATAATTGATAATTGTTGGATTATCCCAATTTTATTGGGCCATTTCGATGTGTATCCAAGATGTTTTGTTGTTGGATTCCAGCAAATTTGATCGTAGGTAGTGAATATTTGCGTGGGGCCCGACCCTGTGTCAATGAGGAAGAACACTTCCCCAGGAAGTGAATATTAACCACTAACATCCTTCAAATTGTAGCCACAATATTATTGTAGACGACTTGGATCTAATATTATCCAAAAACAAAACGAAACATTGTTTATTGATGATTTCTTTTCAAATAACTTAGAACAATATTTTGGAATCCATCCACGATATTGTTGTTATTTCAACATCTATATGTTAATGTTGGATTGTTTCGCAATCCAACAGGTCCCAATTTACAGTGTTTTCTTAGAACGTTTTGAACAAATTGTTGTGGAGATATGAGTTGACACGCGTCGTCGCCATGTCGAGTAATATGAATATGTCTAGTCCAAGAATAGTGTGTGAAAATATGCAACAGGATGTAGTGGTGTATTATTTGCATAAAGGCATTGTTCGTCTCTTATAACAACAAATAACAAACGAACAACAGCGACATTTTGATGGAAAAAATTACAAAATAAAAGAAATGACACACTAAATTGTGGAAGAATTAGAAAATAGAATTAACATAATTTGTTTCCTAGACTATACATGAATTTCAATAACAATCGAAATAGTAGTTAGTAGCTTGGCTTTTTGTTAACAAATTTTCGATGGTAATTCTTATAAAAAAAAATTCTTGAATAAACTACAAGTTGACATTCCCACGGTTGATTCTATTAAAATAGTCGTCTGTTTTGTTTTGTTTTTTTAAATGAAAGAAAACAATCATAAACACATTTTTCCATTAAAATAATGGAATATTTAGTTAAATCCTTTTATTGAATTTTGCATTTTTCACTACGAACGAGCCATAACCACAAACATTTTTCTTTTTCGGTAAATTATAAGAAACTAATATCTAATATTATTATTGCCTTTCGGATCGTTGTTTACACGATCTTTAACACACAGAACAACTGTAAATTTGAAGAATTTCAAATTTTCTAAAATTGCGGATGTCCAGATGTTTACAAAGTTGGTGGTCAATTAAAGTCTCGTTGTTGTTTTTTTTTATCAATTGCCACCGACTGCTTCATTCCTTCTTCGCTATAGTGTTGTTGTTGTTGCTGCGCCGTTCTTGTAAAGCTGATGGGAATGTATGCACGTAATTTGTGCAAGTTTCATTATTTGTGTGACCCAATGACGCGGCAGCAACATGAATGCATGGAATGTGCCGGTGCGAGGTGTGGGGTTCGATTCCAAGAAGTGACGGTGTAGATTCGCGGACAGTTAGAATGACATGTGCCGGTCGACGACCTCGTTACCGCCGCCGCCACCATCATCAACCATCCAAAACACCAAAAAAAAAAACATCATCAAGACCACCAGAGACACCACCATATCACAATCAACCCCTTTATTCGTATTTAAAAGAAATCTAGCTACAACGACTTTCAGCTCTGATAATCATACATTTTGATGATGATGATGATGACAATGATGACCATCATTTATTTATTTAGTTAAAATATTAGATAGTTGTTAAATTCGGGCAAGGTTATCCTGCTTTCAGTATTTAGAAGAAGAAACTGGGACGTATCTTTCACAATTTCTATGTCACATAAACCATTATCTATTGTTACTTTGTTAACGACTCTTCTGGTTGGTTTGGCGGACATTGTGCTAGTTTTTTTTTTAAAGAATTTCGTAAAATCTTATAGGAGAAAATACAAATTTGATCACTTCAAAAGTTATATTCTATACAGCAACTTTTAGTTTCGAATGCTTCAATCAATTTTATAGACAAAACGATATATTAATTCACCAAACTAAAGATTTTCTGAATGAAAGAAATAGAACGGTGAATTGAAAGAGAAGCTAAAAAGTATGTGTGGATGTGTGTGTGTGTGTGTGTGTGTGTGCCTTATGGGCGTGTGTCAGTGAGTGGTCTTTAACATTATATTACTGAATACTACCGCTGATACTCTTTCAACATCAAAGATGTGTATGTATGCACATAGAGGTGATGCATGAAGAAGAATTTGATAAAGTGAAGTATATAGAGGAAGAATAACAAGAGAAAAAAATAAACACGTGCGCTTGCGGTCATTTAAAAGTTTAAAGAGCGAACTGCACGTTCGGGGTGCTAATTACAGTTGTCATGCTGCTCTGTCAATGACCAACCCAGTACAACACCCGATTATTACTTGATCAAATAACAACGTTGCATACATAAGAGATAGTTTACCAGATTTTCAATAATTAGATCCTTTGAAGACATTTTAAACTTCACTGTATTCGTCTATATTCCAACGAATGGAATGAAATTTCTTTTATTGTTAGAAATATAACTTCGTGGTGGCTCTATATTGGTGTGTTTCCTAGCCTTTCTTTCCCATTTCGTGTATCGAACAACAAACAACAATAACAACGACAATGTTGATTGGAATGCAGTTGCCAGCAACTGGCAACACAACTTTTTTTCCTAATGAAATAGTTCGCTTTCAAATTGTCTGGCTTTATTATTGTTATTGTATTTACACTATATTGTGTTGGTCTCTGGATGGTTACACACATTGTTAAATAGTTCTGTTGTTGTTGAACCGATTCTAATCATTAAT
Organism: Meloe dianella; assembly: GCA_028455855.1. Classification (NCBI taxonomy): domain Eukaryota; kingdom Metazoa; phylum Arthropoda; class Insecta; order Coleoptera; family Meloidae; genus Meloe; species Meloe dianella. The sequence continues at coordinate 2,639,573 of JAPTHL010000039.1, forward strand.
TTTTTCGCATGTCATTCATAACAAATAAATGTTTTAGAAACATGTTTTTTTTTTACAAAAAGTCTACAATTTACTACAGCTCGAAAATTTTTGGTTCATCCATCGGGACTCGAACGCGAAACTTCAAGCTTGCCGAACTGACGTGTTGCCCATTACACGTCGGCGAATTAACCATTCTTATTTCATTTAATTCATTAATTAATCTCTGTTCGTTTGGTGGTTGCGTGTCTATGTATATCCATACACAAAAAAATTAAAGTGTATATTTCAGGTAGTAATTGATTGAAGGCAATTATCGTTTAGGGAGAGTTCAACTGAAAATTGTATCATTTATCGTGTAGCTTGGGGCAAATTATTGAAATTGCACGATATATTCGTTATAATATTGACGAATATCCAAATTTTCAATCATACTTATCGATAAACGCTGTTTTTTTTTTAAATATTTTCTCTAATGTTAACATTGAATATTTATTATTAAATACTTGTATAATCTACCTTGATAGTGCATCATAAAGCATGTCAGATAAGAAAGCTGGAAAATTAATTGAAAATAAATGACATGCCAATAAGATGCTTCTTAGGCATAAACTGCATACATTTCGTGTTTCTTGATATATCCACGTGTGAGTTCTATTTACTAAACCTATGTATTCACAATTCCCATTCATATAACAACATCCATATCCATTCAGTTTATTTCAACATAACAAATATTTGTGGTGTTATAATTAATCAATTTCTGTTTCGAAAGAGAAAGAGAGCTAATTAAGTTTTCTAAATGTTGGAGATAAAATCGAGATTGGAACATACAAATAATGTAATTCGCAAAATAGATATACCTTCAAAATGCTCACGCAAAACTCAATCTTGTCTTAGAAAATATAGGAATATCCTTAAGTATTGTGATTTTGTGTTCTAAACATTATTCTGACATTGAAATTATACTATAATTCAATTTAAGGTGTTTTAAATAATTGTCATTTATTATTTGTTATTGTTATTTATTAATTATAATATTGAACGAATCGTTTTCATTAAATAGAAAATTGGAGCTGTTTTAAACAACTTGGCAAAGCAAAGAAGTAAAATGCCACTAGCTGGAAGTAGCCAGCAGGAGCTCGAGCGGATCTTGTGAAGTAAAAGGGTCAAGTCGCCTGTGGAATGTGGCCAGGCCTACCTTGACCAGACGGTCGTGATCGCACACCGTTCAGGAATGCGCTCTCCACTCTCGCACCTGCAGAAGACAGAGACCCCTCTTTCTTGTTTGTGTACATGTGTGTATATTAAACACACCAGCCTATACGTACATGTAGATATATTTCTATATACAACTATGTAATAAAATACATAATAATTCATTTTTACAACTACATACAACACATATACATATGACCTCATTCCGGTAAGGTTGCAGGATTTTATTTGAAATCTAGTCGATTTTTCAGTTTTGGACCTTGTCCTATCTAGCCTTGATTGGAATGTGTTTTCAATCAATATGTTAAAACATCGCGTCTTGATTAAAAACGATACAAGTTGTATGAATTGTAAGAATTGCTGAAGAGTGCGATGTTTGGTTAATGACCTCTTTCAATGCACCTCAAAGAGGCCCAACAATCTTGTTAGACGAAATGCCAAGAAAAAGCTATCGATTCCAGATGTAAAGCTGATCAGCAGTAAAGTGCGATTAGAATGAACCAATATACTATTCCAATTTTATTAACGACCCAAAAAAAATTACAGAAACTATTCGTATTTCACACAATCCTACTTTAATAATATTAAATTAAATCAAACAATTGGTAAAAAGAAGTGCAAAGAGTAAGTAAATAATCTTGCAGGATTGAACACCTGCAAGATGAGACCTTATACACTATAATAAAGCAAACAGAACAGAGTTTGCAAACATTGAATGAATGTTTCCCTAGTGAATAATTTGAAAATTTTGTTTCAATTGTACGATTGTTGATTTTTCTGGTTTATGTTATTGTTATTGTTTTTGTTTCTCCAATAATATTTTCGAATATATGGATAAATTCTCGTATAAATCAAGCTCTAGTTAGCACGTCACAGATGGGTTGCAGCATTCTTGCTCGTCTGACTTGTAGAATGAACGGTCACTTCCGTTATAATTTTTAAGTCCGTAATTGGATTGTCAGTTTATGTATAAGTTGTTCTTATGTCCGAGCGATTAGTTTTTTCCTAACGTTCCCTAAATGTAGTTACATTTGATAAAAAAAAATATTGCATGAAACAACTTACAAATTTCTATACATTGCAATGTTGTGTTTAGATTAGTATTTTTCTTTTTAATATTATATATAATTATAAAATTTAAAATTAAGATCGTTTAAAATTGGATGTTGCTGTTAAAGTACATTACCAAACAAAAAATGAGAAAATTAATTGCACACTGAAATTATAACGTCGGCCTGAGCTTTCTGATCACAAAGACGAAATCTAAAGACAGAGAAAGAATGAGATGTTGCAAAGAATAAAAAGAAGATAAACTTGCATACCTTGCGTGTAGGGCAACCGCCTGCATTTTGGAAGAATGCAAAACGAGATGAAAAGAGCAGTAACAAAATAAAGTCAAAAGAAACAAGAAAAAAATTAAAGAAAACTAAAACAACGAGAACAACAACAACAAGAACCACACATACAATAATAATAAAAAAAGAAGAAACATCAAGACACCCTATCTGTCTCTCTCGCCCATCATTTATCACTACAATCGCCGGCAGGGAGCTGGCCGATCACCCTATTTTATAACCTCTCACTTTCAAATTATTTACTCCACACTTGCGGGATCCTTTGTGTCTCGGCCGGTGCGCGACCACTGGCGCCTAGTTCTTCAGCCTCTCCCACATTCGGTCAGTTAACCCTGACAGGGTGCCTACCAACATTTCGTTCAACTTCAACAGCAGCATTCATAAAATTTAATCAAGAAATTCACAAATTGCCTTACAATACGTTCTTGATAAAACAACAACAACAACAAAAAATCAATGTCGTTATTCATTAGTTATTATTCTTGTATGTGTGTGACTGATTTATACAAAAATTTTTGATTGGAAAACTTAACGGAGATAGCATTAAAGTCCCTTTGAGTGTATAGGCGTGGTTCGATGCCTAAATAAGGATATCGTGTTGTTGAAAACCGGTGTATTTGATCCACACCATTGGTAATTTTGTACTGTTGAATTTAGGATTGTTTTTATTGGTTGAGTTCCATTTGTATGCATTTCAAGTTATGATTACACACCATTATATCGTCTATATAGTGGAGAAATGATGGAAAAAAGTTTTCAAGAAATCCACTGACGACATCAACGATTAATTATCGAATTGTTCTGGTCAGAGTGCCTAACGAAATGTTAATTTAATCGTAACAGATTCGACTGAATTGTACTGTTTTTCTTTAATTTTTGTTGCAGTACAAAATAGCGTAATTCATCATTAAAATAGATTATGTGAAATTGGTGGATGCGCCGGAAGAATATTCATCAAACTTTTATCGCTTTTTCGTCTGAAAATATTCTAAAGGAATATCGATTCTCGTTCTACTTGTATTATAAGAGACGTATCCTAGTCACGACCTCCTGCTCATAATGACCTCGAATGAACTCGATAAAGCTCAACGACACATAGCTTATGGTAGGTAGAAGAACTTTCTGATATTGATCCTGGCATGGCGGTTTAGTCCTGGCATGAGCAGTACTTTGGATCGATATAATATGTAACTCATCCACTCCTTACCGTTGCTACCATCCTGTTAAAATACTTCCTGTTTTATTCCAGGTAAAAGCAATATTAATCTAAATTAATACACTTCCGGTATGCATTTCAATGGATTATTTAAAAAACATATACCAATTAAATGAAATAATCCAGGTAAAATTGGTTTGATTTTCAGGAAAATTGTGTAAAAGCTCGATTTTCAGAAAATTTATACCAGGACAACAGGATATTTGTAGTGGTATTGGGTAATGTGGAAAGCTTTGTGAGCTTTCATGGAGCGGCGAAATTTTCCGGAAAATGAAGAAAATCTATCCGGCTAGCAGGAAATTAAGTAGGTGTCCGTTGGTTTTTCTTTTATGTTTCTGTTGGTTTAGAATGTAGATTTGTTGGGCTAGTAGTTGATTCCGGGAAAGCGATAAAGATGCCGCATGCTGATGACCTGTATAAAAACACATTAAAAGTGACCATTTCACTTTGCATATCAGATCGAAATTTGCATCAAATTTGAGATAGAAGAATGCGAACGGTGGGCAATTTTAACTACAATAAAAAGCAAGGAGTAGATTTTGTGTTTCATTTTGGAAAATAATTAGAGTATTGAACAGAGACAAATGTATTGTTGTAATAACAAGAGGCATTATTCAACAAATGAAATATTGTAATACAGGTTCCTACATCCTGCTAATTTTCTAGATAACGCATCTATCTAAAACAAAAACCGAACACCTTGCATGTGTTGTTAGTGGGTTGGTCTTTTACTAAAGAGAGATCAGTATAATTAATATTCAATGATAAATAGACAAAAAAATTATAACATAAAACGTATATTTGCATAAAACCATACCGCCCACTTCAATTCTATTAAATATGAATGTATCTCAAAATAATAAAAAAAAATTATTAAACAGAATGGAAATAATTACGTTGTTAGTTGGCCGGAAATTAACAGGTGAATAATGTGCAGAAATTTTTACATGCATCATACAATTAATTTCGAAACAAGCAAGTAAATAAAGTGAAAAGAAAAATGGTAGGTATAGACACAAGGCACAGGATGTGGAAGTGGTGGTAATAGTCATTAATTTTACAAAAATTTAAGTATTTTTGGTGTTTCGTTCACGTAAATTAATTGATATGTTGATGTGCGGTGTGAATTTTTCAGTTTTCTTCATGATATATTGAATAATTTCACTGTAATTTAGTATGAAACAACTAATAAAACCGTCAACTGGTCATCTATTAACAACATTGTTGAGAACAACTTTTCCATATATCATAAACAATAAAATGTGGCAATTTGGTTTTATTATTAAATATTTGTTTGTGGTTCCTATTATGTTCAAACATAATAATTCTAATTTATATTACGATATTTTGTTCTATTTTTCAGAAGTATATAGGTATGTAATGTACTAATGGCCCCTGGTCGGAAAACAGACTTAGTTTAGAGAGTCTGCTGACCGTCTCCGACCTACCCAGTTCCAGGAACTCCAAACACTGGTTCAGGTATACACAACACACATACACACACACACACACACACACACACACACACACACACACACACACACACACGCACACACACATGAACATTAACATCATCCCAAGTTACATAACCCATAGGTGTTTTCTCACTTCAATTCATGTGCAATAACCACAGTATAACATGTGTTGAAAAAGAACATTAAGTTCGGCCGTTGTCCAAAGAAGAAAACTTGATTTCTATATAGAGTGAAAGCATGATAAAGGGAGATAGATGTAAATGAATTTCAAAAACCTGTGGCGGCTTATGCGTTTTTAATTTAACAAGAGGGTTAGAATGTCGGCCGGTGTTTCTGCATAATGTCTATAAAGTGCCTGTACCAACGACGTGAACAAGGCGCCAGTATACACAAAATACACACACACACACACACGCATACACACACAAACACAAACACACATCTGTTATTTCGTTTTTGGACAACAGAAGAAAACAACAACAACAACAGCATACCCGCAGCAATAAGAACAATTCTCTTCCAACAATTGTTATTTTAGAAAAATGATAAAATGATTGATTAAAATTCCTTATAAGGTTGATTAGAGTAAATCAAATAGCTGAGATGACATAAACAATAAGAAGTTCTTTCACAACTTCCGGCCTCAATCAAACGTGACGCAGACTGCATGAATGACTTTAAAAAACGGCCAATATAACGTGATAGTTTTTTGTTGTTGTTGTTATTTATTATTATATAAACAAAAACATTTTTGTGTTTCGTGTGTGTTTTCATTAAAATTGGAAATAGGAAGTATTTATTTGAAGAGAAATGATATAAACACAAACGCACAATTTAAAATTATTATATAGACATATAGTTTTGTTTTTACAATAATAAAATTGTTCAATTGAATTGTTTCCTTGGTATTTTAACTAAAATTATTGTGAACGTTCTATTTTTAACATTAGTATCTATTAAAAAACCACAGTGGCGCGTTATAGCGTCATGGAGCCCCAGGCACAATTTGAATTTGGGGGGCCGCCCCCATTTTCTTCGGAGGAAATTCGATATTCTCACTACCGTAATGCGTTTAAAAAAAGATTGCTTTGGGAGCCTTCGCCTGTTTGTGGGGCGTTACAGGTATTTGCCCATCGGATAATGCGACACTGTAAGGACTAGACCCATCGACAACTACTATTACCCACTCTAATGGGGTAATCTAAACACATAGTTAGCTGTGACGTATTTTATAACAAAAAATATTAGCTTATCGTTAGTAAAAATCGTTAATAAAAATAATTAACATAAGATTATTTTATGAGAAATAGTTCAGTCTTTGTTTAACTTATTGTAGGTCGATATGGGTCTATTGATTGCCTTTCTAAAATCAACATGAATGAGACAGAGACATAAATTTCTCGATATGTTGCGCTATCTCGGTTTCATAAATGTGAACTCCATAAAAGTGGGTTTCTATGGGTCTAGTCAACAATTGAAATAAGACCGATTGAAGGTGAGATAAGCGTCTGAAATATGAAGTCGATCGAATTTGAGAAAAGTTACACCAATCTCTTACACTGGTATCAGGTTGACAATGATTTTTATCAATAATCACACCTTAAAATTGATTGCTTTATGCCTGCTACACATTGATGATATTTATACTTCGGGTTCGACGAACGCGGAGTATAAACGACGATATTGTGTAGCAGGCATTAGATTATTCTCTAATCTACAAAATACAGATGAAGATGGAGGCGAAAGGATACACTATTGGATGTCACTGAAGGGATTCCATTCAGATTCGGACTGAATCTGATCGAAAATCGTCCCCAAATGACTCGCCCAAGTTAGCCTAATAGAAATCTAATGAATATAAATAAATTCGAAAAGGTTATCTTTGAAAAAGCAGTCAGGATTTCCTGTATGTACCGTCATATTAAACATCACACGTATGTGCTATTAATTGTCAAATTGTCAGACTTAAACAACAATAAACCCACATACAAGATATTCAATTATTGTTTAAATTGGAAATGAATCAATGGAATTGTATAATTTTCGTCTAATCTATCCATATAAATTCTATAATTTTTATCAAAATTTATTAAACATTAATTATCACTATCTAATTTATCATTAATATTTATAGGATAATTATAAAATATGTTTTAGGTAATCAACAACGATGAGAAATATTATTTCCTCGTTAATTTTAAATAATTTAAATGTAGACGAAGATAGAAAAAAACCTTGCAACAAAGATGATAATAGTAATAAAATCAAATTATTATTATTTTCTTGTTGTTATTTAAACTAAAATTAAAACAGTTCCTATCCATTCACAATTTAACCAAGTTTTTATTTCTTGTCTGATTTAAAATTTACGATTTTTCATTGTTATTTTTGATTTACGTTCATGTCTTGTTGTTCGTTCACATACGTTTGATTTTTACCGCATAATTTTTAAGAGAATCATTCATAATGTTGCCTGATTATCTGCTTAGAAACTACAAATTAAAAACGATTTGAGAAAGTAGATTGAGTTAGATTCAAGCAGCCATTGAGGGGATTGTATTGTTTCTTAATAATGACAATAATTCACAATTATGATTTTATATTAACTGAAATCATCAGCTTATCTAATTCAGATTGATTTAGTGTGAATTTACTGTTTCGTATACAAAATGCGCAATAATTCATGAAAAGTTAGCTTGCGTGTGAAATTTCGCGAATCAAGTACGGATTCGTTTGGTATAGAGTCGGCCTGAATTTTTTTGCAACACACCACTAGATAATGTAGAATAGTGATTAGAAAGGTCTAGAAACGTGAAGTTTATTTAAAATCGCTTTTATTCTCCAATTAAGACCGTTCCTCTCTCAACCATCGGATTAATTAAATTATTTTTAGACAATAGAAACAACATTAATAAATTTAAAGCTTAATTATATTAAAATGCTTTTACCATTTTATCCGATAGTTGTTTCTATCTAGTAAGTATTTTAATTATTTTCAAGTTATTTTTACCGCACGCCTTCAGATAAGACGTAAATCAATTTACAAACATACAATTCAACTAAAAAATATTACCGGTAGGTAAACAGAAAATTGAACGAATTTTAATAATAAATTAGGGTGAAAGAAATGCAAATGAACAAATAATAAAACAACAACATTTAACTAGATTGAAGAACACGTTTGTTTACCTTTGCAGGTGTTTGAAAAATAGACCCAATTAAAACTAATATCATTCAATCATCAATTTTATTGCAATTTTTAATACGACATGAAGGCATAGATGATTGATTATAATCATACATGAAGATATTGGTTTATATTAAATCAACAATTTAAATATTCATTATTTATTGCGATTTAAATTATTGTAAAATTATTTATAAACATACATCAAACAACTATTTAATTGATATTAAATATATCTATAACTAATTGAATGATAAATCAATAACCTGTCGATATGGCAGCGTTTATTTTTTTTTAATTAATATATTTAGAGAAAATAATAAATAGGGATCGGTTTTGATGGAATTAATCATTAGAAATTACCAATCTCTTCAGGTATGTTTATTCATGATTTAGGAAAAAAGCTACAGATGCTGACTCACTAAGAATTACACATATGTGTGTGTTTTTTTTCAAATACAATGCAAATGTGATTATTCAGAAAATATGTAAATTGGAGAGGTGTAGCTTGTGTGAAACTTTTCTTATGTACAATTCCCTATAATAGCGATATAAATTGTTAATTTCCGTCAATACTTATATTGATAATTAAAAACTTGTTAACATTTAATAATTTTAGAGTTTATTCGAAAGTTGACAATTTCCCTCTACTATTATTTACAAATTTATTTCTAATTTTTTTTTAATTTAATCGTTCTTAATTCGAGATTGTATGACTAACGAATTGCGTAACGTTGTAAGAATGTCCTGACGATGATGATTTAAATGATTTTGTTTTCGCATGGCCACAGGTGAGAATAACCTTGTGTAAAAATCGACAATTTTCGTTTAAATCAAACATCTGTTCTTCTAATTTATTTTAGTTTTTTTTTGTTTAATTCTTCCTTGTTTTATGTTCTTTAATAATAACAGTTTTGGAAAGCTATATATCTAGTTTTATCAAGCACGTGTTGCATTACTGGTTAGCTCTGCAAACAAGGTTGGTATTCAGGTCGCAGATTGATTCAAGAAATCCAAATATCTATAGGTTTGTTCTCCGGTTTTTTCGTTCGTTTTCGATGTTGGTCCTGTTTCTTTTTTTGACTGCTGTTATTTTGTGTATTGGTTAAACATTATTTAATGGAGAGAGGAGAGATCTCTGCTAGACTGCGGGGCTCCTCACCGCGCACATACACGAGAGGACTACTTCTTTTCAATTATAAGAATCCCAAACGACACAGACACAACAATTCTTCTTAGATATCTCGATTGTTTTTATATTTTAAATTTAAACAAATGACGACTCCATCCAGTATTTACATGAACACTATTCTATTGTTGAAAATTATACTTTTCTAATGTGTTAATTACTTGGAATTTTATATATAGGAAGGCTAAACTATTAGAAAGGATTGTAAATTTATCCGACCGTCTCATAGTCATGTTTTCTTAGAATTGCAATAAAATATTTTTATTTAAATATAGAATTTCTTGATTTCCATCCAACAATTTCGCTTATATCAAATTTTTCTGATTAGTAAGAAAAAAATACGGGAAAAACTTCCGGAAAATTCGTATTATGAATTACGCATTCAACAGCTGTAAAATAGAAGAGGAAACAGAAGAATTTCTTATTCTTTGTATAATGTAGTAATTGGTATATGAATATATATGTGTGTGTGTGTGTATTGTATATAGAGGGAGCGGTGTGGGGTCAGACGTCTTGCGCGAAGGAATGTTCGGCGCCGCAGGCCTACAGTTGAATTCCTGGCCCCCCTGTCGAGCCCCCGCCGGGCCGGTTCATTCATTCACAACAACGGACCTCCTACGAGGATACCCACCAACTTGAAATTTTCTTAGCTAATATTTGTGCGACATCTATCAATATTTATCGGAATCATAATTCAAATTAAAATCGATAGTAATAGCGCCATCTATTAATCAATAGATTTAATAGGAATTTAGCTAATTCATCTGTTTTCGTTTCCGTTTTTTTGATTTTTGTTTTAAATCAGCGGGAATTAAATGAAAAATTTAAATAATTTAAAAATTATTTATTCTTAGAAAGGATTTAATAATAACAGAATTAACATTTTATTAATTAGTAAATCCTTGGAGATTCCCCATCAATATCTTATCGCATTGAATCAAATTATTTATTATCAAACAAATATACGAGTTTTCTTTTTCATTTCTTTTTTTAAAAAAAAAGAAACAAAACAACGATTGTTTTTATCCAAGCTTTGTTTACAACAATCTTAATTTAAAAATGACGAGATTAAATGAGAGGAAAGATATCTTTGGATTTTTGGAAGTTTTCGCGATATTTTGCATAAAAATAAGGAAGGTGAATTGATTGGTAAACAACCGAAAAAAAAACATCCAGAGACCTTGAATTCAATCAACAAATCTCCTTGCAAGGGACAATAATAATATCGACCTTTCAATTGTGTAATTGTAGAATATCAACAGTCATATTTTGGAATGAACAGAAATGTACCAAAAAAAAATCGAAAAATGCGTTTGAACAGAATGGAAAAAAATTGATGTCATGGATTTATATTTAGTAGAACTACAACAACAAAAAAATAATTCTCCGCTTCGATTTAATTAAGTTGTTGTTTTTTTTTTAATACAGAAGGTCTTCATTTATTTTGTGGTTTTTGTAAATTAAAAGAACAAAAAAATGAATTGCACTTACCTAGCACTTTCGAATGTAGCTGACGCAGAACTACCAATAGCACCAAAACTAACACCGACAGCCAATCCTTCAGGTATATTATGGACCGTTATGGCTATTACTAATAAGATTATACGTTTCCATTGACCATGTTGTACTTCTTCAATACTCGAAACATCCTCACAACTCTGTACACGAATATTGTCCACATTCTGTCTTGATATTTTATTTGATTTACCTACTGTAAATTGCAATAACAAAAGAACAAATTGTTAACGTATAGGTGGGTTTTGCGGTTGTAGCAAACCTACCCCGTCTGCGCTGATGAAGTGTCCCAAGCTCAGAAAATCCATCAATAGCTGTGGATTCCGTTGATGATATGTATGATGGATCAGTTCTGATAACACTACGACGCTCGCGATCGTTTTTCACGTGTAAAGCTACAATAACAACATTGAATTTACTGAATTCACTTTGTATTAAAATGATTAAATAATCGACAATACCTAGCATTGTGTTTGGTGAATGTAAACCTAATACAGAAATCAAAATATCAGCACCATAAACGAATAATGCGCCTAATAAGAAACCAACCCCGACAGGGGCGAAGGCGTACTCTCCATTTTCACCATAAATTTTCGATTCAACAGCCATTTCAATAGCCGGTGCTAATAATGACCAATATGATGCAGCTGTCATAACACCAGCGGCAAAACCAAGACTCGCATCTAAGAGTTTCCTCTGAAACATGAAATTTTTGAAAAATTTGTCTATTTTCGTTTATAGGTTAGATTCTAACCTGTGATCCACGGATAACAATAACAAGTGCCGCTCCGGCAGCTGTAAGGCCCCATGTAAAGAGTGTGCCTAAGAAGGCTTGCATCACCGGTCCATAACCTTCAATCATTGTTTTATCGTTGATTGATAACAATTCTACTGGTAATAAAGTATTAGGTATGTAGGAGTTCGTATATTTCTCTTAAACACAAAACACTAGCCACCTATAAACATTACCATACCGTCAATGACGGTTGTACGCGAACTACAAGAAGTTGCAGATCGGGTAGCGCCAATTTCTTGAAAATTTTCGAAGCCAATTTCAGAGGGGGAAACACAATTTTGCTCCCCCACAATATTAACACGTAATCATCTTGATATAAGGCTGTGATTAGGACGGCGCCAGCGCAACAAATATCCCCTTTCTATTCTGGCGGGCTGACTATGATGACGTCACACATGTAACTAATTGTAGCTGTAACTTTCTGAAAATTTCCAAATTTCCAACTAATTACAAAATAATGGAAAGAATTTCTTAAATAAGTGAAAGTTTTCCATTTTATTCGTATTGATTATCGCATAAAAGCTAATTAATTCGTACAAATTGGCAATGTCAAGGCTCCTAATAAAATAGTCAAATTTGATAATAACAAACAAGTACTTGGATAATTCATTTTGTAGTTACTTTGTATGTTTTTATAAAAAAATGAAGTTTACATTAGATTACAGTTAACTTGACTGGTTTTATCTGATAATAGAAACGAAAAAGTACGCCTCTCGAATGTGATATTAATTTCCTTAAATTAAATACAATTTCTTGTTTCTTGTACATATTTGGAAGCAGTAAGGCATTTTGTACGTATTAAAATGAATATTTATGTAAAAAAATGCTAACATTCAAGGACAAAAGAAATATTTTGCATTATTTATTAGCTTTCTACATTTCTGTACCCTCCAGAAACCCAAGCTGGCCTGGGGTGGCCAAAAGTAGTGACTTTTAATTGGTGGGGCTGGTAACACCATTTGTCAATTGTTTTCGAATATCCAACGAAATATTACAAATTCTCGATCTAAAACGTTCAATATTTAACATTAAATGTGAGTTTCATTGATCTTCTAGGTACAAAATCAATATCATCCAAATTACGAAGGAACAAAACAAATAAATTTAGTAAATGTGCAGGCGTCAGGTGTGTGGATTTAAAAATTCAATTCTTTTGATGTTACCAACATGAAGAAAGTAGCTACATATGGCCAAATTTTTGAGCAAAGAACTTTTTGTGCCTCCGCCTGGAACGTCCGGAATAACTAGTTTTCCACATATCAAAAATACTTTAATTTAACATTAAATGTGACGACAATTAAACTTGTAATTATTTAATTTGATAAATGTCAAGGTGAGAGTGGTATGTTGATTTTAAATTCAAATCATTTGAGATTGGTATTGCCAACTAGAAGAAAATCCCTAATTCTTATCGTCATTTTGAAAATGGGCACAAAAGTCGATACAAAAAGTCTTCCAAACTGCATTATTGCAATTATTTGTACTCACAAAAGTTCATTTATTGGCATAATGATACAAATAGTTATAGAAGAGGAAGAACGAGTAAAATTAGTGTTTGTTTTAAATGCAATTCTTAACATATCGACACAAAACACCATCGAAAACTGACTGGATTTTGATTCGATTTGGACTCGTTCGTCTAATACATGCTGATTTTGATTGATATAAATAACAAAATACGAAATTCCGTAATAGAATATCAATTTTACATTGCGCAAATATGTAGAAATAAATGGGATATTGCACGGAAAGTGGGAAAATTAAGTTCTTTTTTGGTAGAATAGTGGAGATAAATATTTTCAGAAGCCTGTTTCTATCCAAGAAAATTTGGTCGCCTATAAATAAGGTTTATTCATTTCTCATTAAGTGTTTAGTTAATTATAGATATTTTAATAGATTCTTATTATAGCTTCATCGTTAATAATTATAATTTTATGATTACCAGTTAAATATTTATATGTTAGTTGTTAAAATATGAAGGAAATAAAAAAATGTTGCGTGTTTGCAATTGTAATCAATATTATTGTAGTAGGTATTGACGTATTTTCAATCAATAATCTGATAAATTGCACATTTTATTTTATCAACGAAACGACAAAAAAATATAACAATATCATTTTACATATAGTTTATCTATTTAAACGGAACCAAACAATTCTTAAATGGTTTACTTATCGAATTTAATGTAGACAATTAAAATTAATTATGTATAGCCTACCAGTGGCGTAACTACCATGAGGCAGGGAGACAGTTGGGTAGTAGGGGGCCCTCCGACCTAAAAACTATAATTGCTAAATTCACGATATATTGAAAGTTCTCTACTCAAGAAACTTTAACGTGGCACAACTTGAGTTATAATTTTATGTTGTGGTGAACTTCCTAACGGTTGACGCACCTTAATTTCAATATTTTCGTTCGCTCCTCTAATGTAGCTTGTCGAATTGCCACTTTAATGCTTTAAAAATTAAAACAACTTTCATCAGAAACTGCAAATTTAATGATAATTAATTCGTATTCTTGACTTCCACAGAGCGTTTTATTGAAATGCGTATCAGCTGGTAATGTTTGAAAGTAATTTGTGATCAGTTTCTAACTACCCTAGTTGAAATATTTCTCTGTCAGACTTTTCTTCTTTCCAAAATGACTGAAAAATGTTGAATAACTCTGAATAACTCTTCCCAAATAGTCCGAATAACTCTGTTATTCAAACCTGTTCAGACTTTTTCAGAGAAATATTTCCGCCAGAATAATCATGTGTAGTCTAGTTATAAACAGAACAGTCTGGAATTTCGGGTAGGAACACACCTAATAATTTCCAATAATCTACGAGGTGTTGTTGGGATGAATATATTTCAAAATGAAAATACAATAAGGATCAAGTCCTATAATTTTAATCCCGGACCCCAACGGCAGTGTGATCTTCTCCTTGAATTTCAGATTGTGCCACTGCCGCTTACCAATTTAAAATTGATCGAATTTTTACAGGAAAATCAAATATTCCGGAAAAAATAATTAAGTCTTATGATGAAAAAATTCATGTGATCGTAAGTGGCTGAACTATTTTAACATAAATACGATTTCGGCATTGAAATATTTCTTGTGAATTTGTGGCAACGTATATTTTCATTTATTGTCGGTATGTACTTAAAGGTGTCAATTAAGCTTACCCTCGTTTTCTTTAACTTCTTTTTAGCGCAATAACAACTGTGTGTTATAGATATAAATAAAAAAGTTCGCAATATGTTTTACTAGTTGCCTAACAACTAATAATAGAAACGTTTTCGTAGGAACTTTTTATAGGTCGGATTGGTACTATCGATTGTCATTCTTGTCAAATATTGTGTGCTTTTGTTTTAAAATATGTATCTAACAAAATATTACAAATTTTTAATATAAAATATTATTTTGAACATAAATGTGATGCAAATAGCCAAATTCATCATTAAATGTGTGCGTAATTGAACTTGTATACAAAATTAATACCATCCAAATTAATGAGGATAGAGAAACACGAATTAAATTTGAGAAATGTCGACGATTCAGGTATGTTGATTTTGAAATTTAAATTGTTTGATGTTTTCGACATGAAAAAACCAACAATATCAAATCACGTATTTTCTATCTTCAGTTGCATGCCAGGGATGCGAAGCGGCATTCTCTGCCACGACGAATAATGACAAAATTTGTGTGCCGACAGAGCGATTCAATGGCTCATGTCTTGTTAATGCATGAAACGGGCCTGCACCCTGGCCCGCAGTTGAACCTGCCCGTTATCATACTCAAAATTTAGAGCGAACTTGGAGCACATTGAGAGTGCCATCTTGTTAACCGAAACATTTTGAGAATGGATATATCAGCAAAATATTTTAAGTCATCTACGAGCAAAAGAGAATCGATTTCAATGTATGGGAGATTACCGATGATGTGATTCATGTATGCATACCGTAAGTCCAATATATATCTGTTTTCTTCATTCTACTTCCCACTAACATTACCCATCTTACGCATTATCTTGGCACGAAATGGTTCTTGCCGTACAGTTTAGTTTGTTTTTAATTTTTAAACCAATTGATCTGACCAATACGTAGCTTCTAACTCTTTCTCACATATAATTACAAACACTGTTGTTTTACGGTGACGAAAGCGTCAATTAGGCTTATATCTCCGTTTGTATTTCAGCTTGTACCTACAGAGTATTTTAACAGATCAAAATGTATAAAATAATCCGTTACTTTGAGAGGGGACCACCGAGATTACGTTATAAATCAGCCAATGTTAGTAAAGGATGATGTTTTACTAATCCCTCTCTCTTTTGACAGCAATAATGACTTTGCGAAACAAAGTTTTACCACAATTTCTCTTTTAAACTTGAGTATCAATTTGTATCAAAAACTGTTATGCATATGGCAAAGTATATAAAAGTAAATAATTACTCCTTCTTATAGAGATAAGACAATAACAAAAAAGGTATAGAGCAAAAGAAACTGATGTCAACATTAGACAATGATGATTTTATAGGGTCGTGACTTGCGTTACTAATGCTCTTTGTTTTTCTCGTTGAATTAAACTTCCATATAAGTAGATTAAGTACAGGACAATCTGTTAAGAGTGTTGTATTTGTTTTATTAATTTAGAAATAGGTCCTTATATAATCAGAATTGTCAATAATCCGGTTTTATCTTATAAACATCTGGCATTTTCTATGTATAAAAAATTTCATAATTAACCTGGTTCATTACCTTTTTTATTCGCACACAGTTTGATTAACATTTACTAAATTTCGACAAAAATAAAATAAAAATTAATAACAACAACTATCGATAACATTGAGAACATATACCTGTGCTATGAATAATTCATGTATTTTATTTGTGTTGAATTTGACAATAACTTGTTAATTAGAAAGAAAAAGTTCATAAAGAGTGTGTAAACAACAAAATAGATAAAGTGAGAAATTCAAATTACTACAGGTGTTGCAAAAAATTTAATAAACTGTAGTTACTTTATGCTCGATTAATGAAACGATTTTTAATTTTGTACAGTAATTTTCTTCTTGTGGTTGTGTAAAGTAAAAGTCAAATGGTTAAAACGAGATTTACTCGACCGTTAAAGTTATATTTATAAGAAGGAAAGTTGTCAGTTATTAATCGACTTGTTATTAGTTCATATATCAAAATCAATCCATATAGACTTAATTCTATTATTTTTTCAATAAATACACCAGAATTAGTGCAATTAACAAAGTGAATTAGAAGAATTATGATAAAGCGATAAAACTGTTATCTTAATATTAATTTTATTATTCTTAGATAAGTGAAAAAATTCAGTCGTATACCTTAATTAATTCTATTCATTAGTGCGATTGTGTTGTTATTCAAATATCATGTCAGAGCATTTTAAAGAAATCGTCGATATTCCTGTTGAACAACAGGAAAATATAGACAAATCCTGTAAAGATTCTTGTATTTCTTGTATTCGAATGAATAAATTAACATTATCTACAATTGGTGGTGTAATTGCTGGTATAATCTTGGGCATAGTTCTCAAAGAAATTGTTGGAGAATTTACAGATAGAGAAATTATGTATATTAATTTTCCTGGTGATCTTTATTTAAGAATGTTAAAAGCATTAATTCTACCATTAATTGTATCATCATTAATATCAGCAATTGCTAGTTTAGATTTATCATTATCGGGAAAGATTGCAGCTAGAGCTATTGCATATTATTTAACAACAACATTTGCAGCTGTTGTACTTGGTATTGTTTTAGTAGCATCTATACAACCAGGAGCAGGACATAATGGTAAAAGTGGATCTTCGAATGGACAAGAGATTAATGTACGGAATGTTACCACTGTTGATACACTACTCGATTTAGTTAAGTAAGTTGTTAGTAGTTTTCCATTAATTAGTAATATTTATTTGATTTTTACGTAAATGCTACAAAATAATGTTGTAATTTCGATAAAAAATAATCAACAATTATAATGAATTACTCGATAATTATTTAAATCTGAAAACTATTTAGCAAATTATTACAAATAGTAAACAATAGTTATCATTAAAAATATGGGTGAAAACAATTTATTTATTTATTATTCAAGGTGCACGTAATACATTAATATTGAAGGTTATTATTTGTAAATCTAGATTACCAATAGTTGTGATAAGGAATATTAAAAAAAAAATACATATTATTTTATATTTACGGTTTAAGGTCTAATTATATTAGATTTTGATTTTATAATTAAAAGTAATTGGACTTGTATCTTATTATCAATTTCTGCATAAATGAATCGATTTATCCAAGAAGGGTTTTTGTGAAACAATAAATTATTAAAATATCATTATCTAAATGCTTCTATTCAGCACTATATCCGACAAATATCTTTGCATAATTTGTTGGATGGGTCTTGATAATGAGAAATTTTCCAATTGACTGACAGTGTCGTATACTTTTGAAGGTCCTAGATGCAAATCAGGATAAGGCTATATGCGGCCGCAAATTTTCCACAGGGTATGGAGGGAAGAGGCAAAGCTTGTGACCATATTATATACCGTACGATTCAAGGATATACATATCTACATAGGGAAAAAGAGAGAGAGAGATATATATTTTTCTCCACAGGAGAGAGTGGGATCATTGTCTAACGGTCTATGGGTGGATGTTGTTTATAGCCGAAATTTCTCACCCAGTGATCGCCTATTTTTTCTTTATCTCCTTTTAACTTATTTGAATGTCCTAAGACGGGGGACGCTTGTCTTTTTCCCGAAATATACCTAGATCCTTGAATCGTACGGTATAGATGAAGGTTCTAAAGTTACATCTCTCAATCCTTCTGACGATTATAACTTTTGGAATTCTTTACTTGATTCCATCGGTTTGCAAATGCTCCGTTTATCCCTCTCTGTCGACGCTCATGCTTATAAGTACTAAAGATTAGCTGCAGGTCTACTAAAAACTACCGTACTGTATAACACGTAGCAAACGTAATATTCGCTGACGTTTGTTTCTGCACTGATTCGAATTTTGCTTGTATAAAATATCAAAAAAAAAAACCGATATGGATTTTCTAATGTTGACTCATGTATAGTGCGGAAAACACGTTATAGCAAACAGCTTTGTACACAGACATGCATTATGTATAACGTATTTTTAAAGAAACAATTGAAAGGTATGTCAAAATGTTAAATTTCTCTTACGGGGCTTATCTTCGTTGCATTATCCAAATTAGCCTTATAGACGAACATGTTATATCGGGGAGTCCACTGTACTTTTATTGAATCATAAATATTAAGTTGTTTTATCTTATTTTTTTCAGGAATATGTTCCCTCCTAATATTGTCCAAGCTTGTATCCAACAGGTGAATGATCTTTTTGAATGATATGTCAAATTATATTTTATTAATGATTTCCCACTTTCATTTCAGTTTCGTACAAAATTAACAGCACCAACTTCAAATCCACAAGAAACTGGTAAATTGAACTAAATCCATTTTAATTAGTTGCTTATATATATAGATTTACTACCTCTAAAAACATAGATATCTATAAATGGACTATTTCGGAAGAGTCGATAGATGGAATGAATATAATTGGTTTAGTTGTTGTAGCTGCTATAATTGGAATAACATTAGCACAATTAGGTGATGAATGTAGAACATTAACAAATTTCTTTAATAATTTAACAGCATTATCAATGAAAATAACAACATGGGTTATATGGTTATCACCAATTGGTATATTATTCCTTGTTACATCGAAAATTTTAGAAATTGATGATTTTAATGAAGTTATGAGTCAATTAGGATTATATTTTATGACAGTTATAGTTGGTTTATTTTTACAAGGTTTCGTTATTTTACCATTAATATACATTGTAATGACACGAAAATCACCAATACATTTTTTGATGAATATTAGTCAAGCTATTGCTACAGCCTTTGGAACATCCTCTAGGTTAGTGTAGATTTATTTGTTTTTATTGGAATCATTCATACAGAACAACCTCTATTTATTTACCTTGAATTGTGTTTTTTTTGTTTGTTAAATTTTAGCTCAGCTACACTTCCAGTAACAATTAAATGTTTGGAAGAAAACATTGGCGTCGATCCAAGAATAGCACGATTTGCTTTACCAATCGGTGCTACAATCAATATGGACGGTACAGCTCTATATGAGGCTGTAGCAGCAATTTTTATTGCTCAAGTACGTGGCATTGATATATCAATTGGTAATTACATTGCTATTAGTATAACAGCAACAGCAGCTAGTATTGGTGCTGCTGGTATACCACAGGCTGGTCTTGTTACAATGGTAATGGTATTAAGTACTGTTGGATTACCAATTGAGGATGTTTCTCTTATTATTGCTGTTGATTGGTTATTGTACATCAAGAAATTAATGAATTTTTATTGTAATTTAATTAAAATATGTGTTTTTTTGTTAGGGATCGATTTAGAACGGCTATTAATGTAATTGGCGATGCATTTGGGGCGGCTATCGTTCATAATCGTAGTCAAAATGAATTGGAAGGTTGTCCGAAACGCAATGATACTCAAGTAACTGAGTTTTGATGAGTTTTGTGAAAAAAATAATAAATCTTCTAAGTTTTATTTTTTTGTTGTTTCACTTAAACTTTTTCTTTTGGTTAAAAATATGTGGAACTAACTCTTGAAGAGTGGTGAATTTATATTATTCCTACTCTTTTATTCAACGTCCTTTACACTTTTGAGGGCATTTGTGCGTCCTTATGTACACTGAATTGTTACTAGTTTTTCCACCAACCTCAGCAGTGTCGAATCGTTGGCAAAATCCCATATTGAACATAATAGAGCTCTTCTTCAGTCCTGTTCCTACAGTTTCTCATACGTCCATTGAAACATTCATCTCTGATTGTAAAATTCTGATAGCTGCGATACCTTCTACCTTTTTCTCATGAACTTTCACTTAAAAAAAATGGTAGCTGTATTTTGACGAACATCTTGCGTATATGTTTTGTCTATTTTTGAGTTGGACGATTTGGATTATAAAAGGCACAAGAATAGCTCTTCTTTTACTTTTCAGATATAGCATTAGTATCTCATTTGTGAAAATAAACGTTTTGTTACTGTAGTGGTATTCCGTTTACTACATCAAAGCCAAATCAATGAAGTCCAAATAGATGAACTCGATTCCTATTTAACGGATATTAACAGGAATTCAGTACCTTTTAATTTGTGTCCTCGCACATAGATGGCAGATTCAATGATAATTGTACAATAACTACAATTCCTAAATAGAATTATTAATCAAGCAAATTTTTTTATCAATAGTAGCATTGCCTTAATTTTCGTTTATTTTTTTATAGATCTGTTGAGGACATATGTGCTCTTCTTGATATGATTGTTTCTCTATTTAAATATTTAAATTAGGATTTTTATTTATTTCTTCCCGAAAATATAGAATTTTTCTACAAAACAGAGACGTATTTGTTTTTGTTAGATGTCGACTGGTGGTTATTTGAGAATATTTTATTCTTGGATTTTCTCGTACTTACATGTTTTTGTCGTCGTAATTGATAGAATTTCTAGAGATCATTTAGAAATTTGGGAGTAGTCTAGATTTTTCCGATTATTTATAAGCATTTATTAAGGGAATACGATTCTCTATAGAAGTGCAGATCATTTTGTTTATTTTTTGGTTTAAAGGTTCCTAATTAAACAGTTTTTTTGTTGTTGGCTAATTGGAGTATGTACTTAAGAAGTTTGAAGTTTATCTTGTGGTTCCATTTGGACTTTGTCTGGGGAATGTTGGACCTATTCATTCTTGAATCGATAGCATGCTTTTAACAGCAAAATTATAGTTTTTATTTGATTTTGTTTTTCTTTGAGAATAATTTGGTGGCTTTCAGCTTTCAAGCGATCCCTTTAAAGATTGATTGTGCGCATTAGTCTCAATGGAACTACATATAAAATATCAAATAAATCTGATATTATCGCCAACAATCAACTGATATCTTTATGTAATTTAGATGTAATTTCGTTTTGAAACAGCACTGTCCACGTGTAGATAATGTAACGAATTTGTGATATATACACGTATATAATTTCTAATAGCAACAAGAATCGAATATAATGTGGTGACGATGGTAACGATAACATTTGCGCACGATGAACAGCGTCGCGACGTCGTCATCAGCTGGAATTTGACGCCCAGTCTCGGCAGGTGCATGATGCCTGCAACAACCGGCTGCCACAATGGCAGTCATCGCGATACTCTAGATCATATGTGATGTATTCGTTAGAACACGGTGTGAATTTATCAAGGCGGGCATGCAGGGCCGGCCTAGTGTTAATTATGTTATGGATGGTTATAGCAGTAATGATAAATATCGTTACTGCCCATCCTACACCATCAAAATTTCAACATGCTGCCAATACCATCATAAAACTTTACAATAACAACTCACAATCAAATAGTCAATATAATAATAATACATCTGGTGTCGTAAGTAATGTTGTACCAACAATTGAAACGAAAAAAGCCAATTTGGATGATCATGAAACGAAAAATGCCCATGAACATGTTGAACGGTATCCCGTTGCTTCTGTTTCATTTCATCGAGTTGAGACGCCATTCATTATTGGTTTGTGGATATTTTGTGCCAGTTTGGCTAAAATTGGTGAGTCAACATTGTGTTGATGGAAGGTTCTGTCCTTTATTTCACGAACACGAGGGGAAACTGCTAGAGTTCATTGCGTCTTTTCATATACACACACAGATGTGCTTTCCATTCGTTTTTTTTTTACAGTCCATCAATGTAAACAAATGTTGATTAGTTCCGGAAGCGGTGCCAAAATCGACAGTTGTTGAAGTTTTTGTTTTTAAATCGAAATTCGTAAGCGAACAAAATTCAAATCTGTAGCCGATTTTGAAAATATCAAAATTTTGACTTATCTCACGTCAAAACTCTCTTAGCGATTGAAAAGCGCTTTAATGCAATTTAAAACGTTATATCCGTTAATAAAGTTTCGATAAATAGAAAAGCTTGATTGATTTCAATAACATTAGCAAATATTTCCTGACAACATCAACTTGATTCTAATTCGATCGTATTGCGAAAGAAACAACAAAAATTGTCGTTTAATTCACTATTTAATCGACACCAATTTAATTCTGATTGATTTATGAATGTAAAAATAGTATTGAAAAATAGTAGTTTTAATGCTAAAGAATAAAAGGAAAAGAATAATTTTGTCAGAATACACACACATTCTACTGCAGAGTTTGAGGTCAGGGAATATCGATTTAGTTCGACGCAGCGCCCTTGCAATCCACAATTTTGGTCTTCCACTACTGGGCATCTAGCTATCAATTATTATTATTTTTTGGAAAAAATGTACTGCGAATCAATAATTTATTCGTTCTAATCAAAATTTTGCCAATTAAAATTTAATTGGATTCCAATTTCTAAAGGTATTATTGATTGAGGAAGTCGACGAATAATATCTCTACAATTCCACCGATCTTTTCACCTGAAAATTATACACATTTCACGTGTTTTTCTTTGTATATACGATCCGTTTTGGCATAGAAACTCGAATCCTTGACCTTTTATCAAAGACATTGGTAATTATTTGTAATAGTGGACAAAAAAACGTAATCACATGTTTACCTCAATCAGATTCATATTTCACGTTGAATGACTATAAATCAATTTTTTTTCATATAATTGATGCAATGTAGATATGGAAATTTTAGAAATTGCACGAAATCTGTTATTTTTTTAAATGAAACGTCGCCAAAAATCAAGGTCTTAATTGTGGAATGTCTGAATTCATAAATAATGATGTTTAGAAAACTGAAAAAACGAATTCAAGATTATCGATTTATTAAATTTATTAAACGAAATCATAAATTGTTTGATTCAAGTGATGACAACCGGGAATCCAAACATGATTATTGATCGTTATTCCTCTTTAAGATTCCCATGATATATAGAGCATAAATTATAAGCTATATCAAATACAGTTCATTGTGTGTACACTGTCGTTTTATCACATTCACGAAATATAGTAAAAGTGATAAATGATGAAACAATAAGGTATTTCGTCACGGCTGGGACATATTTAATTAAGGATTTACAGGATAAAGGAAGTACTTGAATTTAATTTGCTTATACATAGTACTAACTAGATTTGTTGAAGATTTATTTCGAAGGAATTGTTTCGTTATTTGCATATTGTTGAATGGAAAATTTGTTCAAACCAGCAATAATTGTTTACGGATTCCGTCAAGATTGCTTCAATAAATCTTTCACATGTTTTATTGTATTTTTTTTTTTGATATTCCATAAGCAAATATTTGATAGATTTGAGTGATGTTTTGGAGGACAAAAATTAATTTGAGTGGAATTTAGAATAGACATTTGCTAATTTCATTAAACTACAGAAAACAATCTGTGGTGAAGTTGAATTGTTGCAAAACCAATGAATTTGCGAGAACAAGGGTAGTTGTTCTTGTTACACCCTCTGTAGGGTTGTTTAGTTGTGGACTGTCTACACTCAAATTGTCCTTGATCATTTTGCTGGTCAATTATAATAACATTCTATAACTGCGGTGATGACGATAATGACGACAATTGACAAACGATAAATTTAAGCGGTGACAAATAGCGTAGACGTTAAGTTATTTGTCAGCACATTCCGGTACTAACTAGAGCAGTCGATAGTAAAATATAGCTGTTAATTGCTAGAAATACGCTAGTTTGAGGCTCTTATCTATAGCACATTAATAAAGCATGAGTCTGACTGGCGTAAAATCCGATTGTGACACGATTAGTTTACGTAAGTCGAACACTTTCTTACAAATGGAACATGCTGTATTTAGTTGTCACATTGCTTGAACAACAGCCTGAAAAGCACTGATTTAAGATTTTCGTATTGAATTTCTATTCGTATTGCTAGGACTTTTGTGGTATCGTAAATTAAACAGATACTCCCCCATCAAGTCCTTTTTGTTTACAAACATTTGGTGAGACCTTGACCGCATGCCAAACTGTATCCCATTACATCTAGACTTTTACTTGGTTTCTATTATTTTCATACGTAACGTTGAATCGATAAAAATAATGGCTTCAAACTTTAATATTATTCGATCGAATATCGATTGATGCCAAAAAAAAGAGTATATTGACCTCTATTACAAAATCAATAATGAATTTAAATAGTGATCACTATTTCTTTTTCTATTTGTTATATATTTTCAGGATTTCATATGGCGCCGAAATTAAACGAAATCTTCCCTGAATCATGTCTATTAATTTTTGTTGGAGTTGTAATCGGTGTACTACTTATACATATCGGTGGTATGGATGTATCACCGATGACTCCAGACACGTTCTTTTCTATATGTTGCCGCCGATCATTTTGGATGCTGGATATTTTATGCCGAATCGATTATTCTTTGACCATTTGGGCAGTATACTATTGTTTGCTGTAATTGGGACGATTTTTAACGCTTTAACTATAGGTAAGTTCGTGATTGTTGACCTTCTGTTTGTACGTTGATGGGATTTGGACGCATTCCATTGAAATATTTAATAATTTCCAGTAGTTTTGAGAATTTAATTTCTGGAAAAGCTTACATTATAATAATGTTGTGTGTCCCTGATTAATATTGGAAATTTATTGTTTTCCGTTATAATTTCAAATTTATATTTTTATAAAACTATTCATCACTTTACAAAATTAAATTTGAATTTCTTATATAAACATTGATAAATAATTGTTTAGTTTTTAGAAATATGGCAATTTATTGTCGAATAAAACCGATTACTCTCTAGAAATAGAGTGGTCGCCGCTTGATTTGCTCATTTTCAAATATTAAAGCTTCACACATATGATCAATATTAAACGGCGACCACTGTATGGATACTTTCTGATACAAAACTGATCGTTAGATTATCCAGTAAAGTAGGTTTCATTTAATTATTATTTACTAGATTATTGTAATTGTGAGATTATAAGTAATTGGAATTTTTTGTATATTGAAGTCTGTTGGAAAAGCAAATGCCAATTGTAACGCTTGTTATTTAATGTTGAATTTCAATCTCAATCGTCACGATCTCTATTTCTTAATGTCTTAATTGATGATAATGGAGATCAAGATAGAAACTTGTTCGCAATTCATCAATGTAATTCATGATATCAATGAATTTGCATACAAAAAAATCGCTTAATCTTCATGATAAGATAGATACCTACCTAATTGATTATTAGTAATAACTTCAATGGGAATTACTCAGGTGAATTAGAAAAAAAACCGCTACATCTAAGACGATGGAGTGTTGTTGATGGATTACCATTATTATTAGAAACTGTTCAAATATTTCAACAAATTTTACGATAGATATAGAGAAAAATAATTCTTTTATTATAATGGAAGGAGAATAGAAGAATTATGATGAAACATCCTTGTATTAAAGTATTTGAGAGGATGTAAATTACACAAAAATGGGGAATTTATGAAGAACAAATAAAGGAAATTCTTATATCTGTGATTGTCAAGGAAATTGCTATTGGAGAATATTGTGACGTGATTGAATATTTCGAAAGACGTCAATTGTATAGAAGAGGACACGTGGAACAGAAATCTGTAGGAAGAGTCATTCGTCCACATATTTTATATTATTGGATTATTGTCCAATTTTAGACCAATTATAGACGCCTAAGTAAACACATAATGGCGAACTTTCGATTTGTTAACAGTTGATTGATTGATATTACTGCTGTGTCTGTTGATTTTCATTGACTACCAAATGTTTTTTGTAACATTAAATATTGAGATCGAGATCAAATCACACAGACTTCATATTTATACTTTAGATCTCCCGATGAGTTTGATTTTCCAAAGAGTCATCAGATTTTGTGAATTTTGTTTCAATTATAAATTATTGATGAGCGAACGTTTTTCCTTGAAGTGATTTTTTTGCTTTAATGATTCGTTCGATTTCGAATTAACTGATGCTTATCGTTGGTGATAAACTGATATTAGCAAGAATGTTAGAAAAGTACAAAGTCACTTTCAAGCTAGCCCCAAATACCATTTAGTTTTTGCCTAATCATTTTTTCCCTGTTTGTTGATTTACATTTGAGTTTGAATTATTTCCAGGTGCTTCCTTGTGGGCAGTTGGATTAACAGGCCTGTTCTCCTGTGATACTCCATTGCTGGAAATGTTGTTATTTGGCTCATTAATATCAGCCGTTGATCCTGTGGCTGTGTTGGCCGTATTTGAAGAGATACAAGTTAATGAAATTTTGTATATAGTTGTGTTTGGTGAATCATTATTAAATGATGGTGTTACTGTTGTATTATATCATATGTTCGAAGCATATACAATAATGGGCTTAGATAATATACTCTATACAGATATATTAGCTGGTATTGCTAGTTTTTTTATTGTGGCAGTTGGTGGTGTTGTGATTGGCGTTATATGGGGATTTGCTACTGGTTTCGTTACACGTTTTACAAATGAGGTGCGCGTTATTGAACCTATTTTTATATTCGTTATGGCCTATTTAGCGTATTTAAATGCTGAAATCTTCCACATGTCCGGAATTCTAGCGTAAGTAAAAACATTACCATTCTAAGGTGCAATCGCACAAACACAAATAGTGATTCCAAACATTCATATATAACCTTTATTAGTTTTTGCTTATAAATGCTACAATTTTTGGCATACAACTAGAACTAAATAGAATCGTCAATTTTAACGGCTTAACGGTGAAGAATCATTGTTTCTCGTTATATTAAATTAAATTAAATACAAAAGAGCAGCCACTACACTATGGTGGCATCAGAGGCCCCGTACCTTTGTACGGGGCATCACTTACACGTGACGCTACTATAAAAACTTGTTTATCATGAGTGGAAAAGTTCACACAACTATTCTCATCTTTTAACTGTTTTTCAAATTTAATTTGGCAACATCCCTGACAATGATCAAAACTAATCCAATTTAAAACGAGACATTTATTGCTCACACACTCAATTCAAATTGCAAGTTAATTCTATTTTAGAAAGGAAAAAAAGCCAACAAACATAAAAATCGATTGGGAATCGAGACTTGGAAGCATTAATAATTAAAATCGCTATTAGAACTTTCTAAACAAAACAATATCAATTTTGTTGTTTATTTTTTGCCATGTTCTTCTTCACTGACACACGTTTCAAAAGCATCTACTTTGACGTACATTAGAACTAATATAATATCACGTACACCTGCACAGACACGTTACGAACTCACACTTTAATCATTGATTTGTTTCTTTGTCACGTTGTATCAATAATCGTTGTACCATTTAGTCTGGTACAATTTTATTACTGAGAATTTAGCACAATATTCTTTCTCTAATAGGATTACGTTTTGTGGTATTACAATGAAGAACTATGTGGAAGCTAATGTCTCCCATAAATCACATACCACAATAAAATATGCGATGAAAATGCTAAGTAGTTCATCAGAAACGATTATTTTCATGTTTTTGGGTGTAGCAACAGTCAATAAGGAGCATATATGGGACACATGGTTTGTTTTAATAACAATATTATTATGTTCCCTTTACAGGGCTTTAGGTAAGTTATTCTAATTGATAGATTCGAAACATTAGCAGATAAAATTCAAATTTATTTTTATATAACAACAACAACAATAAGTTATTAAATATTTCTTCTATAAACATATTTGATGGATGTTATTTGTTTGTTTTTTTAGGTGTGACAATATTTACGGCAATAGCGAATCGATTCCGTCTTCATCAGTTAAGTAAAGTTGAGAAATTCGTTATGGGCTATGGTGGTTTACGTGGTGCTGTAGCATTCGCTTTAGTATTATTAATTGATAAAGATACTGTCCAATCACAAAAAATGTTTATGACAACAACAATTGCTGTTGTTTATTTCACTGTATTCTTTCAAGGCATTACAATTAAGCCATTGGTGAGAATATTAAATGTTAAAACAGCTGAGAAGCGGAAACCAACAATGAATGAACGTATACATGAACGGGTAAATTTCGATCATTTTTTTTAACTATTAATTACATGGAAAAAAATGCGTTTTCGTCACAGTTAATGGATCATACAATGGCGGCTATTGAAGATATTTTAGGACATCATGGAAATTATCACATTCGTGATAGGTAAATATATTTGGAAAATACTAAAAATTAATGTCAGTACATTAATGTCTTTATTTATTTGTTAGATTCAAACATTTTGATAATCAATTCATTCGGCCGTATTTATTGAGGAATCATCAAGGTGCTGAGCCGAAAATTTTAGAAACTTATTCAAAACTAGCAATGCGCGATGCTATGGAATATATGCGCCGTAATGCTTCAACCATAGGTAACATATCTGGTACAGAAAGTATGTCAGCAATCTTCAAGAATTACACAGCGGGTAACCTCCATGGCAGGTGCGCCACCCCATTACGGACATGGTAAATTAACAGCACTGACATTTATTATTATTATTATTATTATTATTATTATTATTATTATTATTATCATTAGTATTATTGAAATATGGAAAAATTTTCAGATTATCGCGATTTTTATAGTTATTAATTAAGCTGAATGTTTGTAGTCAGTGCTTAATTTGCTACAAATACCGTGTGTAATTTTGTTGTTTGTGAATACTTTGCATGTTTTGTAATGTGTCCAAAAGAAAAAAGAACACGAATCATTTTTAATTCCACAATTTCAATGAAAATGACGTAGAATTATCGTTGAAATGCAAACACACAATTTAGGAAATCATTAATTTTCCACCGAAAAAAAGTTTTCATCATAATGTGAAAATGGTGGAGGCGCCGGGCGCGTGCTCAAATTAAAAATGATTTCATTCTAATGAATTTATTCGTTGTTGTGCTTTAATGGCTATTAAATGGTTATTTAGTATGATTAATCGAATATCGGGGATTATTGAATTTCAGCACTAGCTTAAGCCATTTGGACTCCAGTACATGGAATATTGATATGCAAGAACTCGAATATAATCCTTCAAAGAAAGATTTAACCGATGCCAAAATTCATCATTTATTAGCTGAAGAATTGGTAAAACCATATAGAAGGGTATTTTATTTATTATAATTCATATAAAATAGTTTTGTTATAATTGATAATTGAGAATGTTAATTAATTTGTAGCACCGCCGTTTAAGTTATAGCCGACATGCTGTTAATGATCGTGATTTAGGCATACAAGTCAATTATCGAATGCATTACAATATGAGACGATTAGTTGCTGATAGTAAGAAACATCATCATAAACGGCACAGTAAGAAATTGCACAAGGTACTACAAAAAATTTATTAAAAAAAATCGAATAATTATGCAATAATTGTTGATAGGATGCTAAACAACAGAATCATGTGAGTTTCCCTGAATTCCAACAAAACGGCTCGGCCAAACAATTCTCACATGGTAAGTACTCGTAACTGATTTTTTGATTAGAGAGTAACTTTTTTTGGATCATAATCATCGTCGATTTTCTATGCCATATTCATTCTTGTTTCATATAGATTACTTAAATGACGTATTAAATGAAGATAATGATAATACTGAACCGAAATCGAGTAAAGAAGATTGGGACAGTCCTATTACTTTTACAGCTAAATCGTCTCGTGAGTATCCAGACATTAGGATTTATTTGTTGTTATGGTAAGAATTAAATGGAGGGCGATGCTCAACTGGCTGATTGTTCTAAGAATGCTTTTACTAACATTAAAAAAAAACATAATGATATAAGCATGATTTACAGTTTGATTCTCTCATGAAATAATTTCTAATTCTTCATTGATGTTGTTTGATGCTTGATGCAGATTAATCAATCATAATTAATAACTTTTAATTAAGAATTATTGACGTGGAACATACAGTGGATAGATGAAATTTTTTGTAGATCTGCTAATTTTTTATTTTTTATTTTATAAACTAATAATATTTTAGCTAGCACAGAAACGGATATAAGTGGAAGTTTTGCTAGTCAAACGGTTCCTTTGATGGGTGCTAAAGCAAACAAAAAACCAACAGCAGCCGAGGGTAGTCTCCCTTGGCGACGAGACACCAACGGTACGATTCACCAAACAATACTACGCTTATTTCAATTATTTAGCTTATTATTTATTGTAGCCTTAGAATTATTTCAATGTAGAATTTCAGGGGGGGTGTGGATAAATCAATTTTATCGTTATATATTCAGCAAAACAAAACTTGACGGGATTTATATTTGTTGAGATGATTTTCCGAATTTCTGCTTTAGATAGATATCATTCGTTCTAAATTGGATGGAAACCTCATCGACAAAAGGATGTAATATGGCGTTTGCCTTTTTTTGTTCCTTCCATTGAAGCTGGATTTCTTTTTTGATTATTATTACTGTTTTTCATGTACAAAAACCGAATGATATCTTAATTTTCCACATCATAACTGGAAGTAATTGGGGAAAATTTAATTACTGTCAACCGTTATTTCAGATTTTATCAAATTAACAAATTATGAAATTATTCACAGTTCCTATTCATCGATTATGCAATTTCCATGTCATAATTCTATTAAAAAAATTTGCATGATTGCTTTAATATCTCTGTGTGTTTGTGTGTGTGTGTGTGTGTGTATTTGTTCAAAAATGAGCTTCTTTCATATTTCGTCAGCATCTGTGTTGTTTTCTTTTTGTTTTATTATTATTTTGATACAATTTTGAGCACTGTATTTATGTATTTAGTTACAGATGAGAGTATTTTCTCAGATACAGGAAAACGCATGTCAAGAGGCTCGATAGATGGTACGTAGATCATGTTTATTGTGTATCAGTTGTTATTAATCCTGAAAGTTGCATGTATTATATTTATCCAAAATGCAGTTGATTTTTTTTTTGATTTCATAAAATAACAACTAAACAGACTTTGAATTTATATTGGAAAATTTATCATTTTCCCCTTTTCCATTTGATTAGCTTCTTACTAATTTAACGTAATACAAATTAATGTGATTTCGATAAATTAGGTGGTGATTTGATGCGCGTCACAACGCCTACAGCAACAGAAACAATGCTACCGTGGAAACGCGACGAGGAGGAAGGGTCTGCTCCTGTGCAACAATCTGAATTTCCAGCGTGGGCATCCAATAAAGAATATTTAGCTTACAATTCACCTTCAGCTACGTTCTTAGGTAAACAAAAATAAATTTTGGACAAATCGTTTCTTATTGTTAATGTTTACGAATAATAGATGTTGGTATGCTATAAAAAATTTAAAAGACAGTTATTACAATTAGTTACAATATTGACTTTGTGTTCCATTTTCTATAATCTTCTATTAAAAACTAAGCTCCTATCTCCATCTCGAAGACAATTTTTTTAATTGTGTCTCAATAGAAATGATACGGAGTAGCTGCAAGAACACTCCATTGCGACCCAAAATTAGATTATAAAATGCTCAAAAATCTCTATATTTGACATTCATTTCTGCATCGACACAAGCATCTGATCCATCTGATCAGAATGTCTGAAGAAAAAGCTGCGTCCGAACGCAGTGTGGATTTCCACGTTCCTAATCAGATATGTATCGAGGCAGCAGAAGCGTTTAGACAAGGTGTTTGTAGCACGCACATCCTAGAAAAGAATTTATGCTCGACTTATTTTCTACTGGTTAGCTGACTGATGTCAATTGCATAAGTCACTTACCGAACAGTTGTTTGTTCTGTCTGATTCTATTTCTGTTACAATTTCTCATTGATTTGGTTTTCTTGTAGGTGGTCTGGAGAATCCGCGATCGTCAGTGATTGGTCTATTCCGTCGTGAAAGTATCGGCTCAGAACATATGAGTAGCTGTGAATCAACACCACAAAAAGAACGCCGCAGTTCATTACCACGGAATACAATTCTATTAATTGAAGGAAATAATGAAATAGATCCGTTAGGTGCTATTTCAAAAACTACTACAATACCACCATTACCACAGCCACCACAAACACCAGGTCAACGGAGACAGGCTCGTCGTGGTTCTATGTTAGAATTAAGCGGGTGTGTTGACAATGCTGATGAGATTACACATATGTGACACTTTTAGCCAATAAGTGAAATGTAAGGAAACCGAAATCAACAAAAGTAATTTCATTCTATTCTATTTATCTCTTATCTCTTTTGTAATTAATTCTTGATTGTTTTCATAAAAATTCAACGTGAATACATTTGCACTAACATTAATTAATTCTAAAGCGCACATACACGTGATTGTACGATTAATATTTGTTTTTGAATGGAATACGCTTTTAGCTTTTTGGGGAGGACGTACCCTCAAGGTAGTAAGTAACAGTGCAATCGAGAATTGTGTTAGATAACACCAACACAATTGGAATTCAATGCACGTGCGTCAGCACCCAGACATTGAAATTAATGAAAATTCAGCCGTTGATTAGATAACGTTTTGTTTGTTTACCTTGTTTTTTCGTTATTCAAGGTAATTAAAATAGTGTCGATGATTTTTGCTAATTTTCCATTTCATTAAAAGTGTCACATTAACTCTAATAACTCATATAACTTTCTAATTTCATGTAGATGTCATAAATTGACGTAATTTTATGATAATAATTCAATTTATCTATTGTTAGATCAATAACACGCAATATTATCCCTGAAGAGACATATTCTGCAACGATGCATCGGCGTCCCTCATGGTTCCAACAAACACGTCTCACACCAAGACGTCCTAGTGTTTCACGCCAACAAACTATAGGCACCACATTAATGGGCAATGTATCATCACCAACATCATCAGCATCAACAACACCGGACGCCTCGGTCGATGAGGATATTGAATATTTAATGAAAGCTGGATTTTAAACAGCCCCATTATTCCAATTGAAACCAAACAGAAAAGGAATTGACCATTTTCATATTGTTGAAGCATTTAATTTTAATATTATGAAAAAAAGACTGTAAATTGTTGCGAAAAATTCCAGATCAATGGGGTAGGAGGGGAGGGGGAGAGGTGTCGGACCTTCAGGGTAGAAAATTGTTGACATTTTTGTTTTTCGTTCTGTGTGGGGAAAATCGTGTGTATTGGTACTGTAATTTGTGGTAGCGGTCTAAAAACATTCGTTTCTCGAAATAATAAATAAATTATATAGGAAAATTGTAAATTTTATCTATTGAATAGCATTTTTTTTATAAGCATTTAATTTAATCACTATTGCTATTAATAATGATTTAACAAAAAAAACAAGTAACACTCGTCCAGTTTTTGATTTATGATAATAAAGACACCTACAATTAGATTAGATATTAGGTAGATTTTCAAATGCTGTTGTAGTTTTGTGACTAATAGATAGGAGACAACGATTTTTAAACAATAATTTCGTGCACTTTTTCCAAATAATAGTAATAATCATAAAACATAAATGATAATGTGCTCATTCTCAATAATAATTTAATAGATGATAGTCAATCGAAATTAGAACAATTGTAGATAAAAATGTAATTTTAGACGTAAACTCTTGAAGTTTCAGTTGTACTTACATTATTTTGATAACAATTTAGGTTGTACTTATTAAAACTTGGTAAATTTCTATAGTTTTATCTTGGCAAAAAAATAATGTTAAGTAGGGACTGCATAAGTATTGATTGTGCCTCATATCCAGACCTGATAGAATAATTGTAGGGCATTGGATAAATCCAATATGTGACCGTATATACACTTTCGGTTATAATTTTTCTGAAATTAAAAAAAATACAATTTGTAAAAATAAAATAATTAAATTAATGAAACAATTATTATTGATAAAATTTGAAGAAATTGTCAAGCATTCTGTGTAAATATCAATAAATGCTTGTAAATATTCTTGTAGAAACAATATTTTTTCAGCTGACAATACTTTATAAAACCAATTTAAGCTTAAGGCCCAACTTGTAAAAGTTATCAAAATGTTGTTATTATCATGATGAACAGAATACAGCGCAATTAACAATTATACATACCTTTTATTGATTTCAACACCTTATTCTGAATGAGTTTTGATCTTGATCTCCTTCAAAAGCGATCTGCCGATATGTTTAAGAAGAGAAGTGGCGAAACTTTAACTTCAGAGATCCAATGGACGATGGCGATGGACTCTACGAGTGGAGACCAACAACGGCCATCAACTGGATTCAGACAGCTCAAGATAGAAAAAATGGTGGTGATGATGATGATCCAGCAACACGCCATTTTTGCGGAGAAGACAACTTATTGTCAGTAATGTTGGAAATATTTACACGAAGATTATCGTGCAAATTGAGTCTCGGGAGTCTACAAAAAGTATTCACATCACTGGCGAAAAAGTGCGTATGTCAGATTGCAGCATTATCGTATCCACTCCGCGTCTGAGAGAAAGGTTCACTTGTTATACAAACGACTATTTGATTACGCACTGTGCAAAAGTGAAACCGTTACAGTGTAAATCGAGGGATGGAAGTAGCTGTTTAATGGAAATCGACAGTTCCATGTGAGTTTGTGTGTTTTTAATCAGCAACTATGAGTCAAGAAAAAAGAGACATATCATCTTCCGCTTTGGTTTGGATTTTCCAAACCAGAAAACAACGCACAACAAATATGAATGAAATCATAATCATAACAAAAACTCGTTTATAAAAAATACTGATGTATGGTTATACTAGCACATAATTCACATGGAAGTTATAACGATGTGATCTGGGGGATATTTGTGATAATTTAATCCCGTGGAATTCGCTATAAGCCGAGTTTTACTGTATGCTCCTTTATTATTATTATTATTTTGAATATCATCATTGCGTGTCAAGATTTAAATCTTTTTGCAAAGCTGCTGAATCATTGGAGGACGTCAAGTTTGTTTTTCAGGTAACAAAAACAAATTTTAGTGTTTTTAAAATAAAACATTTGCCATTATCACAGAAAAAGAACAATTTAATCTACGATTTAAAAGTAATTTAATTGTAAATAGACTTCACTGTAAATTCCTTGTTTATTTGATACAATCTCTAATTGATTATTGTTATCATTAATCATCATTAATTTAACATGTCATCAATGATTAGTCATTTTTAATTCTAATTCATTATTACAATTGGCGCTTCGTTCCTGAAAAATCTGAATCACACAGACACTCTGATTGTTTCAGCTTCAGTACACGATACTCCGAGACGGTGAAAATCGTGTTATTTTTGCTATTCATTATTGCTATTTCGAATAATTGAACAATATCATGAATCAGATAAAATTGGTCCAATCATTTCGACCGATAAAACATTTATCGAAGTTGATAACAAATTAATTATTGTATCTAATAAAATCAGAAAGCATCAATAATTTCTAATCTATAATATTCAACACCTTTGCACAGTTAGTTAGTTTTAATTATTGTTATTTTAATTTAGTTAATTGGAAAATGAAGACAAAGAAATACGATTTGGATATTGCAAATAAAATATCACCGTAAGTTCGTTCAGTAAATCTAATCAAGAATTTTTCAATAATGAATAGAGCGATTTTTTCTGATTGATTTCAGGGATTCTACTGAAGCTAAAGCAAAATCCGAGGGTCCTCCAGTTTCATTCTTCAAGCTCGTATGTTGAAAATAAATACAAATCGGTTTTTATGATTTTAACTAATAACGATTACGTGATATTGCAGTTTAGATATGCAACCATTTTGGATAAATTTCTCATATTCATTGGTGTACTTTGTTCAATTGGTACTGGTGTATTACAACCAATAAGCACATTATTATTTGGTAATTTAACTGGAACAATTGTGAATTATGCGGCGGCATTAATTACAAAAAATCACACACTGATTGATGATGCCACTGATGAATTCCTTGATGGAATTCGAGATTTTGCAATTTATAATGCATGTATTGGTATTGGAATGTTCATACTTAGTTATCTATCAACTGAAGTTTTCATTTATTCATCATTAAGGCAAATTTTCAAAATACGTTCGTTATTTTTAGAAAAAATGCTAAATCAAGACATATCTTGGTATGATACGAATCCAACTGGAGATTTTT
Source organism: Meloe dianella (assembly GCA_028455855.1). NCBI lineage: Eukaryota > Metazoa > Arthropoda > Insecta > Coleoptera > Meloidae > Meloe > Meloe dianella. The sequence goes on from JAPTHL010000039.1 coordinate 2,676,576, forward strand.
CTAGTCGAATGTCTGAGTTAGTATTGATTAATAATTAATATTCCTTCACATTCCTTTATAAATTGAAAAACAACTAATTACAGCGATTTAACAAAACTTGAAGAAGGTATTGGTGAGAAAGTATCAATGTTTGTACACTTCCAAGGTACTTTCATTGCTTCATTAATTATGGCTCTGGTTAAAGGCTGGGAATTGGCTTTAATCTGTTTGACATCATTACCCGTATCAATGATAGCAATTGGATTTATCGGATTTGTAAGTTTTCAATTAAAATCTCTGTTATTTTATCAATAGAAGAGAGAGACATAAACAACGACTATTTATAGTTGAGTTCGAAATTGGCGAAAAAAGAACAGGATGCGTACGGGTCAGCTGGTTCAATTGCTGAAGAAGTCTTCTCAACTCTACGGACTGTGATCGCCTTCGGTGGACAACACAAAGAGATCAAACGTTATGAAGCCGAATTAGAATTTGCAAAGAGAAATAATGTTAAACGACAAACATTAACAGCCATCGGTTTCGCTTTATTATGGTTCTTCATTTACTCCAGTTATGCTTTAGCTTTTTGGTATGGTGTTAAATTGGTATTAGAACAACGTGGCGAGAAAAATCCTACATATGATGCTGCCAATATGGTTACAGTAAGTTTAAATTCAATTATTGTTCGTTATTACGAGATAAATCGTGAATATTGCAGGTGTTCTTCAGTGTTATGACTGGTAGTATGAATTTTGGAATTTCGTCACCTTACATTGAGGCTTTCAGTGTAGCCCGAGCTGCTGGTACGAAAATCTTCAAAATTATCGATAATGTCCCTATTATCAATCTATCAAAAGGTAATGGTGAGAAAATCGATGATCTAAAAGGCAATATTGTGTTTAAAAATGTGAAATTTCAATATCCTTCTAGAGCCGATGTTCCAGTAAGTTTTTTAATTGTTTTAATCCACTTGAAATTGTCTGTGTTTTTTTAATTTAGATATTGCAAAGTCTAAATATGGAAATTAAAGCCGGCGATACTGTAGCATTAGTTGGTAGTTCAGGTTGCGGTAAATCAACATGTATCCAACTAATTCAACGATATTACGATCCTCTATCTGGAGAAGTATTAATTATTATCTTGATTGTTTTTGTTTTGCTTTGAAAATAATAATCTTATCGATAATGTTCAAGGTGACAATTGATGGTAGAAATATTAGAGATCTCGATTTGACATGGTGGCGACGTAATATTGGTGTTGTTGGTCAAGAACCCGTTCTGTTCGGTACAACAATTCGTGAAAATATCCGTTATGGTAATATGGATGCAACTGATGATGATATTAAACAAGCAGCAATTAGGGCAAATGCCCATGAATTCATCAAATTATTACCATCAGGCTACGATACATTAGTTGGTGAACGTGGTGCTCAATTGTCTGGTGGTCAGAAACAACGAATCGCTATTGCCAGAGCTTTAGTTAGGAAACCGAAAATACTACTTTTAGATGAAGCAACATCAGCTTTAGATACAAATAGTGAAGCGAAAGTCCAAGCCGCTTTAGATAGTGTAAATATCAACTATTAATAGAATATACGATCGTAAAAAAAACAATTCAATTATAGGCTAGTCGAACTTGTACCACAATCATTGTAGCTCATCGATTATCAACAATTCGAGGCGCTAATAAAATTGTTGTCGTTTCAAAAGGACAAGTGGTCGAACAAGGAACACATTATGAATTAATGGCATTGAAACGGGAGTATTATAACTTAGTTACAGCTCAAGTTGGCATAAATGAAAATGAAGAACATGCTGACGATTTAGATGAGAAAAAACTGATCGATTTTGAAGATTTACGAAAATTGTCCGTTGTTGAATATCCACAAGAAGTAATTTATAAAATGATAACAAAATTAAAATTAATTAAATAAATTCGTTTCTATTTGATTTATTAGGAAGAAGAGATAATTGGAGATTTAGATCAGCCTTCAATAACATTTGTTGATATACTTAAAATGAATTCACCTGAATGGTTCAGTGTAACTATTGGTTGTGTAGCATCAATTATTATGGGTTGTTCAATGCCCGCATTTGCAGTATTATTCGGTGATGTTATGGGAACATTAGCTGATCCAGATGAAGATTATGTACGAAGTGAAACCAATAGAACGTCATTATTGTTTGTGGTAGCTGGCATTGCAGTAGGTTGTGCAACATTTCTACAAATTTTCATGTTCAGTTTAGCTGGTGAAAAATTAACAGCACGATTAAGGAGTTTAATGTTTCGGTCATTTTTGAAACAAGAAATTGGATATTTTGATAGGAAAGAGAATGGTGTTGGAGCTATATGTTCAAGATTATCCAGTGAGGCTGCTTATGTCCAAGGGGTAAACTTTCTTCAAATCCGCTTCATTCTTACTTATTGTGTTTGTTTGGAATTGTAGGCTTCAGGTCAACGTGTTGGTACAATTTTACAATCAATAGCCACATTAATCTTATCAATCGGTTTATCAATGTATTATCAATGGAAACTTGGATTGGTGGCGTTAGCATTTACACCATTCATACTAGTTGCGATATTCTTTCAACAACGATTATTGACATTGGAGAATGAAGCACATCGTAAATCATTACAAAAATCTAATAAATTAGCAGTTGAAGCTGTTGGAAACATACGAACTGTAGTTTCTTTAGGACGCGAAGAAACATTCCAAGATATTTACTATGATTACATGATTGAACATCATAAACAGACTTTACGTAATTCCCATGTGCGATCTCTTGTTCTTGGTTTAGCTAGAAGTCTAATGTTTTTCGCTTATGCAGTTTGTATGTACTATGGTGGGCAGCTTGTCAAAGACGGTTTATATTACGGGGATGTTTTCAAGTGAGTCTAAACAGCATTATAAAATAAATTTCCATCTGATCAAAAAACAAACAATTTGCAGAGTTTCTCAGTCAATGATTATGGGCACAGTATCTATTGCTAATGCCTTAGCATTTTCACCAAACCTTCAAAAAGGTGTAAACGCAGCTGGCAAGATCTTATCGTTATTGAGAAGAGTACCGCAAATCACCGACACGCCTAACAGTCCAGATAAAATTTGGGTAATTTCAATTTGGTATCAATCCGAAATTTTTTGTAAATAATTGAAATAATTTTAGGGCACTGGTAATATCGAGTATGAACAAATTTATTTTTCATATCCAACACGTCCGAGTGTTAAAATTCTCAAAGGTCTCAATCTATCGATAATTAAAGATAAAACGGTAGCTTTAGTTGGACCGAGCGGTTGTGGTAAATCAACAATTATCCAATTAATTGAACGTTTCTACGATCCTGATGATGGTTGTTTAACAATTGATAGTGATGATGTGCGCAATGTGAAATTAACATCATTACGTTCACATATGGGCATTGTATCACAAGAACCGAATCTATTTGATCGTACAATTGGTGAAAATATCGCTTATGGTGATAATAATCGTACAGTTTCAAAAGCGGAAATTATTGAAGCTGCTAAAAATGCTAACATACACACTTTCATAGCGTCTCTGCCTTTAGTAATTATTCAATGATTATGATTAGGTTTAGTTAACTAATTAATTTTTTTGTCTGGATTCTCAGGGTTATGATACATCATTAGGTACGAAAGGGGCGCAATTATCCGGTGGGCAAAAACAACGTGTCGCTATTGCTCGAGCATTAATAAGAAATCCAAAATTATTGTTATTAGATGAAGCTACATCAGCATTGGATACAGAAAGTGAAAAGGTCGTTAATTTGATTGATTTAATTATAGAAATTTATATAGATTTCTGAGGCGGTTATCAATAGACATTTTTTGTTGTTGTTGTAGGTTGTGCAAGAAGCTTTGGATAATGCGAAGAAAGGCAGAACATGCATAACAATAGCACATCGTTTAACAACAATACAAGATGCTGATTTAATCTGTGTGATCGATGAAGGTGTTGTAGCTGAAATGGGCACCCATTCTGAATTATTAAAATCAAGAGGACTTTACCATAAATTACATTCATTACAACATAAAGATTGATATAATTAGTATAGTAATTGAAAACATTAAAATAAGACTCATGACAGTTAAGCTTATAGACATTTTATTTAAAAATAATATAAATAAATATTGTTAATTAATAAAAAAAATGTATGTGATTAAACATGACACACATCATCAACAGAGACAACAAAAATTCACAGCCATTCAAATTTTCTAATTAAATACACGACGAAATTTCATCAAAATTATCCAAAAACAAACAAAGAAAAATAAATTGAAACATAATTGTTGCTTTCGCGTCAAATTAAAAGCATAAATGTTCAGCCGCTTTAATGATAATAAAAACTGACAATTAATAATAGTAATATTAATAGAAAAAGAGACACTAAAGCCGATTAACCCGTCATATTTTAGAAATTATAACAACTTTGAATAAATATGCTGAATTATTTCGATTGTTTTCCATAGTTTATATATTTATCACACCAATTATATGCATCTTCTTGATTCGCACAACACATCGGGTAGACAATAGGTGATTTGGTTTGTTTGGCACATCTTTGGCAGACTTCGATGACCCTTTGCTGCAATTTTATTAAAGCAGATCAGAATTAGTACATTGTGCGGCGAGTGGGGAAAGTGGCGTATTGTCTAACGATCTCTCCGATCAGATTAAACTCAAAGTCTGTCATGAAATGATTTTTCATCGGATCGGAGAAATTTTTGCCTGTTCGCAATTTCTAGAAGCTTACATCGTTGTTGTTATTGCAGCGATTCTCGTGGAAACCAGTGCCGAATTCTTCGAAGGCGCCCGGCCGTGCTATCGTCAAATGTACAATCACCAATAATAACAAAACTAATACCTGCAACAATTAAGAATTAATTAATTAATTTTGTTGAAAATTGCAGAAATTGTTTGTTTGCGGAATAATTATTGCAAATATTTGTTAATAATCTTGTTATTAGCAAGTTTTTTGGTCCTTTTTTATGAATCTTATCAGAAACATTAAAGAATTAATTAATTTGGAATTTTTTAATCGATTTAAAGCAATAATTGAACTTTATTGACAATATTTGTTTGTATCCAAGTATTGTTTCAACGCAGTTGGTTGGTCCAGACAGTTTTCTTTGAATTATCAAAAATTTCGCAAAATCTCAATAATTATAATTAGATAATTTCTTAGAATTATTGAATTCGTTAGTAATAACTCTATTGATTTATCAAAAAAAAAATAATTTATTAATAATAAACAATTATTGGAAATGTGCTTTCTCTAATCGAAATCACGCTTCTTTCAAACGTTTCTCCATCGTTTTTTTTTTGTAATCTCATCCGAAAATCGTTTGGAAAATTCTCAATTAATTACCTGAAGATGGGCCATTATTGTTGCAACGAAAATTGTTCAACTTTCACTGGTATAAGGCACGTAAATAAACCGCGTCTATATGCACGCTTCAAATTTGCAGTACTGCCCACGCCAAAAACAAATCATAATTATATAGGACAAATTGAAGTTCCAAGTCCAATAAATTAATTACTAATGAAGCGATAAGTGATGATGGATCACGTTGTAACATCAATATGAAATATGTATCGGCTTTTTTTCCTATATTTTTCGAATATGCCTCCAGGAAGTAGTCGATTTGGTAGACAACACTTTCTATCAATAAAATATTGGAATTTGTCTCAATTTAATTGTTGATTATAGAAAATACAATAACAAAATTATGATCGTAGATTGTTGAGATGGCAATAGAAGTGGTAATTTTATAAATGAACTTGAAACGATTATTTATTTCGTTGTTGTTCTTCCGGAAAAGAAATGGCCACAAGTCAGAAGTCAAATTGTATCATTCAATTATGTAAGAAGACCTTTCTCATAGATTATCAAGAAACTATCATTTCTAGAAACCAACAAAAGGCCTTTACAAACGGATTTTGATTATGACAAACGATTCTTTACATCACACAACGTGCAATAAAGCAATTCATTGCAAGTTTAACTGCAAATGGAGATCTTGCATCACACTGTGCAACAAAGCATTCTACCGCACGTTACCAATAAATGTTATATTTGTTGACGTCTTTTTGTTGGAAAAGTCTATACTGGCTACGATCGACTATTATCTTGAGTCGTAATCTCTTCGCCACGTGCAACAATCAACGTACTTTTTGTACTTGCTATACAAATAAGTATTTTTATAACATTAATTTTTTTTTATTAAAAATAACATCTGAACTATCCGTTGAACTTTGTAGAATTCCACAAATATTCACTATTTTTAGCTGATCAATAAAAATAATCACGTACTCTCATCACATTGAAATACTGATTTAATCGTTGCATTTGACAAATTATAAATGTATCACAATTGTTGTGGATTAGTTATTGTTGGACAAGAAACAAAATTAATTTGATTTGACCCAATTCTTATTTATTACTATTAAAATTATTATTGTTGTTAAATGAAATCAAGACAATATCCGTCAATATTGATATTTATAAAACAATAAGTAGGACATTGATATCAAGTGGCTTGTTCATTTCACTTCTAATCCTTTTGTAATTTTCGTTTGCTTAAGAAATAATTTGTTGGAACATCAACAAAAAACAAAGAAGTGTTTTGGCTTAAATTGGTAGCGAATTATTTTGTTGACCTTAAAATTATCTTGTTTTGTATCGAAAAATCCCCAGTTGTTATTTTTAGACCTATAGAAACATAAGGATTACAACAGGACCGTAATTTTGTTATCGTTTGCTTATTTGTTGTTTATTAGTATAACAGCTGGATTGAGCCGGGCGCACAACTTCAGGGCCCCGTATACGAAAAAGTTTAATAACAATTGGGCGGCATAGCTTCTTAATCTGGCATTGGTAACAGCCATTGAAATTTAGATCGTGGTTATTCACCATCTAATTTCGCTCAAATGTTTGTTTGGATGCAATTTGATGGTGTGTGGCCGGCCGAAACACCATCAAAATGTGCGATATTTGATGGTTTTCCACGTCCAACCAAAGTTGAAATCGCAATCTACTTATCCTTTGGGAAACCGGATTGATCATTTATTCTTCAACTAATTGTTGCTAAATCAACCAAATCGTATCTCAATTTCTCAGTAATTGATTTAACTATCTAAACGTGATGATTACATTTTTTTTAAATAATAATTCAAAATCTGTCGATCATTTCTCTCTCTTTTTGTTTGTTGTCTTACAAATGCAATAAAAATACAAAAACGCGTTCGCACCGACATTGACCCAAACATTACTTATTTACAATATCCTTTTGTTGTTCCCCAATTCGTAATAACAACAACATACACACACGTTTCGATTGAATGTTGTTGAGAATTTTTGCAAATAACATTTGATATTTGTAAACATTTGTCTATGATTTCTCATCTTTGTTTCAATAGATTTTTTTTGGAAGTCAAAGTGAAATGGAAAATAGCATTTTTAATATTCTAAAATTATAATAAATATTTATTATTAAGCTTTTTCACTGATAACATTACGACCTTAATGCAACATGAGCGTCTAGCTATTTCTCATAAATGATTGCTCAATTACACCTGGACTATCAACAAACACTCATTATTTATTATTAATAATGCAATTATTAATTTTAATTAACGAATATATAAACAAATTCATTTTTTTATCATTCGTTTTGTTGAGATATTTCGTTGTTGTTTTGTTGTTGTTATTAAACTTGATTGAAGTTCGTCGACTTTCTTGGTTCAAACATTGCCAATTCGATAACGTATTTTTAATAATTAAACGTTTAATATTTTAATTACACGTGAATACATTTCGCATATTGTTATAGTTCAAAATCTATCTTTCTGGAACTCCTATCACAATTCCTTACACAACGAATTCAAAGTTGAAGGTTTATTTCATGTGTAATAATAGTTTTGTTTTGTTCGATTCAGACAAACAGATAAACCGGAAAAATAAACAAAACAACTTTTAAATATCTTTATTATTTAATTTTTAATTTCGTTCTACTAATCAATCAACTAAATTCGGCTTTCAATTTTTCAAAATATTCTAAATCTTCTTTAGTTATGGACGGTTTAACATTTTTAATAGCTGCTTTAAAATCATCCATATTCACTTCAATATCGTTACAGGTTAAATTATTACCTAAAAATGATGTATTTTATCAAATAAATATGATTATTTATTGTTATAAATACCATTGATTTTATTGTATTCGATATTGTTAATTAAGCGTCGTATGGCCGACATCCAAGCAGCTGAACAAACACCGTAAAAATCTGCACCACTGAAATTTCCTGGACAGGAATCGACTACATCACGCACATCTAAATTCTCTTCAAATTTAAACCTAAAATTCGTCATTATTTATTTATATTTGTTTATAATGGAAATCATCCAATTTGTATTACTTTCGTGTTAATGCTTGAAAAACTGAAATTTTCGCTTCACGATCAATACACGGTCCTATATATAGAAGTTTATCAAAACGTCCTGGACGTAGTAGGGCAGGATCAATTAAATCTGGTCGATTTGTTGCACCTAAAGATTATCAAATAAAAATATTAATAATATTAATTTTGAACGAAATTTCTACCGATTATAAAAACAGTTTGTGATTGATTTAAACCATCCATTTCGGCTAATAATTGTGAAACAACACGATCCATAACACCACCAGAATCACCAGAAGCACCACGATTCGGTGCTAAAGAGTCTAATTCGTCGAAAAAGATTATGCAAGGGGATGCGTCGCGGGCTCTTTCAAACACTAAGAAATTACTATTATTATTATTATTATCTTGTATATAAATAAAACAATACGAACCGTCTCGAATGTTTTGCTCAGATTGACCAACGTACATATTTAACAATTCTGGACCTTTCACTGATAAGAAACATAAACCGCATTCGGTTGCAACAGCTTTAGCTGTCAGGGTCTTGCCAGTACCAGGGGGGCCGTACAGGAGAATTCCTACAATTTATAGAATGTACCAAAAAGCAGGTAACTTTCAAACCACATGTTCAATTTGAAAAAATAGTAACTTTCCGAAATCCGAAAACACAGAACTGTCATCAATTAATGATAGTACAAGTTAATTCAGTTAAAAAAGTTCATATTTTTTTTAAATCACCGAACAGACAATAGATTTGTTTAAATAGATGAAAGTATAATTACCGGATCTTTTGAGGCCGGTTTTAGCTAGCAATTCGGGATGTTCTAATGGCCATTTAATTAATTTAATTATTTCATCTTTAACATCATTTAAACCACCAATATCCGACCAGTATACTTTTGGTATTTTCGGTGCGCCAACACTTTGATTATAATTCGATTGTAAGAAATCTGAAAGTGTCATTTACAAACGAATAAATTCTGCTAAATAATGTCGAATTGAATACCAAATCTATACCTAATGCTCGATTAAAATGATCCTCATAAGATTGAATAGTTTGATTGTTTTTATTATTACATTGTTCTTTATGGTAATTTGTTAAGGCATGATAAATTAATGCTTTTAAATCTTCAAATAGAAATCCATGTGTTTTATTTGCTAATTCTTTTAGATTTATATTAATTTTATATTGGCCTTTCTCCAAGATCCATTTTAAATTGTTTTCGCGTTCTTGTTCATTCAATGATTTGATTGTGAATATTTTCAAAAATATACGTTTTAATTCAATTGGCATGTCTTTGTCATTACTACAACAACATAAAATCACAGGGAAATTACATTCATTAAAAAACGTTTCAAGTTCTTCAACAAAATAACCAATAATACGTTCATCATATTGACCTTCCTGATTTTTGCCAAAGTTCTATAATTGATAATAAAATTGTTTATAAATTAAATTAATATTTGATTAAAATCAGCAATTCAGCTTACAATAATTAAAAACTGTTACTATATTATAAACTAATTAAACAGTAATTAACCGTAAATGTAAATTTTGAACGTTTAGACAATGGTCGGATAAATTAGTTTTGGCCAACATATTATCCGCAGAGATTATAGGGTGAGATAAATTATTTAAATCTTCAACAACAAAGACAAGTTTTAAGCAAATAAATAAATAGACTTGTATATGCGACAAAGTCAATAAAGTTCATATGGGGTTTCTAATAATTGAAATAATTATGGAAAATAATGATCGAGGAGGGTAATTTATTTTTATTTATTTTAAAGCACCCCAAATGTGATCACATTAAGCGACAGCCACTGTAGTTTCTTCTATAGAAGGGTCACACAGTTAGAACGACTTTTAAAAGTTTAATTATCAACATCTTTTGTTAGAAAATTAAATATTTTAAGAACAGATCCGGCATTCTATAATTCCGGTAAGTCAACAGCCATTATGTTGAAATTACAAATTTTAATGCCCATGGGAGTGCGTTAATTTTTTATTAGAACTGAGACTTTAGTTATGGAAACCTCCTACGATCTATCAATGATGTGGGAGAAGATTGCATTGATGCAATTTCCCATGGGAGATGAGCGCACGGATTCATATTCTCAACGAAGCATGATGTGTTGTAACCAAACGCTTTTTTGCAGTTTTCCTTCAATTTGTTTTTTCTTTCTACAAACAATCGTGAGAAGGAAAAACTAGAACTATAGTTGTTTTTTGTTTGCATGACAAAGAAAATCATTAATTAATGTTGCATAGTTTTCAATTATGTCTTTTTGATTTTACTGGGTAGTTACTTACTTGCAAAATTACTGGCTATCACGAAATTCGCTCAGTCTAATAATTGATTAAGTCTAGTTGATTCGCCGCTCGTTTGGCTACTGCGAGTTAAGTTGAAGACTAAGTTACTCGTTACTCACTCGATATTTTACTTTCTGACTAGTGAATTCGCCTATATTTACAGTAATACAATAACTGTATAATAAACTCGCCTAATGCAATTAAACCTTTGGTTTATTATAGAAGAGTTTCTACATTCAAGAGGCTTTATTCTCGCATTTGTTAAAAGTCGTACTTAATCAGTGGTAGATTTACGCACAGGCTGTGGAGGCGGCCGCCTCGGGCCCCCCGCTCCACTCGTTTCAAATAAATTTATAATCGATCTATCCTCGCCTGTTTTTTTTTGATAAGGCGTAATAGAAGATTATTGTCGTTTTCATATAATGTTTATTCATCTTTAAAAAAAATTATGTGAAATTTTCATTGTAAATTTTTATATAGAATCAAAGTTATAACAAGTTATGGAATCAGTGAAAAAGAATCTATCACATGAACCACCATCATTCAAATTGATTCAAAAACAAAGAAATAGCAGTCATTCATTTTTTTTTAAATTTGACTAGCTGAAAAAAAAACGAAATTATCGATGAATTTTGATGTTCGTGGTTCACGCGATACAGAATTTAATCCTTAAAAAAAATGAGCTATGACTCATTAGAATCGGTTCACCGATTCGTGAGTAATCGTGTGCATCAGGATGAAAAACTTGCTTTTGAGCAAAACGTGATTGAAATTTTAAGTCATTCCAGGTTGACCGTTGCGCGCTGAACTATAAAATCCCATCATTTTTGAGACATAACATTTTCCAATTTGTTTTACGGGAATTAATTCTGAAAAATGATCAAAGAATGGTAACTGCTAAGAAGAAACAAACATTTTCTGGTCCCCAAAACCCTACCGTCCCAAGATACTTTTTTTGTTTCATCGACCAATAAGGACACACACGTGCAACGCAATAAGCTCATTCATTTAAATAGAATCCCAAAAATGTGTAAGTCCTCGGGCGCCGTAACCGTTAAATCCGCCACTGTACTCAATCTAATTATTTCAAGTATTCTTACATATATTTGCAAATCATACAGAGTACAGACTTACCTCAAAATTTCGTATTTCCACAACACACGGTGCTGTCATTTTCACCGTAAATAAAACATTACGAATTTTCGTTTCATTTTGTGCATAAACATTTGCAGCAATATCATAATTATAAATCGTGTATAAATGCATTCCAAAGTATTTTGCTAAACTTTTCACCAACAATTTCTTACCACTACCCTTATTACCCTCCAACAAAAATATTGGCTGAAAATCGATTTTTTCTAAAAAAGAAAATATGACAAATTTCAAATAGTTTTTTTTTAAGAAACAATAAACAACGAGACAATCTATTACTTTCCGTCAAAAACGGCCGTGATGCTTTTAATAGATCTTGAAAATACGCATCAAGACCATACGGACATACTGGTGGATTTGTAATTTGACAATCTTTCGGTATAAAACTTTGAATATTTGCTGTTTGTTTTAATGTCGTTTCATTAATAATACAAACACAACCATCAAGGCATGTTTTGTTGTTTTTAATCACCTTAGCACATTTAAAATAAATACTTTGATTAAGATCAATTATGATATTTTTTGAATAAAATACACTTTTACAATAATCTTTCAAATTAATCTCAATCACATCGTTTTTATGCAAAATTTTCGGTGTTTTAAAATAATTTTTTAATATCAAATCATAGATATGATTGCCCAAATCTTGTGGTGTATTAATTAATGAAATTTGAATTTCATCTGCTGTTTTCCAATCAGAATTCGCCCGTTTCAACAAACAATTATCAATTTCGTTCAGATTATAAAATAATGTATTACTAACGAAAATTACGTTATTATCAATTGAATCTGCTGAGATCGCATGAACTTTCCTCCTAATCTGTACGTTTTTTTCATTGATAATAATCCATAAAAATTTGATATAACTCGGTAATGAATTTACAATAATTGTATTGTTAATGTCAATTATTTGATTCTTGTTCAATAATTTCCGTATAAAATCATAATCGGCCACTTTTACGATGTAAGAATTATGGAATTTCCGTATTCTAATATAAATTGAATACATGTACAATGTAAAAATGTACGGATCATAATTACTGTACACGATCTGTGAGATGTACACCAGAAATTTCAATTGTTGGTAATTTATCATAATTATAATTGGAAATTAATCGATTTAACAGTAATATTACGAAAATATCGAATGGAAATGTTGTCATTCACGGAAAATTGGGAAATTTCTCACTTATTCAACCGGAAAACAAACCAATTTTTTTGAGGTTAAACACAATGACACCAGCTAAAGACAGAACAAAGTTCACTACTGTCTCACTACCAACTACTGCAAATCAAAAGACCCTAACTAACATATCGCTAATTGAAACGAAAAATTCTTAGATTGCGATTAGAATTTTTTCAAATGCACTCAGATTAGCTGTGATTAGTATAAAAGTTGCTTGAAAAATTCTCTTTTATCGACGTATTTCTGCTCACAATCATTATAATTATAACCAACAGCGTAACACAAAAATTACTAAAAACAGCGCTAAATTTAAACACAACACTCACAATCAATTATTTAGATTTTTTTAAATTATTTTTAAAGATTTTAAACAACGAGTTAAACAACATTGACTACAATTGTTGTATCAATAGAATTAGATAAGAATCGTTGTTGCAACTCTACACAAATACTGTGTGCTTCAAAGCATCACAATTATTGATTGATATGTTACTGAAAATCTTTCAGCAGTTCCTCTATTGTTCATAACATTTCACATTGATGTTAAAGCGTTTAGAGCTCTCATGTTTTTCTGATATACAAATGATTGGATTGGAAAAAGTCATGAAAACAACTTGATGATTCATCAGCGAATGGAGAAAGCGCAAACTCGTGGAAATTTGAATGGGGTAGTAACCACCCCTTGTTTGTTCATACATTTACTATATCTATACATGCAATAAAGTCTATCTCTTTAGACTAAAATTTTATATCTAGTCTATTATAGAATACGGATGATAGTTTTAATATAAACGATTTAATCAAATAAAGCGCAACATTTACTTGTAGTTGTAGACAATTAGAATAATTAGTTTTATCGATAACCATTGTAGTAAAGTAAGTAATTTTGTTAATTTGTTTTATTCTATATATGGAATAAATATTTGTCGTTCTCTTTGTCATTTATCATTTATTTTTATATGTACCTATACGTGGAACATGCGTGACTCGAATAAAACAACAACAATTTCCAATTAATATTTGTACTTTGTTTTTTTTCCAGTTGTATTCTGAAAACAAATGGTGTGAAATTGCATGGATTGGTTTTTCTTAGAGAAAAATGGGCTGTAATACAAGTAAGGAGTCGGTGCCACAACAAGACAATGACGAAAACCAGCAAACAACAACAGATGGAAAGAATGAGGGAACAGGTCAGTTGAATTAACGAAAAAAATCAAACAATATTGACTTACAATTGATTGCTTCTATACGAAACAATTGGGTATTAAAATCCAATCGTTTCCATACACATCATGTTCAATTACAAGCCTAACACGCCTCAATAGTGTGGTAATTTCAATGTTTATTCAGTGAATTAATTAACTGTGATTGTCGATTTGAATAATTTTGAACTTAAATTGAAAATAAGGCCTATTTTAAAGCCTCGACTATCCCATTTCGATCGATTCAAGAAATTAATTCTAGAATCAATACGAATAGGGAGTGGAGTTGGTTCTATTCTTCTCATTTCTTTTTTGTGTGTGGGCTATTTCAACGATGGCAACATTAAAAAATCACTGAATTTTTCATTAAGGAAAACTTCATGTGTTAGTAATTCGATGGAAATGTTATAAATAGTCGTAATAGTTACACAATTTTTTCTTCTGTTGAAATACCGGCCGGTAACTGGTAGAGATTTGCTCTATAAATCGATCATTTTATTTGATTCGAATGACATGGAACAATCCAAAAGAATTTTTGTCTATATCATCGAAATTGCCAATGTAACGCAATTATTGTATTTATCAATAAACACGTGATTGGTGTCTGGAAGAAAAACGATCTTTTTAATCATTACTATTAATAGCATTAATTAATTAATTAATGATTGATTATTTGCGAAAATTCGGATGTTATAAATCAAAAATTCTTGTGTTATCGTCTGCTGACGCCGAATAAACAATTTCGATTAAAAAAAAAGTCTAGAAAAATTGCGAAAGGACCTTCAAAACTACCCGATCTATGCCATTTCTCTATCAAAATAAATATTTAAAAAAATATATGTAAAAACAACCCATTTTCTTGTTATCGGAAAAAACATCCTTTTGAGTTATTTATTACTGTTAAATAATTGAAGAAACTAAAATAACTGTAACCCCGAGAAATGTGTAAAAATCGGCCTTTTCCTGCTGTCCTTTTATAACGATTTGCAGCGACAACAAACGAAAGCTCCATATCGTTTGTTACAAGCTATGAGCTAAGGCTTACGTTTGCTAATAAAGCTTGCCGTATCAGTGTTGTGGAAGCTTCCAAACGTATCTCGTAACTCATTACACAAAAGCTTTCGATTCTATTCTGTATGTGTGTTAGTGTTTACATATAAATATAAGGGATAAATTGGAAATTTTGCCATAAAGTTGAACAAATTCACACGTGAAAGGTGCAGTTTTTGGGTAGGTGTCGACCAGGTGAGTTAACACTTGATTTGTTTACACTGTGATTATTCCCACCATTTTTACATATAATTAGAGGAAAATCAATAGAAGTGCTGTATGTTGAACGGATTTACCTGAATTCCCACAATTGTCATGTAGATTCTGAGATTTTCATTTTGAAGTCAGTTTGAACTAATTACTGTTCCAAATAGGTATTTCCTATTAATTATCACTTATCGTGATTAGAATGTGTGGAATTCAAGAAAATCGATACTGATAAGAATGGGAAAAACGATAGGGAAAGTTTGTTTTGAATGTATTCCAAAAATTATTATTGTTTTTGTGCCAAATTTTCGTATAATTTTTTTCATTTGTGATTCGTATCAAACTGAAGAAAAACAGAAAATCAGAACACGGAAATACTGGCGTTATGCCAGAGAAGTTTCCTCCGCTTTTTTTATGGCATTAGTAGGAAATTTTAAGGACTTCCAAATAAATTTCCCAACGATTTTTTCCGTTAATATTCTCAGTAATAATCAAAGCTGATTAATTTTTAATGAAATTTCTCTGTTGATTTTTTTACAGGGATTTTGTCTGTAAATTCATATTTCTTAAAGCCGTTCTAATCAATTTGTGTGTATGTGTCTACACATTGTAAGGTTTCTTCGGGATTTTTTTCTATCTTTAATTGAAAATGAAGTTATAGTTAAGTATCTTGTCGTATTATGAGAATAAATCTAATAATACATGTGTTAAAAAGGAGAAATGATGGTTTCAACATTCACAATAGCGGTTGAAGAGGCGTTTCTGTTCAAAAAAAAAACCCAACGGGACATTTTAAAATCGAAACGAAGCAAACCTTCAGAACTTTCTGGAAAAACAATGGATTTTCAAACCATTATTTTACGTCGAATCTAATCCTTGTAAGAAGAACAATGATTTATTCAAACGGAAAAGGTTATTCAATAAAACCTTCAAGGCAGTCGGGATATAAATAGCGTATCAAGGAAAATACATTCAAACTTTTGGTGATTGTTGTTTGTAAATATATACCTCTAATCAACTATTTTATCACTCTAATGTCATTATCATGACATTGATGACGATTTCAAAGCACTAAAGTGACTGTAGTGAATTCCCTCTTTACATATGTGAATTGTTGAATCCGAAACGTTATAGCTGCATTAATTCGCCAAATTTTCCAATAGTTCCTATTTGGGGAAATATTTTAAAAAAATTTACAATATTGTTCAATATAGAACGGAAAGTATCGATCATTGTTTCCAATTTTGAGGCGGTCTGTTTTTTTAAAGCGACAAATCGCCTTTAAGGCGATAACTGTAGGATTTATACAGGACTCTATTAGGAATACCAGGTGAAAAATTGTGGCCAATCCGACGATATGACCCGGAAAATCGTTGTTTCGTGGAATGCATTTAAACTCTGTTCGAGTTAAGTTTGCTTCGCAATCCCCATAACTTCATTAATTCTCGCCAGAGAGTTTCGAGGCGCTTAGAGCCGTTGAATTGGCCACAATCCCAATAATTTCCATCGTTATCTGATTAATAATAGTTGATCAAATATTCAATGTATCTAGATTATATACAAACAAAGCAATATCAAAACAATACGAAATAACAAACGCACGAAAGAGAGGGGGAAAAAACAAGCTTGTAAATTATTTGGAATATTTTTTTATTTCGCATCTGGAAAACTGCCAATACCATATTTTATACAAATAAAAAAAACAAGACATGTGATAATATAGTAAATAACATTTCATCCTATATTAGTCCAGATCCCCTTATCTTTTCCATTGTTTTGCAGCATTCAAGTAAATATTGGCTGAAATTCGAGATGAAGTGAAACAAGTTTGATACTGTCCTCCTCATGAAATTTCCAACGACAAATTCTACGACTACTGAAGGGAAATTTCATTTAGAAACTTTCATCTGTTCCGAGGACTAGTCGGTGATAATTTATGGAAAAATTGCATGTTTTTTCTTATTACGATTAAAAGTTTGTTTTTGCAATGATCAGTACTCGCAGTTAGCTTTTTAGAATACGAATTATGTAGGTGAATTGACGTCAATATTATTATCAGGAATTAGAGGATCACAAATTCAAATTTAACTTTGACCTTATTTTTCTTTAGACATTGCTAAGCGAAATAACAACACACCTATCGAAAGTTTAATGACAGGTTGATTTCAATAGGAATCAACGTTAGAGTCGATCGTGTTCTTAATTAAAATTAATACTCGATTTTCGCCGAAATAAAAAAAAAGCGTGGTATAACAAAACTATTAAATTAACTGCCAATTTAATTCGTTCGTAACATCATTTATCAAAACATTTACAATATTGTTCACAATTCAATATGGATTACAAAAAAGCAAACACTAAACTAAATGAATATTCATGTTATTTACAACGAAGCAAAATTCCACCCTTATCAGTGATGACTGTTCTTCTCGTTCTTTATTCATTCCAAAATACTCGGAAAATGTATTTTGAGAATATCTTTGATGTTCCATGTTCAATCAATGTGCATTTATTTACTCACAACCAGATGGGTCTTTTTAAACAGAATTTATTCAAATCTCCATCCTTTTTAGATGAATAGAAGTGATATTTCACCTCTTGAAAATCAACAGTAGGTGGTAATATTAATGAAGAGCAATCTATTATTTGAAGAAGCATCTATTATATTCGTGCAAAGGGTCGATTTTCAATGGTATTCGACGACTAAACAACAAACATGTTGCAACTTTTTTCCACACAAAATTCATAGAACTTCATCGGCACGTTTGATATAAACGTGGCTAAATTCTGTTTCTTCACTTAGATTCTGGTGATAAGAAATCAGCATCAGCAAAGACGATAACATTGAACGGCACAACAGTACTGACAAGTAAGAATAAAGAAGGAGATAAGCCTGAAGAAATTGCAGCAACGAAAATCCAAGCCGTTTTTCGTGGACATCAAATTCGACAGAGCATGAAACAGCCTAATAAACAAGAAGAAACTGAACCTACCCCTGAAGAATTACAAGCTGATTTCCGTGAAGACGATCTAGGTAACGTATTATACAATTAAATAATCTTTATATCTATATATTAGGAATCTAAATGCAATTTTTAATGCAGTAGTATTGCCATAAATTTTCGACCTTTTCCAATTTTAATAACAATGTTTATTTATAAATGATAATTGTAAATCGATAAACGTATAAGGGTCGTGCCTATTATTGTTATTACTACTACCGTTATCACCATCTTCATCAACAACGGGTGTGGGTTTATTGATTTTGGAAATGTCAGAAGAATGTTAGGAGTGTTTCTAAAAATATTTCTGGTTTTTAGAAGCGAGAAACCTTGATGATGAAAGGAAAGTTATAGATCAAAGTTCGTCAATATGTTCCGGAAGAATCAAAGTGTTTGCTGTTTACTTAACAACAGTTATATTTTTATCGATTTAAGGCCATTAATTGTTATTAAAAGCTTTTCGATGCATTATTATCTCATCTAATGCGTTTATTATTTATCATTGATTATATATAATTTGTATTTTTATAAATAATCATTGGTATTGCCCAACGAAATCTACATCTTTATCGTTAAACGTTTAGATTTGTTCCTAGTCACAAATCCAGTTTGTTTATGCAAAATCAAGACAGTGGAAAAGATATGAATCGATGCATTTAAAAGCGTTTTGACGAACAACTGTTCTCCAACAATGTAAAGACAAAAAATCAATTTGAACATCGACAATAAACTTCTATTTTGGATATTGGCCCCCGACGAACATTTTTCACAATTCTTCATAGTTGAAAGACTATCCAAGCACTTACAAACTCAACTAAAAACAAAACAAGCACGAAGACAACTAACTTAAACAACGAACCTAGAAATTACTCAGTAAACGTAATTGACCACTTGCGTTTGTGGTTAGTGAAGCAAAACTCTTAAACTATTAATCACAAATTGCAGCAACTGTGATAAACATTTAGTTTGGAAAGTACTGCGTATACAGAAAATAATAGACACACAATCTTGGTTAACAGTAACAACAATTTTTAAGATAGAAGTTGTGTTTTGTTCAATTTTTATTTTTATTGTTGTTCACACCATATCATTCGGTAGGCGATTGATTTCTTGGCAATTCCCGGAAATTTCATTCCATTCTATTCGCATTTATCGTCATATCTCAGTTTGTATTTTAAAACTTTTTTAACAATATCTTTTAAAATTAAAGGAATAGCCAAAGAAATCGAGGAAATACGAACCAAATCGAGTGGAAATTTATTTATTTATGTTTCTTATTGAATTGTGTATTGACAAAAATCAAAGATTATCGAAACTCTATTTTTCTATTAAAACTTTTTTATATCTAACTTCCTATTGTTGTGGACAACACAACTGTACTGAAGGCAATTTAATTAACTAACATAAACAACAAATTAGGCCGTTTAGTATGCACCACCATCACCATTATCTGTACCCAACAATCACCCACAAAAGATGGATGATACTGTGCAAACGAAAAACTGATGATGACAACGTAATGAAAAACGGCCACATCAGCATCCTTTCTGATGAGGACAAAATGAAGCTATAGAAGGATTCTTTGGAATATTCCACACGTTTTTCCTTAATAAATTGTGTTAATTAAATAATTACATGACGGGATTTCAATTAACAGTTTTTCATTTCACATAAAATCATAGATGAAGCTTCGTTTAGGGTGATTGATGTGGCTGTCTTACCGTCTTACTATTAGAATGAATTAAATCGTAGGTTTTTTTTACGATACAATCTTTTATAATTACCGTGCACACCTATAACAATTTATTGCCATTGATAATTCAATTTAGAATACGTCAGGATTTGGGACGTGGAATGAAATTCTCAGGTATGTTGAATTGAAGCGGCTAGTAATCAATAAACTGGATGGATGTAACCATAAAAGAGGGATGTACACAACTGCCATTTTAATTATTGTTGTATTATTTGTGTCGCGATTATTACGTTATTGTTTTATTTTATTGCAGATCTACGTAACGCAGCCACGAAAATTCAAGCATCTTTCCGTGGCCACATGATAAGAAAGCAAATGGAGAAAAAGAGGACGATCCTAAAGAGAAAGAAAAACAGGTAAATTTCGCAAGTTCAAAGCAACGTTCCATCAAATCCGGATGATATTTCGTTTAAACAAATTGGTCGATGTTAAGTATTATTTCGTTTGATTTGTTCCAGGAGGATGCCGAAGAAGTAGATGTTGATTTGAGCGATCCTGAACTTAATAAAGCTGCTGTTAAAATTCAGGCATCATTCCGTGGACATATGTCGCGTAAAGATCATGAAGAAGAAACCAATAAAAAATAAATCCCCAAAAAACAATTAAATTAAAAAAAAAAGCTTTCCATATTTATTGATAAAAAATATAATGTGATTCTTCTATATTTTAATCGTATTCATACCTAAATCGAATGATTCTTGATTTCGTTTAATTTAGATATTTATTGAGAAATATAACATAATTAAACGATAATGTTTTTTTTGTCGTTAATTATTTCATTATTGATAAACGAATTAATTAATTAATCCGATAATAACTGATTGTTTTTAAAATATGATCTATATGAAATAAAAGCTTTAAATATACGTATTTACCCAAATACAATAGTGATAACGAGGTTTATACTTGTATATTGTGTATATATGATTTTTTCATGTTTTTCAATATTTCTGCCCACATTTCACCAACAGAAGCCGATTGAAACAGTTCAGAGTCCTTGGCGTAGAGATGCTGCAGAATCTGTGACAACACATTAAAATTTATCAGATGTTTTCTCCTATTGACCCGGATGTCCCGTTACTTGCTTAATTGTAGTGGAAATAAAGCAGCTATTATATAGTGCCTCATCCAGAGATTAATTGATTGGTGGAATCGTAAATGGTCCGGCAAGAGTCAAAAGCAAGTAAGAAGTTCTTTTGAGATTTTTCCAAAAGGTCCTGCTGGTCTAATCCATTTGTCAGATGAATTTGAAAAGAAGATTGAACTGTCTCTTCAATCTTCTTTACTCGAACAAAACATAGTCGTTTTACGGTTATTATCATTGATTGTAAGTTTTCCTCATTTCCGCACCAGCTACAAGATTACTTTAATGAACAATGAGCAAAGACTTTTAATTTTTCTCTTAATCAAATGGGAAAGCTTTGCTGTCTTTATAGGTGTCGTAATTCTTTATTACTTCAAAACACTAACAATCAGTACATAATGTGTGGTGAAAATCATTCAATTCTTCCCAAGAGTGTTTATAGATAGTCTTTGGAACAACTTGAATTATTTTCACCTTACATTATATAATTTACACTAAAGACAAAGACCGGTATTATTTGTATTTTTGTTGAATAAGTCTGGAAAGTCTGATACTAGTTTGATCCGCCTCTGATTATCACAAATAAGTCACAGGTGTTTTTTTAGAATTGTGATTATTTGTTTTTGCTTGTTTCAATTTATCCGTTTTATTCAAAATGTTGATTTGAAATATTGGCAAATCTTTGTAAATAAAAATGGAAATTGGTTTTTTCTTGTTTTTTTTCTTTCGTCTTAATTTGTAATAAAAATTGTAGATTGATATGTAGTGGAATAATTTGAATGCTTCGTTTTCATTTGAATGTATATTTACTATTGTAGGTTTACTAATTTTGTGAATAGATGTTATAAAAATCCACATTTTAATTTGAATTATGCAATATTATTAAGCGTAATCACATTGTATGCGTTCTCCGATTTTAACGAATAAACATCAATTATAAATTAATAAAATATTTGGTTTAATTTCCATTATCGATACGGTTAATTAATTAATCCATAACGTAGAATTTATATTTTGAACCAGAGATTGGTACTGGATTGAAAACTAATAAATTATGGTGAATTTTAATTTATTTGCCCCATTCTGCGAAATCTTCGTTAGGAAACTGTTCGGGATTGAATTTACGTACAGATGGTGGCAGATCTGTTCTTGTTTCTAAATGTTCCATATATGTCCATGGTATATGCATAACATCTGAATTTTCTTTATTGTGTTTCTCGTAATATCTGTGCAACCATGATTCAATTGTTGGTAACCGAACTTGTTTACTACGTTCCTGATATTCTACTACAAATAATCGAAACATTTCATCATTATTAAATAATATTTACATTAAAATAAGATATTTACATTGTTGTTTAATATCCCATAGCTGTTCAGGTGTATAATGTGTATATTTGCACATCCCAGCAAATTGACATGAATTATTAGCTAGAAATCGACGACATGGCGTTTTCTCGCATTCTTCTTTCAAAATCACCCGAGGATCTATGAAGAAATTTGTTCGATAATTGATTATTTAAAAGAAAAAAAAAACTTCAACCCTAACCTCGATAATTTTCATAATGAATATTTCTAAGTCTTATATGATAGGAGCTTTGTAAATGTTTTCTGCGAGCTTCTAAATCATCGATAAATGATTTGTCACAATAATCACAGTAATAACGACGGCTCATTTTAACAATTTTAATATTAAAAAAACAAACGGACTATTTTCGCTATTTTGATTGTAATAAAGTTGAGGTTATGTTGCTAAAGGGGATCATACACAATCGTTTGACAGCAATGCCTCTACTGGTCGACTACCAAACTAATGTATAGGTGGCAGAGTGATGCACCTAAGTTAACGTGGCGCTATTTTTTATTATTATCAATTTTGTCTGTTAAAAATTAAGTGATATCGGTCTAGTCTATGGTGATATGGTGCAATATGACAAACTTAACACGAAAACTATCAGAAATTACAATTAAATACGAATTATAATAGTGTCAAGGTGGTCTTTATTTGATAACAAATACGAAAAATTATAAGAAATTATGATAGGGCTAGGATATTCTTAGTGCATTTATTATTAATAGGCTGGTACTTTTATTTCTTTCTAATTTTCCACTAAATTCCCATTATAACCACAATTTTGTTGTTTCTATGTAGAAACAAATATTGTAAGAAATTTGCATTGTTATAATTGTGCTTACAAATTTGGTTAAAGAAAACTAAACTAAACTAAACTAAACCCAAATGGTTGAAATTAACAGCAAATGGATGGAGGGATGGAGGCCTTCATCGTCTCCACCACTACTAACACCATCTTTTGCCGATGATGATGATGATGACTGTGTCCATCTTTTCTCTAATCGGTATAAATTAAACAGTTAATTATTAAATAAAACGAATTATTAATTTACCTGTAATTTGTTTCAACAATTATCTTTTCTGCATTGTTGTTGATTTTTTTTTGAATTCTCTAAACGTAATTTTTCTTAATTTTAAAGGGTTTACGTGAAAGTATTAAACCTGAACCATTGAAAATCCTTGGAGATGATGGTAATGATCTAATGTAAACATTCTTTCATCCATATAAAGAAGGCGGGATATGGAGATAGGATGATAATGGTGGTAAAAATAAAAGTTGTAAACAGAAAAAGTATAACTAAACAAACAAACAAAAAAGATAAACATAAATAAATAACGTAAAACAAATCTTATTGATCATTAATTAGAAAAGTATGACAAAAAAAAAACAATTGAATTGATTCAATTGTTCGTTTTCATATAAATTTATTTAAATAGTAATTACAATTGATTTGTTTGTTTTTTCAATACACAAATACCATCCAATATATCACTAGTTTTATTGAAATGTTCACAATTCTCCTCGATTAATTCAGCTTTTTCATTAACATTTAATAAAATCGGTGTTATCTGTTGATGTGTACCAGTTATTGTTTTTGGTATACCAACTTTACCAACAATATCAACACTCTGTCCAATACGAACATTAATATGTAATTGTTCTAAATTTTCATCTAGTATAAATAACCATTTTGGTTGTATTGATAATGCTAATGTATATAAGAAATAATGTGATTTTGTTAATAGGAATGATGGTGATTGTTTCAATAACATCATCATTGGTATTAATATACCAATTAAACATAATGGATCAGTTAATTGTTTATTAGTATGTTGTGGATTCAATGTCACTGTACCTTTACCCATATAAATCAAACCTTGTACTATACGTATCATAAATAACTCTAATGAATTCCTCTTTCTACTATTATTATCGTATAATTGTTGTAAAATCTTTGATAATCGTGAATTATTTGTACCAGCACCAATTATACCTAAACTGAATATACCAGTGCATGCGATCTCATCATTTGTATCATGGCAATATTTTAATAACGTTGTAATTAAATTCAATTGTGGATTACTGATTGATAATAAACTAACAGCTAATGGTATTGTTTTACGTATTACTACTGATTCATTAAAATAATTTGATATATGTGTTAATATACGTTGTATCATTTCCATACCAATTTCATCGTTTTGCACAATTATTACAATAGCTAGAATTGCTAATGATTTGATTAATGTTTGATCATCATCATCAACATCATTATTATTATTATTATTATTATTATCATTTATCGGTTCTTCGATTATTTGCAATAATTGTTGTATAATTAAGACATCACCCGTAGTTGCATATGAACACATTTTCAATATCAATTCAAATATTGTCTTTAATGGTTCTTCAAATTCAATTTCAATTTTTTCTTTACTTCCATAATAACATAAAGACACACCCAATATTGTTAATAATATAAATGGTGATTTGACTATTTCCAAATGATTGAATTTCTTCATCTCATTAATGATAGTTTCAATTAATTGTTGATTTTTATAAGTCAATGATATTAAACCACACATTAGACTTGTTATCGCGAAAATTTTGAAATTATCGACATGTTTCTTGTTAATTTCCAATAATAAATCGATAATATCTAAACGATTTGTACGTGCATAAGCGATACCAATACCAAAAATCGCACTTACCATTATATCCTCATCATTATCGCTTATATAATCATTTAATAAGGCCAAGGCTGTATCAAATTCATTTTTTATACGACAATTGACAATACCAATAGCCAATAATGCGCCAGATTTGATAAATTTATCATTTGCATACAAATATTTATCTATTTGTAATAAACCGTTATCAATATCCCATAAATATAATAGACCTATAGATGCAACTGTACTCATTATACCATAATCTTTATTTTTATATATCCAATTGTTATTTTGTATTGTTAATAATTTATCTGTACCAAAACCAACATTTATAAAACCGTTAACAAATGATGATGCCAAATTCTCACGGGCACTATCGAATTTCTCATTATTATTTTTGTAAATATCATTTGGTTGTTTTGGTTCTAAAACATCTAAATCTCGTCCAAATTCAATAAAGAATTGATTCAAATAATTATTATCCAGTATATTACGTATTTGATCATCGTTTATAGGTAAATTGAATTGGTATAAATGACGGGCACATATGAAAGCCATCTGGTACAGAGTACATCTGAAAATGTCATTAATTTGTAATAAATTTTTTATAACAGTGCTTGCCGGTTTTACCTATCGGTACATGTTAGAAATAGATTTTCCACATTTCGTCTATCGTTCATTTGGATTGCTACAATCAATGCCTGACAGAATTCTTCAAATTTTATATAAGTGTCATATAAAAGACTTTGTATTTTTACATATTCGTAATCATCAACATATTTCGAACAATTTTTTAGGTATAAAGTAATTATATTGTAATTATCTTTTGTTGTATATTGGTTTAATAATTCGAATTGATTGATTTCCATTAATAAATCACAAGTTTGCACGTAATCATTGTTTGAATAATTGATCTTCGTAATTTTCTCAACTAATGGTAGTAGTGTTTGTCGACTTTTCTCACAATCAAACCATTGTTCAATAATTTCGAATTCTAATTGCCTTATATATTCATTACCCCAATTATTCAACGTATTTTGTGTACCTTGTATGCAATAACGTAAACAATCATTTTTGATGCGATCTATATCATTAGAGATGCCTAATGATAAAATCGATATAATATCAGATAATTGTTGTTTTAATGAATCATCCTTAATTAAATTGTATTGCTGTTTTAAGCAATTATAGTACGGTGCTAAGTACTTTAATGGTTTCGGTACGGATGATATCGATGTTATTGATATTTGTATCAATTGCTTCAATGTTTCTAAAGCTTTTGGTAAAGTGTTTGGATCATTCTCCTTAAAAATCACAATTATTAGAAGTTTTATATAAAAAAATATGTGAATAATATAGAAAACATTACAATAATCTGATCGACAAGATTTTTCAATTCTTGTTGCAGCTCTTTATCATCATCGTCACACTGAAAAATTAATTAGAACTAATTAAAAAAGATATTAATTAATTAATTATTTTAATTACCTCGTTTTTAATTTGTTCGAATCTTACGACTTTCCCAGAATTCGCCATTTTCTATTTAAAAAGAAAAACAAAAGACACTCAATTTTTTCTTCACTCTTCTACACAGCCAACTATTCAATTTTTAATTTAAATCTGAAATTGTAGGAAAAAGAGCACACATTTTTGCATAAAATAATTCGAAGTTAGTTTGTTTCGCTTGTTAAAATTGTTTTAAATGACTGGCGGATTTTTCTGTCAATTACACAACGGCCAACTGTGTCGAATCAGTGTTTGAATTACCCTCTCAAATTTTTGTAGTGGGAATGGAATCCAAAATACCTTACCTGCAAATATTTAAGTGGAAATTGATCAAATTTAATTAGAAAAATCAATTAATTGCACTTCTAATTAGACAAAATTTGCCATTTTCCTCGAAAACAAACGACATTTCAACCTGTTCTACACAGCCTACTATTTAACTTTTTAATAGCAAATAATAACGTTGTTTTCCAATAGAATATTGATGAATTAATTGTCTTTTTCTGTTAAAAATATCAGTTATCATTATTATTATTAATTTTCACAATTAAAACATTCCCTATTGGTGATTAATTATTAATTGAGCGTGTATGAACCGCATTACACAACTGATTGTTTATTATAAAGAAAACTGTAAAAATTTGCCTGATAAGTAATAGAAATATTGTACTTCTTTGTTACTCGTTTCTGTAATTGGTTTTCAAACAAAAAGAGCGCTAAATCTTCGACATGAATTTGAATTTAACCATACGCATTGACTCAACTAAATCAATCATTGTCAATGACGTAGAAGTATATAGACTGCTTACCGCCTATAATTTCTGTGCTTTAAAAAAGAGGGCCTATATGGAGGTCTGTCTCACTCTTTTCATCTCATTACAATGCGCAGTCCATATGAATTAAGCTACGTAGCCCAGTAAAGGGAGACATAAGATATCATTGTTTCACTCTAATGTATACTATCATAGAGAATCAGTAGATGTCAGCTGAAGCTTTGAAAGTTTTTACTTCTTCTTTAGAAGGATTAACGATTTCCTTCCGGAGAGGGAGCTTTTACTTATTAGTTCAGTCTACCATTAAAGAGTGTTTTTTAAACTATTATTTTTATATATTTCTTATTGTGTTTAACTTTATGTTTAAAAAGGAAAAAAGGATTGTGGTTTACTGCTCATTTCAACCAAACCCCGGGCGCTTATGCCCTTTTACTTATGGATGATGGTTTACTGCCCATTTCAACCAAACCCTGGGCGCTTATGCCCCTTTATGGATGATGGTTACTGCTCATTTCACCAATTCTACGATGAGTGACCTACAAGGGGGGGGGCTAGGACAGACATCCTAAATCTTGCTAACTGGTCCATGTACTTTGTGGCATGGACAAATTAACAATTTAGGTTATAAGAAGAGGAAAATTCTGAAAATCCTTTTTCATACCGTGCCGAGGTTTGAACCCCGGACTTCTAGGCGTGAATACCTATCGTTAACCATCGAGCCATTCGGCTCGTGAATTTTCATTTGAAAAGTGTACTATAAATGAAAACGATTTTCTACGATCCAACGGATACAGCCGACATTCCATCGTGTGTTGGGCACCCGAAAGTACTCGATTGCATTAATGTATAGATGTTGCTAAGCAACCACAATTTTAAATACCTAACATGTTAAAACGTCTGTCATTGGTTGAAATCTATAGATTTCCAAAAATATGCTTCGGAAATGCTCATTTTCCACACGGTAGCAGATGGTAATGGAAAACGGGACGATTGATTTAAGAAAATCAAATATACTCTCATCAGAAACTGTAAATTGAATGAATTCAATAGACATGCGGTCCAGCTGGTGATGTTTGAAAGTACTTTGTGATCAGTTTCTAACTAGACATGCGTAGTCTAGTCATCAACCAAACAATCTAGAATTGTGGGTGGGAACATACCTAATAATTGCCACTATAATCCACGAGGTGTTCTTACAATGAATATATTTATATGGTGGTTCTCGATGCGTTTATTTCCACTTTGTCACTTCATCCCGTGATCACATTTTCTCTATAACACTCATTGTTCACGGACATTTCATTTGATCATCTAAAATTTGGTAGTATCATCTATCTCGTTCTCTTCTCGCATTTCCCTTATATAACTCAAACAAACTAAAGCACCCTCTAACTAACGCAAATCGATATTTTCCCAACTGTTGTTGTAATTGGAATCATCATCATCACAATGATTTAGATTTTGGGATGAACAAAGATCATTGGAATTATCATTAAAATGAATTCCACATACCCACACTTAAGGGTGAAAATGTATAAAATCAAAATCTACCTATAATTGTAGACAATATTACCTATTTTTAATGCATAATGTGAATATAGTTTTATATTATTCTTTGTAAAGTATATCATTAATGAATATAACTAAACTGTAATATTTTAAGTTAAAGTTTAATCGTTTCATGATATGTGCCATAAACGCCAAACAAATATTACTTCAATCGCGCGTAAAGATTACACGCACACAATTTTTACCTGTTAATTTGCAATTATTTGTTTAATTATTACAAATGCGTCTGTTATTTGAATGTAATTCATTAGTTTATTAATTTCAAGTATACAAGAATAGGTACTCTGATTTGTTTTATGTGGATATAGATACGAACAACAATAATTATAATAACTACAAAATAATAGGGTAATTAAATTAACCAAATCACCAATATATCATACATATTTGTATTTTAAAATGTTTATAGTCTTATTTTGATGATTCGCAATCAGTTTTTATGCAACTAACAATATTTCTCAGATTATTTCGTAAGCAAACCCGGAGTTATCGGTCTGCGACTCTAGTTGGTTTGAGCCGTAAATATTCAAGATGTCAGCGCACATGCGGTCACGTTTTTGTCGATCGGATGAGCAGTCTATATACTTCTACGTCATTGATCATTGAGCATACCATAGTTCCAACGGTTTTGTACATAATGTGCCACCTATGAACATAAGTTTGACCTAAGATTTCAAAAACCAAATCATTATTAGAAATAAATGAATTAATTCAATAACAAGCATGTAATTAACAATGAATCAATGATGGAATGAGTAGATTTTTGTATACATGTGCAATTATTGGAGATTTTGATTGAATTTAGTAATTGTTTACAGTGACCTCTATGAGTC
The DNA here is from genome assembly GCA_028455855.1 of Meloe dianella. Taxonomy (NCBI): domain Eukaryota; kingdom Metazoa; phylum Arthropoda; class Insecta; order Coleoptera; family Meloidae; genus Meloe; species Meloe dianella. The sequence goes on from JAPTHL010000039.1 coordinate 2,706,639, forward strand.
AGTAGCGAAGATTGAGTAGATATTCAATTTTTTTTCGGTTGGTATAATGACAGCATGAGGCATGTTTGATTTTTCTGTTTACATTTTCAGTTTCAGTTCGTGACCGATATGCGATACACGGTGGTCTAATCAACGGTCCAATTTCTTTATTTATTAGTTGTTTCTTTTTAAAATTAATTTTAAATAGAACCAATCAAAGAAGATCATTAGAATTGATAAATTTTATTTAATATGATTGTATAATATGCATATGATATGCTTATTAGTTTGTGATTTGTTCTTATTTGAATTAACATCTATCCTCATCTTCCCCGCCTTCAGGTATTTATTCGTTTTTATTTAATTCAAACAATTAATTAACACACGTAACGTGATGTTGTGTAAATAGAAACAACAGTAAAATTCAAGAATTTTCATTGTTTTTAAGATGATTTTTCAATAAGTTATGATAATTAAAACATTTAATTTCAACATAATAGCGTGAATCATTTGTTTATTCCCAGCTCTCGGCGATCGTGAAAATTTTCATTTAATTTCATTTTAATGGCTCGCTTCTCTTTATTGAGAATAAAAGCTGCAATAATAATTGTATTTTTTCGTTGAACACTCTACCTGAAATGGGTTGTTGTTGGAGCAATTACCTACCACAGAATTCCAATGTGGTGAGTTTTGCGATTGCCACCCTCCATCTACCGATTGATAATAAACAGAATTATCTATTGCTAATAATTTTAGTAAATTTTTTGTTATTCAATTTGTTGATATTTTTATTCAATTTACGCAATTAAAGGCTGCCTTATCAGGATTTTTTTGTCGGTATTTTATAAGTGAAATTATCTGTCTTTTTATGCATACGTGTTTTTATGACGATATTACTTTAATTATAAGTATAAAATACATAGTGTCCCAGTGCAATTGTACATATTTAGGTATATTCATGATGTTATATTATGTTTTGTTTTTGCCATTTCTAATAATGATGGAAATTCCGTAAAAATTGATTTAAAAGATAGATTCACCATTACTATTTCCATTATTGAATTGATCACATTTTAATTTGACCACTATTGGAATTCCCAAATTCGTCAACTTTTATTTATTTGATTGTTCTTATTTATACATAAATTGTGTATATCCGATTTAGATCTTGATCTCTATCTTTACTTTTGAGCCGAACATGCCACGAGCTAGACAAGCACAAGCTAAATAAAGTGAGTGGTTCATTGATGCCTGTAAATGTGCAAATTGCAACTTAAATGACAAATTCCTTTGAACTCGCCGGGAAAAGTCCTTAGAAAATGAGTTGAGGTGAGCAGCTGGCAAGTCATTCGTATTGTGTCCACAAACCCCTTACAACTACATGAATCTTATTCCAAGGATGTTACATTATAGACTCGACTCATCTAGTGTTTCTCCACCCTTCGATTAAGCAACAATTATTTTTGTTACAGTTAATCGAGTCAACAAACAAATTTTCTTAGATAAGAATGAATCGAATCTAGACGCCGGCTATTTTGCTTATGTCGACTTGACTTTAAGGCAGAAATACTGATGTTTCTATTTATGTATAAAGTCAAGTTGATTAAAGCACAACAGATCATATGACTCGTATATAGTTTTTGTTTGTTCAAATTGCGTTACGGAAACTCTTGCCCACAAATTACCAACTGATCAATATAAAAGAACCTTGTCGCTTTCTTTATTAAATTCGTCAAACAATAACAATAATGGGACAAGACAAATATTTTTTTGGAAAGTTTTGGGGGCGTTTTGATGAAATTCAACCTTGAAATAAGCCTTGATAACAACATAAAATTATATCAGTATCTATGAAATGTGTTTGCTATTGATTGATGATAATTTACTACATATTTGTTTGTTTTTTTCATTATTATTTTATTTTTATGCATGCTTCAGTTGTAACGAATTTACGAATGACTGGTAAAATTCAGGAAGTTGTTTTGTTTCGTTCGTTCGTTTGTTTAGTCAAATAAATCTTTTATAATTTGCAATTATAATAATTTTTGATCATTTTCCTGTATGAAAACTTAATAACAAATAAACGAATTTCTTTGTATTATAGGAAAATAATTACATCTAAAAATCTACAAAAGCAATTTATCATCCTACACGGTGGGATTTTAATTTTTTTTTATTTGAAGATTTTCTATATTATCTAAATAATTAATTAGAATGTTTTTAATAATGGAATAGATCATTTTAAAATAATAAGAAGCGGAAATACATGTCCGTGCATTTATATTGGACGTTCTCTTCCTTCTTGTTAAACTTTACACGACATGAATTGATAGGAGGTAGTATAAAACTAACTATTCAGACTTGAATAAACTTCTCTTTGATAAATTGTTAGTTATTGAATTGCTATTAAAATAATTGAATCTTTGTTTGATTATTGTGTACATACGTGTGGTCTTCGGTTTGTTTAAATAACTCTCTTTTTTTAGTGACATCATCATGTATAAGAATTTTTGGATTATTATTAATCAAGGTATGATTATAATTTTTCAAATTTATGCAGTTTTTAATTAAAATCTTCAATGTAACCGTATAGATTTGAATAAATTGTGCTACCACGTCATGCAGAATTGTAATTATTATTGTTTTTATTTCAATGATCTCTGCGGATCAAAAGTCAAATGTAATTTTTCAATTAATTTTTATACAAAAGAGAAAATAATAATCTTGAAGATTCTAGACAATGCATCATCTTTTCAAACGACCATAGAATTCAATAAGATTTTTTTTTAAAACTTCGCATTGAAAATACCAGAAATAATTAACATGGAAATATCGGATGTTCAAATGAAAACTTGATGACAGTTGTTTCGTTTTGTTTGTTTTTTTTTTGTTTAAATGTTTATAATTAGTCAATAAATTGAGCATATCGTGGAAAAATTCTTTTTGTCAATTGAATTTTTGTCGAAATAGGCATAAATACAACGGATATTGGTTGTTTATTAAGCTTAGGAAATAATGTAGAAACAGTAAAGATAAATATTTACAATGATATTAATGAGGTTTTAAACATAACTTTTGTTGTTTGTTGTTGTTTTTTTTTGTTATTTGAGGAAATGGGTAATTTCGTTACATTAAATATAATTCAATTAATAAATTCCTATTCCATTTTTGATGATTAACTTCCTCGTATATTCTAAATATTTTAAATAGATCAGGGCCGGATTAACATTTCTATTAATTGAGTCGAATAAGATCTAAAAATCCAAGAGAGATCCATCATATTCAACAAACACTTTTCAATCTCACTTTCTCCAAATAGTGATTCATCAAATCAAATCGAATTGTTTCAGTTTTGATAACATTCCTAAATGATTTGGTTTTTCAATAATACTAAAATCTATCGAATTCCGTTTGATTTGATTGCTTTTTTTTGTGGGGAATTAACGGTGAAATATTGCAAAGTAACGGCAATTTGTAAGAAATAAATAGCCATAAAATCTTCTGTTTTTTTTCTATTCAAACCCCATCAAAAGTGGTGGACACAATTTTGACAAGAAATCAATCGAATTCTGAATTCGTCATCTCAGGCAAATTTGTTGGTCAATTGGATCGTTACTTCACGAAGTTTTCGAACCGTAGTTTTACACACAAAGATACTTTCTGTGGCGATGCAACTTGTGGTGCTACAGGAGTTTGATTGACACTGGACAGTTTTGTGTCTTTGTTGAAACGAGTTCTCTTAATTGATGAAGGAGTTGATAGCACTTTGAAATAATAACTAGATAACTTGAAATTGCACTGAATGTCTTTTGTTGGCATTGTTAATATTAACGAGAATTTTTCTTATGAGTTGCTAGAAATAGTCTTACGAATATTTTCTATATTTATTCAAATTTACTGCACAATTAATTGGTCAACGATTGATTTAAGCGAAATTAAACTTGGATGTTGTTATATAATTTTCGAATTGTTTAAATATTCCCTCTTGTAAGGTCTTTATAATTATGTTTCCACACAATAAAGTTGTACTACAGCTTTAGTAGGTGTGCATACTCTTCCAACAATCGAGTACAATTTTACTTGAAATCCCTCCTATAAAATCGTACTCAACAAAGTTGGAAGGTGAGTGGCCGTTGTAAAGTGTTGTGTAAAAATAATCTCTATATGACAGTTAAATTCTTGAAGTGTTATTTTGTATACCACAAAAGAATGTATGGAAATTTCTTTCTAATCCGACTCTGTGTTCTAATATCCATTAAAGCTTTCAAGTTTTGATTGAATTCACCTATAAAAATCTCTTACAAGAGAAAAAACATTGATATTTAGTTTGTTGATTTTAAAACTATTTTTGAAATGTGCGTTAAACGCGAACGAATCCAACCAAAGTTAATATCCATAATTAAAAAAAACAAACAACTTTTAAATGAAGAGAAAGACAATTTTTTTATTCATTTGTTGTTAATTAAACATATGATATGATTGTGAGGGTAGCCATAGAAATTTTGATTAAATATAATAACTATCGTCTACTTTATTGTGATTCCTTTTAAAGTGATGGTATGATCAAAAAGTTGAAGAAATTTAATATTCTTGTGGTCTTTTATCAAATTTATTTGGTTACAATAATGTGAGGTTTCATTCCAATTCAATTTTCTAGTTGTGAATTAAAAAAGTTGTGGCAATAACCAGCAAGTAACAAAAAAATATACAGCTGTGGCAAATCACGTAGGTATTCCAAACGATGATTAAAGTGCTGGAATTTAGACAGTTTTCGGAGATGCTGTGCAATTTCGATGCATCTTTGTTTCATTTCACGAAACTGTACAGATGTGTGGGGTTCTCGTTTTGGTTTCAGTTTACCTAGATGATGTGCCCGAACAGTATAGATCTGGTGCGGATCGTTCGTTTACACTTAATAATTTGAGTTGAATCGTCTTATTTTAGCCGATCAACTGTACGTTGATAATGTAAGCAGATTACGTTTTATTTGGCTTTGCATAGTTAGAACAAAATAAGATAAAATTCATAGTTATAGTCGCTATGCAAAGATTTCTATCTAACCAACAACGTTAACAAATTTGATGTTGTTATCATGGAATTATCAAAAATAGGACACCAGTTAATTGTTGTTGATAACTTCTCATATGCACATATAGATAGATTAATAAATAGATACCATAATGCAACCAGATGACATCAAATAGATTAGGAACAAAAAAATATGACGTAATAAACAAAATACCAGACCAACTATTAATTCAAATTAAGTCTGGTTGAAACCACTTGTTATTTAGTTGATGATGTTAGATAGTTATAAGTTACAATGACTTTTCAACCAATAACAATAACGATTCATCATCATATTTTATTGAATTTTTAATCAGAAACAGAAAAAGTTTATGTGTTTGAAATTAATAGAAATTATTGTTAGCGAACGGCTTAATTAAAACGTAAACCAATAATTAAGCGTCATTAATAATGTCGGTTGTAAAATTCTGTTGTTGTTGTTGTTGTTGTTTTTGTCCTCCAACCTTATTATTGGTTATTTTTATTTAGCATTTAGAAAAGAACGCGAACCACTTATAAAACTTATTGAGTTTATCATATCATCGCCATTAAATTAATCAACAAGTCCTCTGTTTTATATCATAAAAATTCAATGTTTATTTTATAAATTTTGTTGTCTCTTCATTTTCAGTCATGTCAGGATTGACAAATACGGATAATCAAGAAGTATTAGAAACCGGTGGACGTGCACTAAAATTACAAACGGATACACCACATTTAGTGAATATTGGGGGTGATCGATTAAGTACATCAGTAACCCTTCATCCGATTCCATCAGGTAAATAAATTTGAACAAAATAAAAATACATTCGTCATATTTAATTAAATATTAAAGATAAGCAAATTGATTTGAGTATCAATTTTTTTTTTATATATATAAATATTTGTTACTAATTGTAAATAGAATCGTTAAACGGTTAGATGCTTTAATAAAAATACTGTTTGTATGTTTATTTCTATTTTTGTGGGAGGTTTACAAACATCAAACAGATGTTGTCAAAGAGGTAAATAACAAAAGTCTGCATCCGCCGAAATTCTAATTTTAAAATTACTACGAGACAAGTTCTCTTCCGATCTTTTGTTGTTTCTAACAAAAACAATTATGTAAGAATTGGCTTATTGATATTAAAATTTTATTCCATATGTAGATTTTAATATATTTGTTTACAAGTTTGTTTTTGTTAAAATTAATGATTAGTTACAAAATTTCCTTGAATTTTTTATTTTTATGTTGTTTATATTCGCGTTTTTATTACTTTCCAGGTCGAGTTACTTTAGGATGTGGGGCTGGTGTTGATATACCTGTTCATGGTACTGGAGTGCTCCCTGTACATTGTCATATCGAAAACAGTGAGGGTGTTGTTACAATTTATCCATTATCTGATCATTTATCAATTGATGGCGTGAAAGTGTATGGACCAACACGATTATCTCAAGGTTTATATTCTGTTTATTTTGCATATTAATTCATTATATTACAATTTTTCATTATTACGTATGTCATAATTTTAAGAAATTATGAAATTGTAGATTAGAGAATGTGGGTATTATCTTTCTTAACCCGCATTATTATTGTAGTTGTTTGTTGTTTTAAAAATAAATAAATAAAATAAATTGGAATTTTAATTCAATAGGTGTTATGTTAACGATTGGTCGTTCCAATTATATGCGGTTCAATCATCCAGCTGAAGCGAAAATAATGAAGTCAGTTCTACCAAATCCAAGAATCTCAGTAGCACCTATACAATTTCAACCGGACGATGATGACTATCAAGAACAATCAAATAAAATCAATAAGAAACCACCGACCGTACCAAAAAAGATGAGTCCACATGAATCATTTGAATCGGGTGTTGAAGAACCACCACCATCCAGTATAATGACGAAAGTATCAAAATTTGAATATTTGGCACAGCAGAATTTCAAAAAATCAATATCACCAAAAGTATTTTCATCGAATTTAATAACTGTTAATACACCAGCCAAAGATGTATTAGGTAAATCACCGCCGGATTTACAAAATTACACAAAAAATCTACCACAGAACGTATTGAATTATTCTGAATTGAATTCAAATGAGAAAAATCAAAAGAAAACACCGGAACGTATGATATTTGGTAAAAAATCACCACAATATGTTAATGTTACAGTAAATGAAACGAAAACAATTAATAATCGTGTTATAATTTATGAGAATGGTTGTATACCGAAACATCCAAATTTCAATATTGATCATAATGATTTAAATAATAAAATTTCTGGTTGTAATAAAAATATTAATTTAAATCGTCCAATAACACCATCACCGAGTTATAATAGAAATCCAACACCATATGTACGTAGTACAACACCAAGTCCTATTTCCAATTCAATCAAAATCGAACAACGACGTAGCGGCTCAATGGGGGAATTACAATTAAATCATGAAACTTTAGAGAATTTAGCACAACGAAACAATGAGGCTGAATATAAAAGAAATCAAGTAATAACAAATTAAATAAATTCAAATTAATTAATAGATAAATTGTGAATTTATTTTTTAGGCACATGATGACAGAGTAAAAGAGCAAGAAATCGAGAAGATGGAACAAGCTCGTTTAGAAGAAATTTTAAATATGTGTGTTGAATATGAGAAACAAGCGCATTGTGAGAAAACAAAAGTCACACAGAACCGTATCAAAACGAATGGTTCTTTACCACGCGACAAACGACAATATCCATTCGCATCATCACCGAATTATGGAACACCACCAGCATCACCCAGAGATTTCGATAAACAAAACAACTCTTATGAGAATGTTGTAATAAATCATGAGACTTATGAAAATGTTATTATTAAAAATGATGATAATAATAGTGATAATAATAATGGCACAAAATCGAATAGTCCGTATGAGAATGTGGCGTTACAACAACAAAATCAAAATATTTCACAATCGCCCAGGACGAGAATAAAAACATTTATATCGTCAAATAAAGAACAGTAAGTTTTTGTTTGTCTATCTTTGTAATTTGATTAATTTGTTAATTGTTTTGGTTAAATAGAACATCGAAAGATACAGCGGAAATTATTGAAAATAAATTTGCAATGTTAGAGGCTGAACAATTACTTTTACAAAATTTATCAAATATCAATGGTGATAATAAAACTGGATTCAAAGAAGAGCATAAATTTATTTATCCATTAAATGAGAGTAATCTACAAGTTATTGAACAAGAAAATAATAGAAATACAAACTTCTCAAATTATGCTAAAATAACACCACAAACAACAAGTAATATTGATGATAAGAAGATTGAGAGACTGAAAAAAGAACGTAAAGATTCATTAACATTGATATCATCGATAAAACGTCAAATCGCTGAGATTGAGATACAAGATGAAGAATTACAACGTGAATTAGAAATGGAACATGCTTTAATAATCGCCGAAGAGAAATTTAAATTGATCAATATGAATGAATTGGAAACGAAAAAAGATAAATTGATTAAATTTGCACATAAAATTGAAGAAAACATGCAACATCGTCAATTGAAACAGGAACAAGACCAAAATGAATGTCAACAACGTTTAGAAATTGCACAAAATAATATGATCGTAATTGAACAGCAATTAAATGAAACATTAAAGAATGATCCAAATTACGAACAAATCTTTGAAGATTATTTAAAAGCCCAAGAATTCTTGGATAATGAACGTAAAACATTTGAGGATTTAGAATTTCATCATTTAGAAGAAGAAGCTGATTGGTTGGCTAGCCGTGAAGAAGTACAACGTGAAATATTGGATTTAAGTAAACGTATTGAAAATGTACAAGAACAAATACAAGATTTAGAACAACAAAAATTAAAACTATCGAAAATCAATAATCCTGAATTTAAATTATTAAAAAAGAAACGTACAGATCTATTAAATGATTTAGATAAGAAAATGTTAATTCTGAAGCGAATTGAAAGTGAATTAAGTAACATTATGAATCGTGGTGAATCTGAACAAGAAATATCATCAGATAGTGATAGTGATAGATCAAAAGAATTAGATAAACGTTTATCGAATTTATCATTAAATAATATCATACATGATTTAAGTTGTTCAATGATTGTTAGTAATAGTAAAACACCAATTGAACATGTTTATAATATGTCGCAATCATTTAATGAGAAACTATTACAAGATAAATCGATTCTTGAAACTGGAATTGGTGAGAATTCAACTTCCAATTCTTCCAAAAAAAAAATTAATCAAATCTCTTTTTAAAGCACAAAAATATCCCAGTCAAGATGATATCGATCGAATCAGTAAAGTAACATCCAGTGCTCCGATTGATATCAACGAGGAGGAAGGATCTCTTGGGAGAAAAGCTCTAGAGTCTCTTAAAGATATTCAAAGGAAACGACACTTGCACTTATGCCAGCAGGGTTAGTTTTCTACATCATTTATATTGTGTTTCATAGAAGCCAGTTTCAAATCAGGCTAAACACCACTCAGTCTAACTGGTGTTTGAGTGCTTTAAGAACCACCAAACTTAATCTTCTTTTCAATTAATCAACTAATTAATTAAAATAGGTTCCCAAGTGATTGAACACGAACGACAGAGAGTTCTAGCATTGAAACAACGTGTCCAACAAGAAGTCCGAACTGAATGGGAACAAAGACGCCAAGATTCTGCTTCTAGTGAATTACTTCTAAATGTAGAAGAATTAAATGGGTTAGTTTTTTATTTATCGTTTATTTTTGAAATATCGCATACGTAAACAATATTAACGTTATCATCTCATTGACACTTATGACATGTTATCGTGAAATTTATTAATTTATCTAATCTGTTATTTCGTATTTTTTCTCATTCATTTGAAGCAAAAACTGTGGAAATCCCTAAAATAGAATGTCATTAATTTTGAGAAAATTGAGCTTTAAGCGGTAATTATTTTAATAAGTTTTAGTATATTATGATTCAATACACCTGTCGTGTTTTAACCCAAAACAAAAACAGGTGCATGTTTTTAATAAAATATCATCCAAAAATAGAACGCTTTTGCAATCATTAAAGTACCACAAACGTTCTCTATTTTTAATTTAAAGAAAATATTTATTTTTCTATGTAATAGAAGAAAAAAAAATAGGTGGATAATAATGTGGCTTAATTATTTAGGATTCAATTTAGATTTCTGTTTATTGCAAAGGTTTTAATTTGTTTTTCAGGAGAGAAATTTCAGAGAATAATAAGACTGAGAAAACGTCACTTGTACTCGATCAAAATAATGAGGCGGTAAGTTTATTTTGTTTTTGTCAAATGCAATTTTCTCATGCATATATTTTTGAATATTCATTTCACAATTTATTATTATTCTTATTTGATAATTTTATATTTCCTTAATTTCCGAGTAAATTATTTTATAAACAATTATTCATTCAACAGTTTATAAATTTCAATTGTCGTATCCCGCTTTGAAAATAGGTAGTTTATATTTTATTTTATTTAAAATAAATACGTTGTGGATACGAACAGATTTGCTTATTTGAAAATTAGTCACTGTTGAATCGTTGAACAACATGTACAAGATTTCTCTATAAAAATTATTAGTTTTTATTAATTCATAAATTCAGCGTGTTAACATCGATAATGTCGTTGTGGATCAATTATTGGCGATCTGAATGTAAAACTCAAAAGAAAAAACGACATCAAAAATCACCTGTAAGTGGAAAATTTATGGTTTTTCAACAGGTTTCGCTAACAACATTCAATTAATGCCAAATAAATTAGAAGATAAATGATATTTCCGATATTATTTTTTTCAATTAACAAACACAAACTCCACATATTTTCTTGACAGAAGATGAGTGATTACACACAGCAGCCACTAAAATAGAATAATGTTTCATTGTTATAAAAAAAATGTTTTTTTTTATAGATACGATCAGGATCGGACAGGACAGATTCACCCCGGCCAATGTCTGAAATAAGTGAAACAAGCGTTGAAGTTGGAACATTGAATAAACGCCGATTAAAAACACCAAATGATAAACAAAGACCATTAACAAGATATTTACCAATACGTAGTTCCGAACTTGATTTGCGTCAACATATAGAGTCAGCTGGTAATTTTTAGACTTTTCAGCATTGAATGATTAGTGTTTGTTTTTGTTTTACCTTGGTTTTGTAGGTCATCAAGTTGTACTTTGTCCACATGTTATTATCAATTCAAGCAGTTGTCGTGGATTCTTACACAAAAAAGGTTCGAAATTAAATGGTTGGTCGAAACGTTGGTTTGTTTTTGATCGTAATAAACACACATTAACGTATTATAACGATAAAAGTGAGAAGAAAACAAGAGGTGGTGCATATTTTCAAGCAATCGAAGAAGTCTATTTGGATCATTTAAATAGTGTGAAATCACCAAATCCTCAATTAACATTTATTGTTAAAACACATGAGAGATTATATTATTTAATGGCACCATCACCGGAAGCGATGCGGATATGGGTTGATGTGATCTTTACAGGTGCTGAAGGTTATCAGGAATTCGAGCATGGTAGCTGAAATGTTTTCGAATTTTTAATAAAATTAGAGATCTTTTGTCTGGAATATTACATGTTTTATTTTGTTTAATTGTTGGCAGAATTTTACTATTTTGAACTTTAGTGCCAACTTTATATTTTATTATTTTAATAATTATATTTCAGTTTTCTAGTTTTTTTTTTTAGTTTTAATAAGGTCTGTGTTATTTAGATTTTCTTTGTTGTCGTAATTCTAAACAAATATAACTGGTGCCTTTTTTGATAGACTGTCTTTTATAAATGTAGATTAGTAAAATTGAAAATCACACAAATAAATATAAATCGTAGACAATAGGATATTTTTACGTATAATATGTGAATATCAATTATATCTAATATTTAATTTTCTTATTTTTATTATAGGAAAACTGTGAACTTGATATATTTCAATAAAAAAAATAATTGCGTAATTATCATTGGTCGTCTACACGAAAATTAAACCTGAATCCATTAGCCGATGTGGAAAACTTAAAATCATCAGTCTGTTTCGCATCATTACAACTCTCTTGTTCTAAATTGACATTACTTAAATTATTGGCTAAATTGTTTTCGTCTATGTTGAAACTGAATTTAAACGGTCCGTTTGTGGTGTTATTGAAAATTGATTTCTTCACAAACACAGAGTTCTTACTAGGTGTTCCTGGTGTAATCTTGATATTTGCCGCAACTACAACATAATTATCACTTTCAGATTAGCTAAAATAAAGTATTTAAGTGACCTTTCGATAGTTTCTTGTCTTCTTCAGCCATTTTAGCTCGATAATCACCAAATGACAGCTTCATAACTTGCCTCTTCTTTACTATGGGTGCGGAATTGTTCATTAATGTATTTAAGGCTTTCGAATGATCTTGCACTGGAAACATATTAATTATCATAACAAATCAATAAGAGTCATCGTATTTGGTCACTTTGTTTTTGATTTAATTTGCCCGAATTTATGGCTTTTTGTAATTGTTGTATACACCAACATAATTCAACTTCGAATTGTTGTTCTAATTCCGGATCAATTCTGGGTTGTACTCGATTTTCAACATTTGATACCGATGGTTGTTGTATTGATTTGGCGTTTTTACCAGTTGTTTTGTGTAGTTTCGGTTTCGGTGGCATGTTTATATCGTTTTGTTTTTTTCAAATTGTTGTTGGAAAATTTGAAAAATTTCGAGGTTAGGAGAACAATGCAGTGTTGCCAAACTAGAAGTGCTCGGAAAAAGTAATAGAATTAGATCACATGGAAACAAAAATGTGTTCAAAAACTGAAATTGAAGCACTTGTGAATTTATAGCAATTTCTTTTCTTTCCTTTTGGTTACTAGGATAAGGGTGCAGATGTTCAATTCTAAATTCTTTAGCTAAGTAAAATGCTTTAAATGTGGCGACTTATTTGCAAATTGGCAGTGCAGTAAAATCAAATACAACGAATTCGTCTTAGTAAAACAAAAATTAAGCAGCGCTTTACATCGGACTTACGTTTTTCATATATACATTCAGGAACACATTTTGTAACCACTCGATAATTTAGGAACACTTTTGGTGAAAAATTAAATTATAATAAAATATAATAAAAGCAAATGCAATTAGAATTATTTTAATTAATCATTTATTTGTTTCGATAAAAAATATAAATGTCTACATTGTTCAAAAACAAACGGCAAATGGGACGTCTTCAGGGTGCTTTGCCTGCAGCACAACCATGTTGCAAAAATCGTCATTTCATCTGTGGAAAACTGCAATAAATAGATTAAATTGAAAATAAAATTAACTCTCACTGTTTAAGTTCAATACGTTGATACAATTTCAGTGATTATCTCGAAATCATTAATATCATAGCGTATATTAATAAATATTCATCATTATTTAAAACTATTTCCAAAAATTGATACTATAAGTAACTCACCTTTCTTATTATAATTGTTCTCGACAATTTCCATAATTTATCCAAATGAAAATTACCTCGTAGACGATATCCTATAAAATAAATATGAAATTTAAGACTATATAGGTCAAAGCCGTAGTAAAATATATTTTAGTTATAAAATTAATACATCAGTGAGGGCAAGTAGTTATCATCGAAATACATTCAAAATAGCGTATTTATAAGCTTAGTCATCATTACAAATCATATGAAACTATTTATCAATAGACGATACTTACAAAAAAACACATTTACAATTGCATAAACCAATGGAACTGGAAATACGAGTATACTCCTAACAGCAGTGCAGTTTACTGTAGTTGCAACAGCCAAGGAGTTCTGTAAAAACAATGATACTTATTAATTATGGAGTATTAAAAGCATTGTATATATATATTGCAATATGTATATAAAGTAATCAGTGAGTAGCATTTTCCCCATAAATTTATTTGTAAGACAGGGATAACTAATTGCATCATATTTTCATGCACACATAATTAAGTGATAAAAAGAAATTACCCGATTTTAGTTAATAACAGGTTCCCAATTATTGACAAAATCCATTTATATTCCACCTAAATCATATAAATATAGTTAGAAAAACATGATAAAATAATCAAAATCCTATTTAAATATCAACGAATTTCAGCAATAAAAATGCAGCCATGCATAATAATCACAAGAAATCAGCCGGTAATTAATTTCATCATATATGGCTTTGCCAAAATATAAGTTTTTCGGTATAAAATAATTACCTTGAATCATAGAATGATTACCCCTCTTCTTAGTTTTACATTAGAATAAAACGCAGAATTTAGTAGCCTGTAAAAGAAAACAACTGTTAATAATTTATCGCCACATGTATAAATAATAAAGCATTTTAAATATAATAAAAATATCAGTGTATCCTTCCTACATAGAAATTCAGCCATATGCTTGTTCGATCATCATTGAAACTATATATCTAACATAAATTGTTGGTAAATAATCAGAATTTACCTTGGAAACCGACATTGATGGTGCATCGCTTCTTCCACATTGGAATCAAAGATAGATGTTGGCTTTTTAGTAGCCTGTAAAAGAAACCATTTGTTAACCATTTACCGCCACGTGTTTAAACAATATATTTTATATATAATCAAAATATCAGGCATATGTTTAGATCATTGAGACTAAGTAATATAAAATATTGAGAGGCGAACAAAACTTACCATGGAATCCAGCATTGTTGTACTGGCCATTATTCGCACTTTTCTAGAATAAGTCAAAAATATACAAAATTAAAACAATCCCTATTTAATCGTTGTAATTATAGATTATAATAAATGATTTATCAGCTAATGTAGGTAAGATTCATTTGTAATCACTACATTTCATACGAACGAGACAAATCTTGTCATCATGTCTAAATTTTAATTTTTTTTTTAATGAAAATGAATCAAAATCGAAAAAATAAACCAACACAACAATAAAATTAATTATGTAGATTTGAATTGAGATAATTTTTTGACAAAAAATCATAAGATTGATAAAGTAATAGAAGAAAAACTTAGTGCAACTTACCTCTTGGAGAATCTAATTCAAAATGGATGATGAACACAGGAAGCGCGGCTTAAATATGTACAAAACTGCCAGTAGATGACGCTGTTCAATTAAGCGGTATTTTTGAAATTTCAATTTGCTACAGAAGTTACACAAAAATTATAAATAATTAGTGGCGCGTTACAGCTTCATGGTGGCTTCATGTGTAGTGTTGAATTGAAAGATTTCTTTTCAGAGAAACTCCAATGTTTTTACTACAGTAATGCGGTCATAATAGGTCGCTTTGGGGGCCCTAAGTATTTACACTTTTTGCCCAGAGGATAAAGCGTCGTTGTAAATAATTGAAAACTAGTTGAAAATAACTTGAATAAAATAATGTCAATTGAGAAGGGATCAAGTTCTAAAAGTGTAGTAAAGTAAGTAGTCTTAAACCTCTAGTTTTAAATGATTTTAGAAAGTTTAAATCTGTTTAAGCAACTTGGTCCAAGTTGGAGGCCGTTATGTATCTAACGCCCTAAGACTTGTATTGTTTTTAATCGCAAAGTTACTTCTTAATATTCTGATTTGTTTAAATAATGAACATGTAGTGAAATTGACCAAGCGATTTATTGGTATAACAACATAATACTATATACATGTGTATTTGAATTGTTCTAAATGAATTAACTAAACACCAAATACTAAAAAGAATCAAACATAATGCTACAAATCAAATGGAATACATTTTAGAACTTTACAATATTTGTTTCATATCATTTAATTGATCCACTAACAATTTTATTGTACAGCAGTGGAATATTTGAATTATTAATGAAAATATTATTATTATTATTATTATTTAACACTAATTTACAATAAAATTGATCCATTCATTTGTTAATATTGCAATGAATGGATGAATAATAAACAAATCGAAATAGATTTAATCGGTGAATTTACGATTAACATTACGTCCAAATAATGCATTACGTATTTTCGGTATTAATTGTTGTGCAATCAAATCGAGTCTAGCTTCTAATGTATTATTGATGCGAATCCGTGCATTATGAGCGTACAATTCAACACCACCTGTTGCCTCTGATGCTAAATGACTCTCATCATCAATTTTCAAATGTACATCTTTAACAGTTGCATCTCTATATTTTGTTGATATATTTGGAATGACTGATTCAACTAATGAACGATCTTGTTCTCGTATTCTCAGTGTTACATTGGTTTCAAACAACTAAAAAGTTAATTAACTTAAACAATGATTTGTTTTCATTATTATTTTTGTGTATTGATAGATTTACTTGAAAAAGGCCTTGAAGGATTAGTGCGTCCAAAAGTTGTCCATAACGAGCTTTGTCACGTGTTACTTCACCAAGATGTTTACGTGTCTCATCAAGTACATTACGCACATGATCTTCGCGTACTTTAAGAACTTTCAAACGGGCCTGGTTGAGCATATTGGATGATTGACTGTGGACAGAATTTTGCATATTTTTGTTAATACACATATAATATAATGGAAATTAGGTCACATGATGACAATCGACAATAACAAAGATTTGATTAAAAACTTGAAATGACATACATTTTCTTTTGTAATTCAACTTGTTTCTCTTTCTTCTCATAGTATTCCATGATTTTCAATCGTTGTTGTTGGACAAGACGACCCTTTTCGATATTGAACTCCTCTTCAGCTTTAGCATCGATCTCTTCGGCTTTCTCATTGGCCTCTTGTTCAATAAAGGCCATCATGTGTTTGATCTGGGAAATATTCGCAAAAGAAATTGAGTAATCGATCAATTACACAAACTTATTTGGTAAGAGCAATGAAGCAAGTTACTCATTGTTGAATTTCATAAATAAATAATTACCTGTTTCTGAACATCAACATCGCTTAGAGCCATGATTGTTGATTTATTTAATCGATTATTCCACTAAATGACTATTTAAAATCGTTTAAAATGATTAAATTCTTATGACAACGCCTTACAATCAGCCACTACAACTCTGGCAGCAATTGTCACAGTTTGATTGATCATATGATTAGACACACGATAATCAAAGTCAATACTTTTGCGTATTTAATCTCAACAATATGCAATAAAAAAACAATAACCTGATCGGTTTATTCATAATTTTATTTGTCATGGTGCAATATTGAAAGTAATTTCTAGAAAATGTTGGAAATTATTAAAAATATTACAAAAATAGCATTAATTTGATTGCCATCTGGTAGGAATGTTTGATATCAATAAACCAAAAACAGTAGCGTTTTATTCAATATTATAAACTATTAAATAAAATCAAATAGAAGAATAGCGGTGAAGAAATAGCAATAATAACAATTTAATTGATACATTCTAAAAGATTAATAAGAATTTCGTGACAATTTATTATTTTTAACAGCCAAGAGTTGTTTCACTATTATGGTTTGATTGACTTTTATGTTACGCCAATGCTTTGAAGGTCGTTCATGCCTGTCAAGTTTGACACCCCGTTCCTAACCTTAAATTTCGCGACAACAAATAAGAGTTTGTTGGTGTTGTATTTAAATTAAAAAAAAACGATTAAAATGAATGTAGTTAGTATGGGAATGTTACCACAAGCCAATCCACAACCTTTACAACAGCAGCAACAACAGCAACAGCAACCGCCACCACCACAGCAACAACAACATCCACCTCAACCTTTGGATAATATTTCAAAAATTAAAACTCTCATCGGTCCTTTACGTGAATCTCTGTCTGTAAATAATGAATAAATTTACTCATAGTTTTGTTTAACTGATCTTATTTAATTGTTACAGAGCACAATTAAAACTGCAGCGCAAACGTTAAATCAGAATAGTCAAGTGGATGCTGGTTCCTTGTAAGTTACTTTATTATGATTACATTTTGTTGTTTTGTTTGTATATTAATCTTTTTTTTTAGGAAAGGTGTCGACGTTCAAATTCCACGATTTGATAAGAATCTAGAAGAATTCTATTCGATATGCGACCAAATCGAATTACATTTGGTATTTATGATTTGTTTTTTTTTAGAATATGTTGAATGATTAGACATTTTGTTTTGTTTATAGAAAACTTCAATTAAATGTTTAGGTCAAGCTGAAAGTAGTAATCGTTATTTGCATTTACCTGTAGCACCAGCACGTAGTGAAAATATTGGTATTAATGAGAATGTTTTAACCTATCCTCAATTTTTGGCAACAGCTAGTGCTCAAGTTGCTTATGCTAAAGAGATTCATGATACTCTAGTTGCAGCAGCACAAAATATCTCACCATCCGATTGAGTAATTCTTCTATTTACAAATGTAAATTTCTATTTATGTTATTGTAATAAATATTGATTTTTAAATTTCTTTTTGTGATTTTCTCTTAATAATAATAATAATGATAATCAGTAGTGTAATTAGTGTAACATTGAACACCTAAACTGGCGGTGAATGTCCCTAATAAGTAAGTGGGAAAGAATAAAAAACATTGATGACACACGAGAAACTGAGAGATGCAATTGGTGAAATTGTCGGAACACAATGGGAAAGACTCATACAAGATAGGACGACATAAAAATTAATGAAGATACAGGAATCGATATTTATTTTAATTGTTGCCAAGAGATTTACGAGATCGTTGAGTCGTATTTAAGAAGTATTTGAGGATTGGAAGGATCTTCGTCACTGACAACAAACGCGTAAAGCAGTAGGTGGAGATTAAATGATATATCTGAAGATGTCGAAAAGGATTATAATGGAAATAAACATTTTTTTGCATTAATCGCGTATAAATCTAAATAAATAAATCAATACCAAACGTTATCAGATTATTTTTACTGTTTAATGCATTTTTACATATAACAACCTTTAGGTTGTAAGTATCGATGCATATCATTTCAATGAACAATGATTCGTGTTATTTGTATTATTAATGAAAGCAATATTTTTACTAAGAAAAAATACTGATTAGAACATTGTGGACAATACAACATATCGTTAATTGATTTCAAGTGCTATATCTACTTGAAAACAGCCATGATAGCGCATTATCTTTAAATTTTTAATAATGGAAACTTTATAAAATCAGGTAGTCATTTATCAGTTAGGTTAGTAGTGATCATAATGCAGGTATCATTACTTCTACTTGTGACCTTTTTAGGTCTTTCATCAGCAGTCAATTATGAAGGGTAACTTTAACAATAATTTTTCTTATTTTCAACTTGAATTAATAAAGACACAATTCGATTCAGTTATAAGGTGTTTAAAATAGCCCCAAATAGTAATGAACAAATGGATGCTTTGAGAATTTTTGAGAACAATGATAATTTCGATTTTTGGTCATCTTTAAATCGTGCTAATAAGCCGGTAACTGTAATGGTATCACCGAAAATGCAGTATAATTTTGTGGCATATTTACGAAGAAAATCGATCTCATTCCACATTGAAATCCACGATGTTCAAAGGTATCTAAATCGTTTCATTTAACCACCATTTATTTTAGTTTTCTCATTTCTCTCTTTTAGAATAATTGAAGCTGAAAGAATACAAAATTTGAAACGTCCCAGATTAGCATCGGGTAAAATCTCGTTCGATCAATATTATCGACATTCTGAGGTATTTCCTTATCGA
Organism: Meloe dianella; assembly: GCA_028455855.1. Lineage (NCBI taxonomy): Eukaryota > Metazoa > Arthropoda > Insecta > Coleoptera > Meloidae > Meloe > Meloe dianella. Next base: position 2,726,312 of record JAPTHL010000039.1, read on the forward strand.
CACTTATTGAATCAATGATAATAATTTTGTTTGTTTTGTATATATATTTTTTTAAATAGATAAACGCTTATTTAAAACAATTAGTTCAAGATTATCCCAATCTTGTTCGTACAGAAATAATTGGACAATCATACGAAGGTAGAAATCTCACGTTAATACATATTTCTACAGGTGGCAGTCAGAAACCAACAATTTTCATTGATGCTGGTATCCATGCAAGAGAATGGATAGCACCCGCTGTAGCTCTATATGTTATCAATCAATTGGTTGAGAATTCTACCAATCATCATTTAATTGACGATGTTAATTGGACAATTTTACCAAGTTTGAATCCGGATGGTTATGAATTTACATGGGAAGAAGATCGTATGTGGAGGAAAACACGCACATCCGGCAATTTTTGTGACGGTGTCGATGCTAATCGTAATTTTGATTTCCATTGGATGGATATTGGTGGTAGTGATTATGAATGTTCTGAAACCTATGCTGGTCCGAAAGCATTCTCTGAAAAGGAAGCACAAGCATTACGTGATTATTTATTAAATGCAACAACCGTTGACGATATTGCGTTGTATTTAACACTACACAGTTATGGACAGTATCTCTTATACCCATGGGGTTACGGTTATGAATTACCAGATAATTGGAAGGAACTTGATAAGCTTGGTAATGATGTAAATGATGCTATTAAAGCTGTACGTGGTACCGAATATACAGTTGGTAGTTCAGGTATGGTTTTATATCCGGCGTCCGGTGCTAGTGATGATTGGTCAATGGCAAAGGCTAATATTTCTTTAGTTTATACGATCGAATTGCCGGGCGGTGGTGCACAAGGCTTCGATTTACCAGCCAAAGAAATTAAGGACGTTTGTGAAGAGACTTGGCAAGGTTTCTTAGTTTACCATAATCATGTTGTCAATAAAAATAAGAAGTATTAATAAAGATTGGTGTTAATTCGATTATATCGTTTGATTATTTCTACATTCTGTTGGTTGGAAATGCAGCATAACATTGATATTTCCCAGGCGAGGTCATTGCAGTGTTATTCCATTTTCCCCCAAAGATGGAACGTCGTCAATTTTTATAGCGTCGTTTCTACCACTATTTAGATATACACTACCCCTGATGTGAGGGGTTGCAGGGCACTTTAGACATGTCGCTATCCCATTTGTACATTCACCGACATAAAACTCTTATAGGGTAGAAATACGAATTATTTTCCAATATTGTAACGAACATTACTGTTTTATTATTTATTTTGTTTTATTTAGTTCCATTATCATTAGTGGATAATTCGATATTGTGTTTTCTCTTCCAATAATTCATCAATAAATTTAATGTATTTTATCGTGAAACTTTCAGATGGTTGTTCATCGAATATTTTAGAAGGCGTCAGTTTTATCGATATGGACTTTTATCGGATCAATGGGGGCTTTTCACCGGTTCATGCTTATGTATATTTTCAGAGGGTCAGTTGTATTTTAAGGCGAACATAAATGTAAATGTAAAGCTGTCCCAAAACGACACTTTTTCCTCGACGATATTTCAATAAAATTCTATTGATATTTTCGTAAAATGACAATAAAATGACAACCACTTGAATAAGGCACGTCGATTATTTCTGTTATTAATTTTGACAAAAATTACAATTTACGTAATAAATATTAATTGATTCAAGTTGTCTATAGAGCAGTTTTAATTATAACGATAGATAGAACCGGAGGCTGTTCTCTGATGTTTTGTCATTTTCTTTCAAGTATTTGCCGTCTTGTTTCGTTCACAATATTACTGTCAGAGTAATATTTCGTAATTAATTTATAGCTGCCAGCCATTCGTTTCTATTAAATCTTGAATAATGTTCAAAAGCTCAAGATTTTTTTCCATGATAGAAATTCTACATCTGCATTATAGATTACTGTGATAATTGCAATCTAACAGTGAGGAACGATAAGTAAAAGTGAGAATGGTGTTATCAGTACATTAGGGGGTGCGATTTGAAACAGGTTGACAGACTAATTTCCTGTGGATAGACGTAGAAATTACTGTGAAAATGACCGACATGCGAATTTAAGCCAGCCAGAAAATTTTCGACGTTTAGAAAAAGCTTTCCACTTAATTTACGTAAAAACAAAATATTCTTCATGTGTATTGAGGCAAGGAAAACATCAACAAATTGAAATGAAAATGGACTTTCATGTCTTTACTTACAAGGGTAGTTCGGGGTTTTGTTGAATGGTAGCTGAAATGGATGGACAACCGCAACACAGTCGCTTTTGTTTACAACAATAGCCCCTAGATACTCTATGAACTATTGTATAAATCTACTTTGTCTGACTATTGACTGGACTTTTGTCGGTTTAATTTTATTCTATTCAAGAATTTCTAAAATTATCTTGATGGTTGCTTTTTCGAAATTTAAGAATCACTTTCAATGTATTAATTCAGAGACATTGGGCCTAGACCTGTCTCCATTATTCTCGCCCACTAAACGCTAGTCTCATGCATGTTGAACGATGTCCTGAGGGCGATACGGGAATTATTGGACGTGACAGATGGTGTAGTTCTCACGAATGGACAATTTCAATTAGGCTACTACTATACAAAACAATTAAACTATAACGATTAGATATCATCAATATTATAAAGGGACAGACGGAAATTTTACGTGTTTTAAGAGCTTCAGAAGAATTACACGTAAAGTTTCAGTTAGAAACAGGAATCATCCAATATACGTTTAATCGTCATAATCTGCTGATAGCTGCAGGTCAATTAATAAGGCTGTAGGAAAATTACTTTTCGTTTGTTTACACGGAATATTTCGCGACAAGTATCGCAACACGCCGTTTTCAAAAAGTTTAGAAACGTTTTTTTCTTACAAACTTCCCAAGTGGTTTGTTCGTTTCAACAAGAAACAATAGATAATTGAAACAGATTTAAGTTGATCGATTAGATTCTCAGTTTCCTGTTGATTCAATATTCAACTTCTTTGAAATCTACGAAACGATTTGCTTCTTAATATATAGAAACAAAAATTATGAAGCGACAAACGGATCGGAACTGGTACAATAAATTTGAATTAATGAACGGAAAAAATATTAAACAAATGGGACCAAGTCTTCATAAAGTTACAGATCACGTATCATCATGAACTAGACAGATGGTTTTTTAACATTTACCCTGTAATAGAGATGTAACGGTAGATAGAGGATAGATAGATCGGTCGAAATGTCACCCTCGAGTTTTATTTTCAACACGATATAATGACGGAAAGGTCAAGTAAATTTATAGCCATTAGAATTATTGATATATGTGAGCTACCAAAGGGATGAACCATGAATTCGACAACGTAAAAAAATGAGAGAAAAATAATTTGTGTATACAAAGCGACAGTATCAACAGTAAATTAAAGAAATATATCCCAGTTGAACAAAGAGATGTATAAATTCTCTTTAAGTCATTAATTTAACAACAACCGGCCCCCAAGATAACTCCAACATCGGCTTGGGGCTACTTGTTAACAATATCGACGATAATTAGGATTGTTTCGCAGTCTCTAACGTCTTATAAGGGGAGCCAGCCCACGGTTGTTTTGAATACAGATTTATTTTATTTAATTAAAATTCTACTTGGAAAAAAAATGTAAGAAAGAAAAATTCGAAAAATTTCAATGAGAATGTGAATTTTCAATTAAATTTTATTAAAGTTGTTGTCGCATTGTTGGATTTTTTAACGAATAAAGCAGGTAAGAAAATTCCAAAATGTCATCCCATGCATGCTTATCAACATTTCACTAATGAATTTATATCAGCATGGCGTGACTGTCAATAGTTAAAATTTTCATATTGAATAGAAACAAAGCTATTTCCATACACTATAACCATATTATTTACTTCGAGTAATTAATTTTTAGAATTACAACCGTTGTTATTATGATCTAAATCAAAAAATAGAGTCGTAAAAGGGTATTATTTGTTTCTATTGTTAATAGATAACAGGTACTGGTTTTTTAGAGAATTCATTCGATTTCTAGTGATGATTGATAATGAATCGTACACTTACATCGTGATTGTTGGAAAGACGAAATATTATCGGACGTATATGGTAATGACGGACCAATCTGAATGATTGATGCATGTTGTTCCATGATAAAGCCACCATGTTTTGTATAACACACCAACTACAGTATAAAAGGGGTGTAAGCGGTTTTGATGGGATGAGGGGCGACACTATTAGGGATGAGGTGAAGTTAACAAAGATTTATTAATCCCACATTCTCTATACGCCCTCTTCTATTAGCACGAATTTGTTGTTTACATTGGGTGTGCACAGTTTCCTGTTTTATTTTTATATTCTTTATTATTATTCTTCTACTTTTTAATATAACACTATTGTTGTTGTTGTTGTTGTTCCTCTAGTTGCTAATGTGTTAATTAAATTTTCAATGAGAATAATTAAGTTTTAATACGTGAGGTGTTTGTTATTTCACAGATTGTGATAAATTAGAATTAAATTGGCGAGAGTGTTGTGATTATTTATTCAGATACTTGGTAGACTGAGTTATGGATTTGAAAAAACAAAGACTACTAAGTACGCTACAAACTTTAATCTATAAAAATGCAATCCATTTACTTAGAATATGGAAGCAATAAATATGAAACTCAAATAAGACAGTTTATAGATCTCTTATAGCTTAAAGAAGGCTTTACATTGCCCAAAACTTCCACCGTCTTGTAAGTAGCGGAACGTATGGAATGCGTTAAGGAACGCATAAAAATTTGTAAACAAGCCAATTATTCCTTCATGGAAGAGGTACTTTTTACTTGTGATCTTTCCATATTGTTAACAACTACGTCCTGTAACACTGCTTTTGTTTCTAAATAAAAACATGAGAGAATTCATGATTTAATTTCGTCATAAAAACGATTCTACATTGGAGTAAATAGAAAATTCATAAAAAAACAACAACATAATGATCTTTATAACCAGTTATTTTGCTTTTTTATGTAGACAGCTGAAATCGAACTAAATACGTAAAAAATGAGGCTAATGCAAATTAAAGAATTGTTGGAGATTTGAAAATACAAGCAAGATTTTTTTCGAAATTCATCCATTTCAATTGTTATTGATAAAAAATCGTGAGATGTGAGAATTCGTGGATGCGCCGGTATAACGTTTTTTTTTTTGTACAAGACTACAAGTTTACTTTAAATCGATATAGTGTTTCTATTAAATCTCCATTATTCTCGAACAATAACTCAATTACGATTTATTTCCATGAAAGATGTTGTGTTTGGAGATTTTCAGAAGATTTAGATGAAACGAACGTGACATGTTTAGGTGGGGATGTGGTTGGAGGCTACTTGTCATCAGATTGAAGGAATGTTGAATCTATGGAGCATAATGGTCGAGACTAATCATGTCTTCTATATAAGCGACGGGGAAAAAAAGCAGCACATCAAAAATATAACGATAAAGCTATGTTGGGACGTTTCACGCCTCCGACATAAATCTAATGTGCTCACATGGGATTTGGGAATCCTCTTAGTCGAATGCTTCTGTTCGTATATAGATGTGTTAGTTACGATGGATCCTCCACATTACATACTATACATATCTAGAGATAAATTCGGTTAACGTTAATTAAACTGTTGAAAATTCTATTCTATTCCAGATCGATTGGTGTAATGTTCGTATTTTAATCAGGTACAAGTTGAGTGCACAGGTGAAACCTCGTCTACCCAGCTTTAGTACAAAGCTTTCAAGTTAGGCCGATGTGTAGCCCAACTAGTCGTTTAATTGGTTTCACCCTAAGTACCTTATAGTATTCCTCGTCTTTGTCATTGTTATTGTTGGCAATCTTTTGTAAGATTGACATTTTATATTTATAAGTTGTTGAGAAAATTGAGAATCTCCCTTGAAGAGTAATTAAGTGTTGAATTGCACAATTTTAAATCAAATTATACTTGAAATTGTTTAATCTTAAATTTATTTTACAAAGTCAGTAATTATGAGGAAAATATTTGAAATTTTATGCAAATCGCTTTATATCAAATACTTATAAACGGAATTTTCAATTTTGTCATCGCTTATAGGTGTTAATGCAGTATAAGTAGATATATAATGGGATTATTCGGCGTCAATCTACTTTCTAAACATGACAAGTTCGAAGAGCTGAACTTGTGAACTGTTCTACGAAAATACATTCCCCCATTGAAATACGAAGCAACAGTTACATTTCATTGTTAATGACTCTAAATTAAATAAAACGAAACTGGACTGCATTTACAGTAGGTGCAATTATCTAACGAACATTCGCTAACCAATTCCCAATAGATTTTCGTATTTGTAGAAGGGAAATTGTCGAAAAATCCAAATAAAATTTAAGAGAAAATGAAAATTAGACCTCATTGACAGTATTCGATCTAAACACAATATAAAATTTATTTATAAAGTATACCTATACGTTATTAAGAGGATTATTCAGCAAAAAATGATGTATAAGGCGCTTATAGTTAAGTATAAACTTTAGACATTTAACACGAACGCGCAACAAAAATCCCCATTGGTAAGTCGCTGAAATCGTGGATTACTAAAGATTAGTTCAGACGAAAAATATTGAACAACACGTTTATGGATAGTTCTATTGAAAAACTACAACGATTTGTCTTTGAACATTTCATCGTTTACAAGTCAACATTTCTATGGCTTTCAGTTGGACAAATATTGATAAGTATTTGTCATGTTGTTTGTTTATAGGCGAAGTTACAGAAATGGAACAGTAACGAATAGATAAACAAAAAATAAAAAAAAACTCGGTCTAATAACGACCAACTAAACGATCTTCTAACAAGATTACCAGCAAAATAATTGATTTTTGGTAGATTCTTAGGTAGAAGTCGTTACGTTATTCGGCCTTTTCTGTACATGTCTCCCGGTCAATCCATTCGGCTTATTATAGTCTTATCCATAGGTAGCAGAAGCTTGCTAAGCACGAAAAAGTTGTACCATGCTTTAATTAAAACTGTGTTGAGTAAACCGTAAAAACAAGGAAACTTACAATGATACAAATGTTTCAAAATGTAGGAAAGTAGGTTCCCAAAACTTGCATCACTTTTAGTACCGCCTATCTGGAGTAAATGCAGAATTCAATTACTTCACTTTTGTATCGAAATCTTCCACTGAAGATCATTATTATGTCTTCAAGAGTTGTTTGCGAATTGATCTGCGTATTGGTGGACGCGCCGGGTTGTTCAACTTACGTAATTTATGTTGTTTTAATATGAAGAAATTGAATTTCAAGCCATAATAACCCGATAGAAATAAAAGAGCGGACGTAAATCTTACTAACTAGTCTATGATAAGAGCTACTTTACATTTATAAAGAGACATTAAATGGAAAACGACGAATATTTTACAAAGTAAAACTTATGCGCTTAAACAATTGTTGTTCATTTTGCCTTATGTGTTTGGAGGAAAAAACGTCTTCAATTTGGAACTGCGGCAACTTTGAACTTGTAAGAAGAAGAAGAAGAAGATGATGATAATGAATCTTCATGCGTTTTCTTGTGAAATCAAATGACAGAGCCGGTAGCGAAGAGGATGTTACATAACTTGACGTATTAATTATGGATCAGGTAACTTCTTCGTATCAACATTATGTGCACAGATTTATAAATTGAAAAGTTAGATTAGTAGAGGAGTTTCTCTAGTTTCAAATATAGTTTGAATTTGCCTGTTGAAGTTGCATTCCATTCTCTTTACAAATAATTAAAATATTCGTTGAGTGTATTCTATGAACAGCTGGTCTGAGATAAATTTACTGAACATTATCTGTAATTATTCATTATTTTGTAATTTGATTGTTTATTCAACAACTGAGTCGTAAATTTGATTAGTGGAGAGTATATGTGTAATAAATATTTTATGTAGATGTTGCAGATCTATTTCACATACGAATGATTGATGAGACAGTATGTCTAGTGTCTACTCTACGTCCATCCTGAAAATTACTTTATTCCACTTTAACTTTTGATAACTGACATCGTTACGGCACTTTTAACAAGCCATCGATCCGCCATTATATTTACTTCACGTTCTTCTACAAACATCTGATAGAAATTCTATTTATTATTACTGGAATCAGCGGACAATTTTGTTAATATTCCCAGAGATAATAAGAATATTCTTTCAAAATATACATCAACATAAACTTTATAAATATTCAAATAAACTTAACAAGGGAAACATGGATACGCACTCAAATAGAGGACAGTGCGTTTATTGTTCTACGTAAATCAGTCAACGTAATTCATGGAAATTTTATTTTACAGATGAAAATCCGCTTATCATGAATTATTATTTGATTTATATTGTCTTAGAAGTCAATGTTATTGCAACTTATATATTGCTGTTAAATGACTATTTTATTTAAGTTTATTGTTTCTGAAATGAGACCGGTTATTGTTTCTGTTTTTGATGTTTTTATTAGTCTTCGTGAAAACTATCAAATGCCTGAAAATAAATTTATTAAAGAATCTGGAACTGATTGCGAATCTTTTACAATTCCAATAACAACACTTCTATCTAAATTGATTATTATCATCATTATAATGTCAACAATAGTAGCGGTATACATAAGTAATTGCTTTTTTGAGGGTACAACTGCTATTATCTTCAAAGGCAGTCTTGGATTTCCTGGACTCAAATACAAACGTTGTTCGGAGCTTATCTTGCTCAAAGACTCCATGATGGCCGTGTGCAGTATCTATTTCCTGATTCAGGCCGTAGCAGCCAACAATAGTGCCAGGAACAGTGTTGAGAATGTCCCATAAAGGTGCATGACAAGTGCCTACTAACAGAATACAGATGATATGAGTACAAATTTGCAAACAAATTTTGAGATTTTCCCTACAGTAAATAATTTTTTGGTGTTATTTTATATGGACAAATAGAGACCGTTGCTGTTTACTTCAGGTGCTGTTGCTTCTTCTTGCGCCTTACGTGCTGTTGTGTTTTAACAGCTTTAAAGTTATCCTATTTTGTTTATAATCATATTGAACGTTCTACTTCACTATTTGCTTCAGAAACTTATTCGTCCGTAAGACGAATGAATGGTTTGTGTCTAAAGTGTAAAATTGTATTTGTCTTTCTCATTTTCATTATATAATTTCATTAATTTGCCCGCTGTTCCCGTTTATTTCCAATTGTTGACTATAGCATTTATGGTTTCCGGTCAATCCATTGAGTGTTTAGTCAAGACTTGTTTGAAATTCTGAAAAGTTCATAACAGAAATGTTTGATCGTTCCAGTGCCGTTGACAAATTTCTTGGCAAATGACACAAAAATTTACAATTTTACAATTCAATAAGTAATTGCGTTTGTGCTTGTTTATATATGAGTGTAGACGACATCAAGAGCCCACCTGACGACAAAATTGATTTACCCATTTGTACTTTCAAGAGTTTTAACTGTCAACATTCTGACAATGTGACCCGAACCAAGTATCATCAAATACACAAAACTATTCATGAAACAATTATTTGCTGACAAAGAACAGATTTGCTATTTGAATTTGTGTACCAGTAGAGACAACAACAACAACAACAACAACTCACAATATGTTGATTTTATTGCAAATCCAATTACTGCTTTTATGTACAAATTATTAAAATCAATTTAAGAGACAATTGAACTTTAGCAGAGATATTTGCCACATAGTAATGTAGTGTCTCGTTTGCAAATATTGTCATTCAGACAAGGATGATCAAAGATGAGAAAAATCTCATCATTTCGTTTCCATTATTTGTGTCACACAGTACTGGTCTTCAATTCATTATTAAATGAATTAACATACTTAAAGAGAAAACTTCCAAGCAACCGTTGGCTTTTCCGTTCAAGTCCAGATTTTCTTGAGCAAACCACTTGAAAGCACGTTTATTAACCAGCCGTCCATTGTCCACTTTGTTGTTATAGATAATGTAAGTTTCGTTCAACAAGTAACGTAGAACATTTTTGTTATTCGGATAAACTTAATTAACTTGAATCGTGTGTACGGACGATATTTTCATGGACTAACATTTTGCGTATTATCTTATTTCAAGGTAGTTAATTTGTAAAATTCCTTTATGTTAGTAATAGTCTCATGATTTACTGCTCAATAAAACAAGATAAAACTAACACATTCATTTCTAAATGTAAAAGTTTACACAATGTGTATCGAGCTTAATTTCAGTGAGTTGTTTTTCAAATTTCTTTTAATTTAACGTCCAAACTAATCATTGTAGATGATGTGGTTTTCATTACCAAAAAGGACTGCAATATCAGCTAGTTTTTGTGTTGGATACTATTTGTTTAATTGAACATTTTTAGGCATAATAGAAAAGAAAACGTATAAAAGTCACATCTGTTTATAGCTAACATATTAATGGATTATTTTCTATGGGAATTTTTCTGTTTGAACTTTTTTTCTCGTTTACAGAGCTGGTAAAATCAGTAGGTTTGGTCGGCCATCATAAAACACAATTAGTAGACGAGCTGGTGCAAGGTTGTACGGGTGCGGGAGTGGTGATGAATGCTTTGTCAGAGTAATATAACAGCAACACGCGACACACACACACACACACACACACCCACACACACACATAGTTGTGCTGAAATCCTGAAAATGCTATCTTTGAATATTTATAAAAGATAGGGGCGTCAACCAAACCATTAAATTTGTTCAAATTCACTTAATTTGAAATCCTAGTTTCGCTGTATTGATAAAATATGTCAAGAGTTAAATTGGTGGATGCGCCAGGCTATCAATTCAATTTCGTATAGATAGAAGTGTCGTTGTAAATTCGGAAGTTTTAATGGGATTTGTTTTACTTTTAATGCTTTTAATAATTTCATTTGATCAGAATATGTCAACTGTATTTGCTCTGTAAGAGGTATTGTGTCCTTTATTAAACTTGCACTTTTTGCAAAGATTGTTTTTATAAGCCATCGATCTTTCAAAAGTCATTAAGAAACTTTCAACTGAAAATCTATTGGAAGAACAACCAATTAAAACAAGGATCAAGTCAGAAGTTAGTAATTCAGCTTTTATAGTTTTTTTTTAAACAGTTATTTTCCTATGTTCGTTTTATCTCATAGAATGTCGCCTGTATTTCATGTATTGCTTCCATCTATTACTGAAATTGTAGATGGCTTTGTTCTGTGTAAGTATGCATTGATGATTTTAAGAGTAATTCTAACAATTTATATTTTAGGCATGACTAATATTCTCCATACCAGGAACGTAATTTCGAATTCAAATTAATTTAAAATATTTTATTAGATAGCTTCATTAGAAGCGAACGAAAATATTGAAATTAAGGTGCGTCAATTGTTAGAAAGTTCACTTCAACATAAAATTATAACTCAAGTTGTGCCACCTATAAAGTTGAGTAGAGAACTGAGTAGTAGAGACTGACCAAAAGTTTCCCATTATTGTCGTCATGAACACACAAAGTAGCACTTCAAGAACATTGCATAAATGTAAGGACATCCAATTTAAGGTATTTAATAAAATAGTGAAGATACAATGGAGGACATATATTTCAGTAACTAGTTTATGACAAGAAATACTTTACATACATAGAGATAAATGACATGGTCGTCAGCAATAGTCCAAAATTAAAAGCTCTAACAATAAATAGTTCACAAGGCAAAGTTCATACGTCTATACAATGATTGTGTATTTGTTTCCATTTATATATATATTTATTTATTTCTTGGTCATTCACTCATTAATTTTACACATCTTTCAATAATGATTAATCAATAATAGAGAAACAAACGAAGATTAATAATAAATCGACAAACAAATTAAAGAAAAATATTGTAGCTAATAAGAATTTACAATTTTCTATAAAACAAAAAAATAAAAGAAACCTTGTTGGTCGTAGATTGCTAAATCACCTGAAATTCTTGATTTATAAATAACCAATTTTCTTTTATAAATATATTTATCAACACAGCATGTTTCTAAATATGTTCCTATCTAATTTCCATTTTTTATTATTATTTTTTTTTAATTTCACTTAAATTATCTTAAATTGCTACGTTTGAAATAGGCGATATTTTGTTGTTTTCAAAAAACGTTAATACAGATATCTTTGAAAACTGGATAATTTCAACAATGAGGATTTCCTTAAAATACAATATATTTATTTATGATATGTCAAATTGTTTTATTTTATGCTTTTGTTTTTACATAAATATTTATTTACAAACGTTTTATTTCTCTTCAATAAGCGCCCGACTGTATAATTTACTTATAATTCATAGTTACAATAGTCATTATCATACCATACAATTTATCATGCTTTTGTCGAGTTCATATCAGCCTTACGAAGTTTCTGAATTGTTGTATTCTAGATATGGGTCATTTTGAAATGAATTCGATGTGATAAAGGGTTTCTTTTTTGTTTCAAATATGATAAATTGCATTGTATTGATGAGATATAGTAGCGCTTTTTTTTGTGAATTTTGAAATTTCAATCCTTAAAACCTAATCAATAATAAATAATTATTTCAATTTTTTTCCCTACTATTTACAATGGTTTTATTATCGCAGCAACGTATAAATTCCATAATATGTATAAATAACGTTTGGAAAACTATCGAAAATTGCGAAAAACTAAAATTCGTCACGTTTCTATTTTGTGTCCAGGTCATCTATAATTGGCCAATGGCATGAAGTACATATATATAAATATATATATATATATATATATATATATATATATATATATATATATATATATATACGTTTGTTATTATTGATGAAATTTGTATAGTTACTGATAGGAGTCGTTTTGGAGTTTCGGTGAGAGTCTCGTATGGGGCTTCCATGTGTCATTATGTTCTGAATGTGGTGCAATGGCAGCTAATGGGGGCGGCGATGCCCCAGGACCACCCGGCTGGGACGTTGCCGGTGTACTAACAATACTCAAGGCATGCATTATGCAAGTCTTGGTGGTGGTCGAGTCGACGTCCATTAGATCCTCTAGTTCTTTGTCGTTGCGTGAGTTGGCCGAGTCTGGTGTACCCGTGAGACCATCACGGCCATTCTCCATAAATTCGTGTTCGTGTTCACCATCACCATTCTCCTCTTCACCATCAACAACTGAACCGGTTTTGTTGTCCTACAACAACACAGATTTCCATATATGTATATAAAGAGCCTTATTGGAGGAAACAAGAAAAAGAATATCAATAAAATATTTCATTTTTCAATTGTTGGACGGTTTTCGATATTTTATTCCCGTAGGAATTTGATAACAAATCGACAGGACCCTATAATATTGTCCGTATTATTTTCTAGATCATAATTCATGTCCATTATTCTTCTATACCTGTCCATAAGCAGGGAATACTGGAAGTCAGGTTTTTTTTCCAGTAGATAACAATACATTTGGGAGCGGCAAACTTACAACTGATAGATGGGCACCGTTCCGGTAGAAACAACTAACCAACCTATCGAATTGCGAAGAAATCGCGTGTCTCTTTCACTTTCTATAAATAAATAACGGTAGTGTAAGGGTGGAATTAGAACTTTGGAACAACCACCTGGCGATAATAAAATGACACACCGAATAAATGGAAAATCAGCGGCTGTAATTTTAGACCGATTTAAAGGTTGGGCAATTTTCATGATAGCATAGAATTGAAACTAATGACGAGGCGTTGAATATGGTTCCGGTTGGGAAGAATTGACAGCTGTATTTTGAAGGAATTCAATTTGGCTACCCAGTCTCTTTTTAAAATTGTTTGTATCATTCAACCTAGTAACCATACAGCTTTATGACAATTTGGGATGTTTTTGGAGTTGTGCTCTTGATAAATTGTTTGGAAGTTTCAAAGTTTCCAAGTTGACCACTATTTACTTTTGCAACAGGTACATTTGTGGCTAACAAATAAAGATGTTATCGGTTGAAGTACCCAGTGACTATAGATTATGGTAGAAATAACACCAGTAAGTTAGATAATTATTCTTTCCATTACATTGTCAAGATGTTGTACAGTGTGGAATAATTACGAAAGCGTCAAGAGACCATGTGTTGTACAAACTATGGTGCTTGGAATCTAACAGTCAGCCACTCGACCACGTCCAGAGGTAATGACAATTAGCTTCTTTTGAGATGCATTCACATTATTGCGACAACATTGTATGTTCACTGTCAAGCTTTTCTACTACACCATACTGTACCAGGGGAGCTCTTGCTTGACTGAGTTTGGTCGCTGTGGTGCTCGTTAAAACGACAATGACAAAGCAAGTGTTAATGATGACCGCAGACTGTCACTCGTGACATTCAATGGACCCTTATAAATCTCTCTTGGCGACTTTCTCCATTTCTCCTTCTCACTCTCTCGTTATATAAGCAAGTTCAATTTTTTTTTTATAATAAGTCATCCAACTGTTGCTAGAACCTGCGCTAGTATCAAGAGAAAATCCATTATAGCACCAATTATTTATTGCAAATACAATTTTGTTATTTATTGGTCTTGTGCAAATCAAGATTTCAGAATTCTTAAGATTGAAGTGGCTTATTTACATATAAATATGTATGCAAACGCATTCAGTAGTTTCCATTTCAACTTGTTATCAGTTCCGTTAGAGTAAAAGCTTCCTAAGAACCATTTACAGATTATTCTTGAGCAGAAGACAACAGTACAACATCTAACGAAATTCAAGTGGTAATTTCGTTTTTTTTTGTTGTTCATGTTGTTCTTGTTTTTCTTCTCATCGTTGCTGTTTTAAGACAATGTAAATACGTCTCTGCTAGTTTGCAAAGACACTCTGTTTCGATTCGGTGCTTTTTGTTTTCTAGTTGAAAGGACTGCTGTAGGAGTGGTGAATGAATTCTCAATTTATATTCGCTGAGGACAAGCTTAAGAGCTCGCGCCTTTAACGTTTAGTTATATTGGAAGGCGCCTACTAAGCGGACTGCAGCTGACAGCTCCGGGAGCCGAACAATAACATCTTGAGTCTGACTCGTTATTATTCGCATTCGTAATAATATTGGTGTAAGATGTTTATTTAAATTAGTAGAATGTCTTTTGTTGCTTTTGCCGTATTGGAATGTCGAAATGCCAGTGGCAATAGCAATGATGATGATGATGATGCCGATGATGGTGATGACAATGGTGGCAAAGAGAAAATGGATATAAAAAGAATGTTTCTATTGCTTATGTAATTTTCTTTGTGGTTTAACCAGACAGATGATTATACGAATTGCCTTGTAATTCATTTGTCCAGACTTTTTCGAAATGAAACGATAATATTATGACAATGATATAGAATGAATGAAAATCGAACATTCAAACAAATACTAAATGTCAATTAAACAGATATATTTCAAAGAGTAATTTGAATTATCGATTCGACAAAACTGAATAAAATATCACAAAGATTGATAAAATTGAATCGACATTTTCATGGGAAACATTTGAAAATTTCCACTCAGTAGCATTTGGTTATCTAATGGATCGACTAACATTCATTTATTGATCTTTGTTATCTAGAGGACATCATTCTTGGCTTAAATAAGGCATTAAATAATCATTCAAATTATCTACAACTGAAAATGTTCACTTTAATATTTTTTTTATTGTAAAATATTAGACTCATGGGTGAAATTAATGTTGATTAACTTCTATTCTTATTTATTCACGGATAAAACGTTTGTATGAATTTATCATCTATTTTAAACGAAATTTAAGATTTTCTCTTAATTCTGATTATAAACGATATATTTTTTAATTAATAATTAATTTACAATCAACATTATTCTTAATTGTCGAATCAGTAGTCTATGTTGTAGAATTCCTCCATTGCCAAACAATATCAGATAGAAGAACTATGAACAATTGATTAGCACTTGTGGGTAATTACAAAGTTTTGTCTTTCTGTATTTTCTATACGTTCTACTCTATTGAGTAATGTCTTTGTTTGGTTGATTTCAGTTACAGCGTTAACGTGCTTTAAGTCAATTGTATAAAGAAATGTTAAATATCAGCGATGAAATAAGTGTTATTCACTACGTAGTCATCATCCCCAAATGCTATAAATTCAGTCATCTACTGTGAGAATTTCTTTGTTTGCTTCCTCTTCCTTTATTACGTCTATTTTATTGGCTTATTTTGGCACAATTTGGTTATAGCCAAAGCACATACAAGATAGTTTTTCACAAAGCAATATATTTACGTCCGGAGCATACTTATTTTGGTTGAAAATATAGCAGAAAATCCGCAAATTTCTATTGAACTTTTAGTAATATTTTGACTTCTGCAAACAGTAGCAGCTTGAGAAGAATTGATCAGAAATCCAAAAAAAAAGCATCAATAAGAAAAGAAGAGTGGCAAATTATTTGAAAGCGGATTCTGTTGAGTTCTTAACCATTTTAAGACTGCTGATTTGCCAGGGACGTGACAAAGCAAAACCAGAAACAAATAAAGCTAATAGAGTTGCACGAAGTTTGAACTACACTACATGGTGAAATACGTAAATGCCTGAAGAATTTTAGTTTAAGACTAACTCATACAGTAATCAACTGTATTGTTCATAACGAACAGTAACTAATGAATAGTATAACATGTAAACATGTAATTAAGGTTAACTTAATCCTCAGATGGCAACCTTTATACGTACATATAACCATATTTTCTGGCATATCTACAAGTAGAGTAATTACTTGTTCAGGTTTTTCTAATATTGAAACATCCATGAGATCTAAAGGAATGTAGACGAACTTTCTATTACGAAAGTGTCCTTCAAAGGGCCATTAGTAGATCAAAATTGAATTAACACAGAAATATTTAAATAGAAATGATAAAGGACGCTAGAATTTGATCATTTATAATGTAAATGTGGAACCCTAGTCAGACTACAATTGATCCAATAAAACATTAAAGATCACTCACATTAGTCCCTACTTTATTATTATCATCATCATCATCATCATCATCATCACCACCACCGCCATCAATTAATAACACACTAATCGAAATATTCTGTTATTGCCATCTAACCATCAATTATTAACAATAAAATATTGAAAAAGGGTTGAACCAACCCTACGCTCTATTTTTATAAAATGTTTATTTTTAGTTTTGAAAGCCTAATTAAAATGTTCAATTGTCAATTAACAAGTGTCAAATCGAATTGGAAAATTTATTGGCGATCTATTTCAAAAGATTACATAGTTTTTTTTTTAATAAAATGGCACTTGTATCAAAAATGCCGTTTTAATCATGCATTGATTATAAGATATTTGCAACTGTTGCTTTAGTGTTTCATTATTTTGTACGTTGCTGTTTCAATAAAACATCTTTAATCCGTTTCAATTGTAATAAATATTGTTCATGCGTATATTTCATTCTTTGTAAATATCTCCGGCATATGTGGCGGATCTTTTCGTTTTTCTTAATTTCAGGAATATCATTCATTTCACGTATTAAAGCTATCTCGTTTCTAAGTTTACGTTTTAATAATTTGATTCGCCGACTAAATTGATAGAAATGACGGAAATTCGTTGGGTATATTTGGATTTTCAATTTTGTCTCATTGATATTGTTAGAATCTGGTAAATCTTCATCGAAAAACGGCAACTCCTTGAACAATCTCCGTTTATTCTCATCAATGATTTGTTGATAATCGTCGCGTATTTGCTTCAATAAATCAACATATCTATCATGATGATGATTTCTTTTGTATAAATCATTGATTAAAATAAGTAAACAAATATCGGCTAATATTAATAGAATCAGGCCATACATATGGATGTTTAGTAGCAGGTATTTTTTGAATTTGACCATACTTAACTTTCGAACAAGATCGCCAATCGGTTGCAGAATCTTTGATACATTCGGTTTGAAAAATGCAGTTTTCCTCAATGGTCTTGTAGGCGACTGTAGCAATATTCTTGAAGATTCAGTATTGAATATTGTCGAATTTTCACTTATATAGTCTTTGAAATTCCCAATTTTTGCACACTTTGTTAGAGGAATTGCTTCTGATGAATATGAGGACAGTAGGAAAAGAGCTGATAAGCTCACAATAAAACTGAGAAACAATATGAATAGTATTGGTCGATGTCTAAACGGTTTTTCATTAACTACTCCTCTATCATCGCTTTGATTATCATATTCTGATAGTTTTTCTTGGAAATACTCATTGAAACTCAAAAATCCATCGGTGTTCCCGTTTTGTTTTGTATCTTCTAAATCGTATTGTGATTTGTTTGGGAATTTGTCGACTGTAGTTATTTTAAAATTATTTTCACTGCCGCATGAGTGGAGATTATGGTTAGATGTGTTATTATTATCATTGATAACTGTCCACGAATTCGAATACAACATTTTTCAAACCGAAAATTGCCACAATTCACTGATAATTTAAATTGACGATGAATGCGAAAAAAAATTTACGAATAGTTGTTTGACATGAAATCGAAGCGAACTAGATACAAATAAATAAATAAATAAATAAATAGAATGATATCAGGGTGGGAAATTCTCGTAAATACCAACATTTACACAATTGCAATTGTACGGTAATACAATTCCGGAAACATTTTCCATTTGGCCATACTTACCTTATCTGGTGTGTTGTTATCGTGAGGTGATAAAGGTGGTGATGTACAATTTTCTAGAGCTGCTACACCTAATTCATATATGTTCAACATATGTGCAGCTTGTGCGTGCACCATTAAATCCCAGGCATTTTGAAAAGCATCTTTACATTGGACACACAGTAATGCAGCAGCTGAATGATCGTCCGTTGGCGATTCTGTTAACAATAATTGAAAAACAGATCAAATCGTATATCGTATATAGTGATTAAAGGATAAACAACTTACTAGACTTGTTTGTATCGCATTTGCATGTGAAACGTAGTTTACAGTAAGTTTTCTTGTGTTCGAGTAAATCGTGCAATTCGGAGAACATTTCTCGGCAATTGCCGCAAATTAGAATATCTTGGTTGCCTGCAAAAAAAAATCACAATTTTCCAATTAGAAATACTATTCTCTCATTTCTGTTTAGGGCCATTCGATTAACGTATGCTGACAACAGAGTGGGAAATATTAAAAATTCGTATGTTTTGTTGAATTACGAATGGGTTGATTAATGTTGCAATTATCTTTTGTTGATGAATAATCCACAATCTTTATAATCTCTCCTATATTTGTCTTCTGTGGTATAAGAGAGCTTTTTGTACAATTTGAAAGCATTGGTTCAAGCTATTGCCCGACCAGTCGACACTTAACAAGCGTAATAAGCACTTTATATTAATCTCAATTGTATTAATATTTAAAATGGCCCTTTAATGTGACGTCAAAAGCGAATGGGCTACTAGCAGAGATAGATGAGATTCTCTCTTATTTTCTCTACATACACAGAGAATGAAACAAAGAGCCGTTATAATTGCATTGTGCTTTAAAATAGCTTGTGCTACCATTAAGAATGTGACAAATGCGACTATTTCGTTCCGCTGGCGGAAATATCTCTCAACAAATTTTATAAAACTGCATGTATTCTTTATGTGGATATCACAGAATACACATCATCGGCATTCTTGTCTCTGTCACCATATAAATTTAATTAAATCATAAATAAAAAAGCAATAAATTCGGATGAAAATCGAACAAATCACGATTACTTACTATAAACTTTGAGTTGATCAAGCGGTGGCACAGTGGTAGTTTTCTGCGATTGATTGTTCTTGCCATTTCTTGCAGTGTTCATCAATCGTTGACGTTTTATTGGTGGAACCAATCGCGAAGGACCAACAGGAAATGACGTTGAAGCGTAGTAACTGTAAAGAATAAATGAGTATAAATGAGGGCAGGAAGTATTAAAAAAAAACCACAGCAACGACTTGGTAGAATTTTATTTGTAGAGATGAAATATGAACGTTCTGTGTTCACAAAAAAGAGAAATGTCGCCAGTTCTGTTGCTAATCAAATCTGTATGAAATATTTGACACCATCATCATCTACTAAAGCTAAAGTGGTAACGTAGAAGAGAATGAAGAAAAATGCGAAAAGAATCTCGAATAATCTACAGGAATTCCTTTCATTGCTTTTTTTTGGTTTATTTCCAAATTGGTTTCGCTAATTTGCGACAAAAGATGGAACACAATTTAATGAAACAAATTTGAAATTTTTATCATAAACAGGGTCGGCTTTATTATTAGTTAAATCTATAAATAAGTCAGAAATTCGTCTTACACTAACGCCGCATTGTTAGTTAAGTTTAAGCAATTCAACAAAAAAGTAATCTCAGCTAATTTGACTTTCTAATTCACCCGTTGGTAAATAGAACTGTGTCGATCTCATATAATTTCTTTGTTTGTTTTAGTGGAGCAAAGGTGAGTTTTCACGTTATTTCTGTTTTCAAGTTTGTTTTCTAGAATCATCGGATTTCAAGTTTGCACAATTTTCTTTGTGTTCTTTTCCCAGTTCGACGCTATGCAAACGACTTTAATATTTGTATTGAAAATTGATCCAACACGTTTCAACTTTTCTTATAGGCAGGATGAATATGGTAAATGATGCATTAAACTTTTACTAGCCCGCATAAATTTTTCAAAATTGTATGGAGGACAATTTTTTAACACATCAAAATTATTTGAGAAACTCTATTTATAAAAAAGAAAATTGGAATCAATTAGAAGAAATACTTCATATTATCGCTTTAATAATCGTAATTGCGTGGAGTTTTCAATAAAATGACAACTACAAATCATAGATCTATATACCTACGTATATACTATTATGATAATGGCGATCGTTATCGCTATTGTCATATCAAAATTACAGTAGACTTCTTATCGTTCCCAATCTAAATGATTCCTATAATTCACCATCATTTAATTTCCAGAAAGTCCACAAATTTTCCACGGATATTCAGGCGTCTCTTCCAAAAAACGCAAAAAAAAGCGGACAATTCGAAACGTATCAACACCAAATTGGTATAGTTAACGGCAACTGGTGTTGACACAATGATAAAACTCACCAGCAAGATCTGTGCTGTATCATTAATGGTTTGATTCTAGATAAACGGCATGTCTGCTACAATATAACGCAAATCGGATATATTGATTCCGTATTTGAATGGTTTTAAAAGTGTCAATAAATACTTTTATGACTTGTTGTATACACTATTATTTTCTAGTCATCTATTGTATATCTACCTGGTTTTAGTATTCTAAAAGAATGGGCTTGATGGAAAACAATATTTCTACTGAATATACATCAAAGCTCATAGGGACGTGTCATTTTTCTTGATCGGCAAAACCGATATGTTTGCGATCCACTAGTCTGTGACATGTTCGAGAATTGGCTGTCATATTATACTGAAGACCAACACCTAGGATATGTTTCCTTCAATTTTCGCTGATTTAATCCCAGATAAGATAATCGTACGAATTGTATCTTTCTTAGATTCATTTATCCTTTTGTAACATCAAGGAAATGACGAAAATGGTAGTTGTGGTTGGAAAAAGCGTGAAATGGCTCTTCGTACAGTCAATTTACCATTATAATGTCAGTAATTATTTCGCGATTAATAGTGTGGAAGATTGAATGTAATGCCAACATTGTGTATAGAACCAACAAACTTTCATGCTACATTTATCAGAAATTACGTTTTTCCATTTAAACTTTATAAATATTTAAATTAGTTAAGAGAGATTTTGATTAGGCATCCATGTTGTAATTTGACTGCCAATTGACTATATAAATTGAATTGTTGTCGCCGTTATGTGTGTGTGTGTGTGTGTGTGTGTGTGTGTGTGTGTCGACAAATTCAAGTTGAGTTGAAATAGGATAGAATTGGTACAAATACCGCAGATGCTTACTTTGCATTTGAACAATTAAATCCGTTGCCGACAATTATGAGCTTGGGGATTCTCAAGACGGGATGTTACATTCCGTTCCCCATTTGCAGTCTTTACTACATAACGGCAACTGTAGTTGTAGTAGGTAGTAGTAGTAGCAATCCTGGAAACGTTCAACCCAGAATAAATGAGGGTCATTACATAGTCCGGTTGTTTACTATTCCTGTTATGTCTATAACATGCATTCCTTTGAAGTGAACTGATTGCGATTATGCTTGAATTTTGTAAATAGTAATAGCAAAATCATACATTTAGAACCATATTGGTAGAGATAGATACTGTGCATTGTTACTAATTGTACGTCTTTGATAGTGGTTAGGGAGTTGGTGTTTCCGGCTGTTGTGTTCTAAAGAGGAGGGTGTAAAGCTTGAGAGCCGTGAGGACAACAGCTCGAATCCTTAGAGTAACTCAATTTATCTTACACAATACTAGCCGTCTAACAAATAAGCATCCCTTCGAAACATATTTATATCTTCATATTAGACATTCTATTGCCGACAGTCGATCATCGATATACCACTAACGAATTTTTCAATTGTCAATCGGTGAATTCTCACCTGTTCGGCTATCATTCTTTAAATTGATGATAAAGATGGACGATATGGGTGATATTTTTTAGTCGACAAGTTAACAAAGGGAAGCTGTCGAAAAGCCGAGAAAATGACATTCCAATGTCTGAACGCTCTTTCCACTCATTCTTGAACACAAATACACCTATCCAATATATACCTATCTTCTAGCTTTCAGTATCATATGTTTGTAATCGATAATAGTCATCCCTGTTGTTGGCTGTAAGAATCCATTCAGACGTTAATCATTTGAAAGACACATACTTTCATTTCAATAGACGCAAACCGGTTGGAATCGCTTTTTCTAACCTTCTCAGGTAGATAGTGGAATATTACACAGATATAGAGAATTCGTGAATCAAATGTTAGAAATAATTAATTACCATATTTTTGTATTAAAACTTGTTCGGGTGGTAGTTATCTACTGTGCAATTCAATCTTCTTTGTTTACAGTGGAAAGTTGCCGGAATTTTTGCAAGCCATTCATCGTCAAAACACAGTTTTCACCGTAATGGTTGGAAGTTGGGTTTACTTGGCAATGTAATCTGTAGAATCTGTGTATTTGCACTCGCGCCTACTTTATTGTATATAAACACACAACTATAACAGAGAAAGGGTAACTGAACTAAAAGGCAGTCTTGTTCGTTTCATATTTCTCAGTGGATCCGCATTATCACCGAGAATGGGTCCATTATGTACGTTAACAAACATTGTACAGCTTCCTCTTTGGATACCCACTAAATAAACATCCCCACATCTACCACCAACAAAGCCGTCATCATACATGTTTTTGAGTTTTTTACCTTACACGCTTTCACGTGAATTTCATTACGTTTACCACACTGTGTACAAATTCGTTAAATTACACGTAAGGTAATATTGTTATGAGTAGGAAAACATTCATCTCTGTTACAGGAGGGATTTTCGTTGCTGTGATGGTCCAACAAAATTATTAAGAAGAATAATTTTGCATTAGATAAAACTTTAAACCCCAAAAACAAAACAGAAACAGTTGAATACGTACTGAAATGTGGAAAGGATGACAAATTGTAGTCACGGAATAAGGACACCATTTATCAATTTTAGCATAAATCATTCAGCACAATAGATAAAATTAGTTTGAATTATTCGTTAGTAAATTGAAAAATCTAAAGGCCTTCTTATCAATCAACCATTTTCGAGGCTGGAGCTAAATATTCATCGAAATTTTTCGAAACGTGTCTAGACAGAATCGATCTGATCAAGACTTTGTGTCGTACATTTATAACAACAGTAACGATCCTACAGTGCAAACTAAATAGAAAATTTACCATTTATCTGAAATGCTTTAGAATACGTCCTGCGCGCCCACACAATTTGAAAATTGAAGAGCCTCTCATGTTCTACCTGTCATTTTCATCTGGAAATTTTCGGTGAAAGACAACAAAACACAAGCTCATTACGTTGAAAGCTTCAATTAGAAACGAATTCAACACTTTAAATCCCCCTATATTTTTAATTTCCTACCGAAAAAAAAATGGAAGAAAGAAAAACATTGTTTTAGGATAAAATATTTATCTCGGTTTGATGGATAAAAACAGATGAGAAAACTTTATGTAAGTGTGGAGATTTCTAATTATTTTTCAACAAAGTTGTCCCATAGATGCGTTCATAAAAAAACAACGTGGAAAATAGCAAGCGTCCCACTGTTTTTATTCTGAAGTAATATAACAACAGTTTAATAAACTTTACAATGGCGGAAAGTTCATCACACGAAAACAAATGACCAGACAATAATCGGAATGTAAATCCCCCTTGTGAGCGTTTCTAGAATAAATACAATTGAGCCTGTTTTGGTGATGTTGATGGGAAAAATTTTATACCCAAAAGCGGATCTAATTAAAATACAGAATAGGTACGAAATTTAAGTTGGAAAAATTATGAACACTAGTATTTAAATATCAATCTACATATTTATAATCAGTTAAATGCATATAGATATATACATTGATAAAATGCTATGTGTTTATACTACATAAAACAAACAAAAGTTAAATGCAAATGACCATCGAAGCAGCCTAGATTTAATCAGGCATGCAAATATAGGTGTGCTTAATTACAGATTGTAAGTAGAGTAAATATTCCTTTATCGTTTCGAACAGGCCACAGCTTGTCGCACAGATAACCCCCTAATGAATATGGAGGAGCAATTCCTCTAGGAAGTCGCAGCACAACCTCGTTCTTACAATGTTACTCAATTGACTTGAACTAAGGCGACGATTATTTGCTTTCGTGACGTTTAACCGGCCCGAACTTTGCGTGAATCTTAATCGGACAGACATGTGTTTCGTTATCAACAAACTATGAATTTACAAGCACACAAATGCAAATTTCCACAATTTATTATCTATGGTGCAAATGATTCCCAAATATTCTTTGTTGGTTATTTTTTAGTTTCGATAAAGAAATAATAAAACAAAAACTGGAAGTGATTTACTCAGCAAGTTCACTGTCTCTCATCCATCATGTTAGCAATATCGAAATGGCACTACATTGTCGTCCATCTTTCCAATTTTTCTCTAGTTCTTCAAAAAAAAACAAAAAAAAACGGACCGTCTGCCTTGAAGTAGATCAATCATGTCGAACGCTAGTATGCACTTAGTTATGTCAAGTTGGCACATTTGGGAAATATCAAACAAATGAAATGGTAACTGGTTGATTATAGTCAATCGCAATTGAATTAGCTGACTTGACTTGATGATAGATGAATGATATTGCTCAAACATGCAGTAGTAATTTGTTTATTTTATGTGCAGTATAGTCGAGCGAATGTAATGTTTATGGCACCACTATAAAAACGCACAATGAGGCAAGCATTAAAAATTGACGTGAACAATATCTGCAAAGTACGATTGTTTGGCGACCACATGATAGAAATAAATCCGGTTTAAACTACCGTACCCAACGATCTCTCTCTGTATGTAGATGAGATGATTGTAAATTAATTATGTTTTCATAATTGATGGGCACGAGATTGGGGCTTTTCAAAATGATTGACTTTTTCCATAGTTGGGACATTTTCTCTAATCATTGATTTTGGGCAAGTGAGATTTGATAAGTTGAAAGAACAGAGCCACTGTTCAAATTGAAATACGGATGGAGAAAAAATCGTGCGGCCGGTTCTTCAGCCGTTTACCATATACATCAACGAAATCGCACTGTATTCAATGCAACAGGTATAGACGACGACGACGACGGCGGCGGCGGTAACGGTGGTGATGCCAGTCGTCAGCTGCCACAACCACCCCATATCCAACCGATCTCACCCTGGGTCTACTCCAATATTAGTATGCGGCCTATATCACGATTGTAACGATTGTTTGAAACTGGATTGTTGTGGTCGACCTAGCTATTCAATAGACTGTATATGTAAATATTGGCAACGTCCTTAGTTACACTATGCAATATTGGCTGGATGGTTCTTATCAATCGGAGATCAGCTCAATGTTCTTTCCGGCATATGTAGACATAAGAATCGATATGAATTATTCATGGATTTTTTTTTCAATTTGAGAGGCAGCTTTATTTGGAATTTCTATAACAATTAGCATTTGATTAATTTTCACAATTTTCTCATATTACCAATTCCAATCTACATACAATAAGAGTAAATGAGCTATTGTCGTTTTAACAATAGTTAATTTAATGATTCATTGATACTAGTCGATTATATTGTGCTTCATCGAAAGGGTGGAATATAGTGAAAGTTCGAATAATATCCATATCGATTTTTTTGCGGTCCGGCCTACAGCACCGTTATAAAT
The DNA here is from genome assembly GCA_028455855.1 of Meloe dianella. Lineage (NCBI taxonomy): Eukaryota > Metazoa > Arthropoda > Insecta > Coleoptera > Meloidae > Meloe > Meloe dianella. Next base: position 2,752,612 of record JAPTHL010000039.1, read on the forward strand.
TATTCGTAATTCACAATAAAATGTTTTCGTTCGGTTGTCACTGTCGGTCATTAAAAGGTACTCAAATTAAATTCGATAAAATGATCTATAAAACCGGCAAATAATATGACTAGACACTTAACGTTATTAAAACAGAAAAACGAATTGAAGTTGGACGTTTTACTACAATTCTATTGACAATCAACTGACCCCATAGATACTACAAACGACAACAATGCATTTTGTATTTGAATTAATAGAATTTCATCGATTTAAATATTAATGAGATTTCTAAAGTCGTTAAGTAACGTTGATGATACGTCCGCAATTGTGACGGAATCTTAATCTGGATTTAATCAGAAATGCCAACATTTTAAGTAACTTTCCTTGTAAGCAATTCAACAGTTAATTATTAAAATGCTACTGGAGATTATCAAAATGTATTTGGTTAAATAAAAATCTAAATCATTATTATTATTATTATTATCATTATCATCCGTCAGCAAGTTCAGAAAGTTATTGTATTCGCAAAAAAGTTTTTTGTTCAGTTGTGTTTTTATTAAGTCATCATAATTTCTATATTTTCACCCTATTTTAAACGCTGTCAATCTAAATTAGCATATTTTTTCTCTAAGAAAAGTTTTTTTTTAAAAGTTCTCCACCTAAATTCAGTATTTACTTTGTGTTTAGTTGATGAATACTTCTGTACAGTTGCTTATTACAACTTTCGATTTCTACATATACGCATTATTAGTTGAATTTCATCAATAAATTAATTTTTAATAACTGAACTCGTTTAAAAATTCAACCGGAAATACGGGATAAATTACCATTTTTTTCCGTTTTGTTTTTACCGATAAAAATTCGATTCGTTTGATGAGTGATGACATACAATCGATAAAAAAACAAAAATACAGAAATTACCGTTCATGAATAATTCATCTAAATGGAGTTTATCCGATATTAATAAATAATTTCATATTATTTCATTCGTAAAATCAATATGTACATATGTAGTCCAGTTAAGTTCACATATTACCAATGAATATTTTATATAATTTTTATGATATGTCAACCGATATTATGGATGGAAAGAATGAACAGAAATGATAAAAATAGATGCTTTGATGGTGCGGCTACTTTAGTGCTGGCAAGTTGGCCGGTAATATTATTGATTCATCAAGCTTTAAACTGATTCGGAAAGTCGGAAAAACCCTGTACATCATCTTTTTTTTCTATAAAATTGGGTGTTGTTCCGTAACAGTTTCATAGTTTTCGGATGACACAGCCTCATGTAGCTAACTTTTTTTCTAGAAATTTTGAAGTCCGCAGAAGTTGCACTATTTATTAATTGAACAGATCATTGGGCCACTTATTACGCAAATTGAAGTTATTTGTTCAGCAGATTGATCGAATTAGGCGAACGATTCTAGAACTGTAAATAATCTCGCAGGAGTGTTTCTCAGGTGTGAGTTGCGTATTCTGGCCTACCTGGAAGCTTCCAAAATAAGCTATTAACACGATAGCGTATCCATTTTAGTAGTAATTAAGGTAATGTTCAATTAATTAATGCCAGATTAATCAAACAATGAATTGTTTGTTGTTAATCTAATCGTAATAGAGTTGATTTGATTGGATTCGACAGTAAAATTTGAGAAGATTATTGATGTAAAGAAGATTCCATTATCGAATATAGTTACATTCACTTAATTCACGTATAACTAATCAAAAGAATGGCTTTATAGCGTGACTGAAAATATGAGCAGTTAAATACAATCATTGTAATCAACTAAATAAGATAACCATAAAATCGATACGTAAAATTACAACAACAGTTTATAAAATCCAATTAGAGATAAATCCGTCGTAATTTTTTTATTGTTATCTATACTTCCATATACTACACACACAATGGAATGTATACAAGTTTTCCATGGTTGAATAAATTCAAACATTTCACCCTTAACGTCTTTTTATTCATTTTATTCATGAAAAGTGGAAACTGTTTCGTTTATAGCCACGAAAAATATGTGTAAAAGAGAATTATTTAATTTTTAGTCAGCTATGTTACATTTAGTAGGCAAAAACAATTTCGCCGTCTCTCAATATATTTCTCTGTTTCAAGGTGTTCAACCATTCAAATATTCTGCAATACATCGCCTTCTTCTACACGGCCATTTCCAAGTCAATTTGGCGGTTCAACATCCCGCATGCAGACGCTCTAAGGAAATTCAATTAACTTTAATGGTTGATCCGACCATTGCCAGCCACTACCACCGCCGCCACTTCTACCACGCCACATTCCCTTGCCTCCACAGGAATGGCATGCTAAAAAAACATAAGGGAACTTGGTGACATTGCACCTCTCACATTCCCATCCCGTCAATAATATTCATATAATCGATGCTGAATTAATTGATCTGGTGTTGAATTTTATCTGAATATTCAATAGAAATAAATTCCCACCAGAATTCAAAATAGAATTGACAAAAAAAAAACACAAAACAACAGCACTGAATATCCATTAAAACTATTTGTTAGAACTTAACTATGAAAGAAATCACATTATTTATACATTAATGGTTCGTCCATTTTTCGATAAATTATTCACTGAATAATTAATCACATTAATACCGATTAAGAATTAAGCAATATGAATAATGAATTAAAAGAACACCAAAAGTACATAAATATGGAGAATATCCACTGTTTAAACATTAATGGCTAACGATTGGCATCAACTAAAAAATTCTATTTCATCCAAAAAGAATCAGTGATTTCGAATATTTATTTGAAAATTTGTTATTTAGACGAAATACGTGACGAAATAGTTTTGATTCGAATACAAATGCATAGTTGCATCGAATATCGTAGCAAATACTATTTCTCGGTACCTTTTACCCATAGAATTTGACTAGTGAATCGACTCACGTAAAATAGTAATCTTTTTAGTTCGTGAAACACATCAATTTTACTTGTAAATTGGCTTAAATAATGTAAACCAATACGATTACTCACAATCAGTACTATTACTATGTTGAATACTTCTGTACTGTTCATATTAGTGTAATTTATCAAACTAAACAATTTGAATAGAAAATCTCCAGCTTCTTTAACGTTTCGACTTACCTGTCGTAATAGTAATCCCTGAAACAATACAAATATAAATTAGTTTCGTAACTTCCACAAATATGATTAAAATAATACATTATTATTGTACTTGCTTTAAATTAGAGTCTATCTATACAACAATTTTGTAGTTGCTATCAAAAACAACACCAAAAAAAAGAGAGTTAGAGCTTGTTAACTGATTATCGAATTGAAAATTGCCGCTTTAAAATTTTGAAGATATCCAAGCACACTTGATGGATTCAAATTTGAAAAAAATCAAAAATTCCAACTAATTTCAATATTGCAATTAACAGATTTGTTTAATTACATCTGTAATTCTATATTTTCAATTTGATTCGCTTATTTTTATATCGATTTGGGTAATTATCAGAAAAATCATATTTGTATATTGGTGATTTTTCTTAAATAACATTGGCGACAATGCGTAATTAATTAAGTTGGTATTGTGTTTAATTTTAACTTGATATTGTAAACTAGTTTGCTGTGTAAAAAAAAACAGTTGATTGTAATTAATGTTATTGTTGTTTAAAGTTAGTTTCTGTGGTTGGTCCTTTGTTTTTTTGGCCTGTATTTTTCTTTTTGGTAAATAGCGCATAAAAAGTACACTGGTGGTGAAAAAGGTGAGCAATAAACTTTTTAAATTACAATTGCGTAGATTGTGACATTAGCAAACGTAAATTTTACAGAATTTCAGTGATTTTTACGTGCAACCAATTAAGTTGGTATTGTTTTTAATATTAAGTTTATGCAGCAAACGTAGCTAATTGTTGTATTAACTATGTTTCAATCGTGTGTTTCGTTCAGTGTTTTTGGTGTAAATCTCGCTAAAAGATCGCAATTAAAACTATGAGAAGAGACCGTACAAATCGCTTAAATACATTTTAACGCTAGCCTTTTCATGCGGATATTGCTAATGAACTAAAGGCGCATACTTGCGTTGCGCACCTGCAATCTTTGAGTTTATTGACAAAAAATTAAATTTTGCCTAATTTATCACAATTATTACGATAATTTATAATTTGATTTGTAATTTTAGTTAAATTGGATTATTGTTTACAATTAGTAATTTTTATTAAATAAAATTGGCAACAATACACCACTAATTAAGTTGGTATTGTCTTCAACATTAAGTTCGCTGCAGAAGAACGTAATTGTATTGAAGTTTCAGTGTTTTTTAGTTTTGTTAAAATTTCGCGATAGAAATAATTATGTTTAAATCAAAGGTAAGAACAAAGCATACAAATCCTTAAGATTAGCATATCGAATAGTTAAATGCAGTAGGATGTCGATTATCCGAACGTCCATAACCTGAACCACTTACAGCCTAAGTAGATGTATAAATAAATAAGTATTTCATTTCAAAACATTTTCATTATTATTGACAAACAATTTTAAAAAGCAGCAATTTTGTTTAGAATAATATAGCACACAATAAATTTACAATTTAGTAATAAATTTAATAATATTCATGTGCATTCATTACTAACCAATTTTACGCTTAATTGCAATCATAAATTGTGTAGACTCATACATGTGTAATTATACGAATGATTTGATTAACCGAACACCACCTTATTCTGGTGTAATCGATGTTCTTCCACTGCATACTGAAAACCGCTGAAAACGCGCCTATGCATTCCATAACCTCATATTTGATTACAAAAATTCCAATTTTAATCGAATTTATTTAATTAAAACATTCATTTCTTAATTATATTTGAAATTTGGCCTTTTCAACATTATTAATTCGTTTTATATTTATTATAAAACAAAAATTGATAATCCGTTAGTTAGTAATTTCAATCAAACAATATTGGTAATAAGTCGCAACTAATTAGGTTGGTATTATTTTCAATATTAAGTTTGCTGCATAAAGAAAGTGGCTAATGTAATTGCATTAAAAATTTGTTTCAGTGTTTGGTTTTGTGCAGTGTTTTTCGTGGAAATTTCGCGTTAGAAAAACTGTGATAAAATAAAGGTAAGACCTAAAATTGCGACATTAAAGTCTTAAGTACCATTTCTAGTAGGTAAATATACTGAAAAGGCGCACATACATCATTCTTATAACCTAAGATTTTATTATAAAAGTTTCGATTAACATTGATTTTACTCTGTTGATACGATAATTTTGTTTGTTTATATTTATAAATTTACCGATTTAATCACCAAACTCCAAAAAAAAACTATATACACTCACCAATAACAGAAACAAAACATATGTATACTATCGTAGGTAAACATGCAAACGAGACCTCTTTCTCTTCATTGTATTAACTGCGATAGCAATGTCTCTTTCTAGTGGACCTATTATTAATAGTTAATGTCCCTAATGTGATTTCTGTCGTGTAGATCAAGACCGTTTGAACTGTATTCTGGTCCAAGTGTTTGTATTTGTAATTAATATAAGCTATTGTTGACTATATGTAAAGGTTTTTGAGTTAACTGTGGTTATTTTTTAATAGTTTCCATTTAATCATATTGTTGTTAATGTTGTGTTTGATTTGCAATATAAAACAATAGACAAATAATGTAATTATATACTCGATAAAATTTGTTTCAGTGTAGTGTTTTTGGTGTACATCTTGCTGGAGAAAGATCGGGTTGCAGCTGAAGGTAGGAACCGACTTGATTTCTTAAGATTAGTTTTCTCAATTTGACATGCTGACAATACATGCGCTTTACGCTGAAATAATGTGCATATTCATTGTAGAATAATAACTAAGCATAATCGGAGGGGTTGCCTAAATGTGTTGTATTGATACAATTTGGGAAACTAAAAGGAAGGTTATAATAGTTATTTGTATAAGTTTATAAAGACCATATATACGGTGGCACAATCAACTGTATGATTCTGTCATTATCTAGTACAGTGCCGGCTCTAGGGTCTCAAACGCCCAGATGCAACTTTTCCTATTCACTGCCGTTAAGAAATTATGCCAATTTTTATAATAATGTAACATACATAAAATTACAATGAATCAAAAATACGAGATGAAAATTAAATGTACGAAAGAAAACAAAAGCTGCAACATATTTTCGAATGTAACTTTTCTGGATTTCAACGGCGCAAATTCATCTAAAACACTGTTTATGCTAATCTTTTCATAGAAATCACTTTCAATGGCTATCACTGCAGATTTGATGCAAATCTGATATATATTTTTTAATTGAATTAACATGATATTGTACGAAAAGAGACACTGCCGAGACAGACAGCAGCTTTCGGCGCCCTCTAGATAGGGCGCCCCGAAGCGGCGCATCCTTTGCTTACCGTGTTAAGTCGGCCCTGATCTACTATCTAAATAAGACTTATTTAAAAATCAATCATCTACAAAATCATTTCATTTTAAATTTTTTGTTGTAGCCTAAAAATGAAAGAAATTTCTCCCTTGTATTTCGGTTCTTTCATAAATAGATTTGCACAAAATTACGAAAATGTAATTTTGATGTTTAGTTTCTATTAAATTTATATTTAAATGAATACACAATACACAATCTAAAAATAATTTTCAGTTGATTCTTTTATAAAATGATATATATTTTTTTAATTGGTAAACAAAAAAATCAAACCAAACACAGGAATCTAGTTACATTCTTTTATTTTCTATGTTGGTGTCATTTTCACGTTTATTTAATCAACGAATTTGTTTGTTTTCAATCTCTCCAATATAATTGAATTCATCAAATTTGAATATTTTTAATATATAGGTATATTCTTTTCGATTCAATTGTGGGGACGCTTCCCCATGTATATTCTTGTATATTATTTCCTTCAGTAAAAACTGTTCTAAAGAAATCTAAATCTTGACCACACATTCGATCTCAATGAACATTTACCCAAATACTTGAATAGGTATTCGTAATCAAGATTTTTATATTCGATTACTGTCGAAGTCAACATCTCTGATCTCACGTTCTATTGTCAGTATACACATGGGATGTGGTCCCCTTATTTTCTTTCTTTCTATTACAACATTGATTACAAACTAAAATTCATCCACTTTAAACAACAATAGACTGTTAAAAGTCAAATCAAACTCATCCGATATAATAACCAATGTTTTTTAATTTAGGAAGCGTACATTGATAAAAGACAAACATAATTAGTTTCGATAGTAATATATTTTGCTATGACAACAAGTAGACTTGATGAAAATATAAACACTTGAATGATTGGCAGAACTGTTATAAACACATGACCGACAGGGCTTTTACTTGATTACTCTACAATATTGTATTACGAAAATAAATAGCTATTCTATCTAGTGTATATATGCGATTTACAGTAAAATCAAATTAGAATTGAAGTATCAAGACCGGTCATAAGAATCACCTTTTCTTTGTTTTGTTTTTTTTTACAAAACAAACAAATAAGAATTGTCAACATAGAGTTAAATTGCGTATAGATAGGGGGTGTTTTGTTTTTATTTACCTACTCATTCTCTCAGACAAATCCAATTACTTTCATCTTTCAAGCCGGCAGCAATCTTTGATGTTACCTTAATACTGTGAAAGATTACTTCTGTATTATAACAAGTTTTTGATGAGATTAACGTTGCACGTCTTGAATTTCTAAGACATCTACTAAATTGTTTTGTTTAATACATTATTTGCGCAGAAATTGTCACCAACACAATGTTGGATTATGATGGGAAAGATAAGAGAAATAATTTTAATGGAGAAAATTATGAATACACTACTGAATAAACAATTTCCTTGTTAATATAGAATAACAAAATTATCAATTATATTTTGATATATCTACTATATGTGCGTAACATAAATTAATGTAAACAATTCGATTTTATTGTCAACGAGAGATGAAATTTTCATATTTAATCAGGTTTGTTAATAGAAAATTGGCCAATATCTCTACACCCTTGCAATAGATGAGAAAATCTTCCTTATTATCCTCTAGTGATGATTTTGTTCTGAATTATTGGTCGGAATAATACTATTATAATGTTATTGTCTATAAACTAATCGTCAGAATAATTAAATATAAAAATGAAAAGAAATTATAGGAATTATATAATTGTAAATTAACATAAATCAGCAAACAACAACATATGAATCGATATCGAGTTCAAATTACTGAAATTAGAGGTTTGAAAATGTGGAAGCATCTATTCAGTTCATGTTTATTTCAATATATTTTCAACGTACAAAATCCAAGATTGGATTAAGACGCGTTTTGCCTTTTATTTATTTAGTAACGCTTTTCCCTTTAGGCTTCTATTACAGAACATTGAATTTTCATTCTGTCTTTCCAATTTCAGTGATTTAAGCAGGTGGAAAGACTGGAAACATTAGAATTTTAGAATTTTAATATTGAACAACATACAAACAAAAAATATTGAAATTATGTTTATTATAAGAGTCAATGGTTTTTTTTATTTGTCGATTCTTGTTATAAGTGTATTCTATTGTAATGGAATTAAGATGTTCCATTGTTTAGTTTTATTTTATTTTTAGAAATGGATTAATTTCTGATAGTGTCTCGGTGTTGCGCAGTGGAAACCTATAAGAGTTTATAAGATTTGTTATAATTTGCTACGGAATTCATTTAGCCGAGCGTTGGAAGTTGAAATGAACCTCGTTATCAAATTTACTCTAGTTATTCACAAAGAAAGTACATTTTGTTATGCTATTTACATTTATGGAATCCTTTTGCTTTTGAATATATGTATATGTAAGCATATATAATTGCAACAGAATATAAATTTATTTTATTTGTAAAAGGTGTAATAGATAATGTAGAAAGTTGGTTAACTTTATAGAATCATCATAATTATCTTATGCGATATTTGTTTTGGGTTTTTTAGCATGGTACGTACATGTCGTGTTGAGAGCAAATATGAGGCAGAATGATTTTGTTATTTCGTGAGCGACACTGTTGTTGGTTAAATTCTTGTAAAGTAAAACATGAATTTACGAGTGACGTTTATAGTATGTTTGTTATAAAAACAGGAACATCATCCGTCTAAGCATCTGACCTACCCTATCATAAAGCTCAATAGTCTCCAAAGAGAATTGGTAATAAAAACTAATCGTAAAGGTGACAGTATGTGGTTTCTGGTTGTACGTTTTTTAATGTTTCTTGAATCTACAAATAAAAAGTTCAACTATTTACTATTAAAAAATAAACGAAAATTCAATGGTTATTAATGCATATAACTTAATTACTTTAAAGGCGGTCAGAAATTTTACGTTAGTTAAACCAAGGGGATAGAAAATCTATTGGGGTGTTTGACAAAGTTTTCACAATTTTCAATCATTTTAAAATTGATGCATAATTGTATTTGTTCATGGTCGTCAATTTGCATATTTTAAATCGACAATGGTGTTTTCCGCTTATTTTTAGAAAAATCTTTAATAGATTTTAATTGAAATAAAGTGAAAAGCTTGTATATAAATTAAATTTTAAAAATTATTATTTGTTTGGTATATTTTAATAAAGGGAGAATTTTAATTAAATAGAATCAATACATTTTTGTACTGTTAAAAATTTGAAAATTAATGACCTAGAAAAAAACGGGAATCGAAAATAAAACCGTGCACATTTGGTGAAGAAAAATAGCATTGGAAGGACTTGATTACGTTCATTAATGTGTTGCGGTGATATTTCCCATTGGTCCATCGCCACAAATGAGGAAACAGAAGTGAAATTTTTCCTGTAGCAGATTTAGTTGAGATTGGACTTTCGTAACAAGCTCATATATCTTTATACAAAACAAAACGAGAAGAAATCAAGCTTCTTAAATTATTCATTCCATTATAAAACTCTTAAACGTGGATTTAATATAACTTCTAACCGTGAATGTGTCTTGTATCTGCTGGCATAGTAATTGGACGATGTTTCAGTAACAGTTTCTTATTTCTAACACTTTCCAACTGGAAACGAGACAAATCAACAAGCATCGAGGAAAAGGCAAAAGAGAAGTGGAATGGAAACCGAAAGGAAATTTACATAGGAAATCGGTGGAATAACAAATTGCCATATTTGAATATCAAAAATCACACTAATATGCATATCATCGTTCCTGGTTTCCTCCATTTTTCTTTTCTTTTCCATAAGTTAATCAAGATGCTAAAGGATCTTCATCGCTAAAAGCAACTTCAAAAGATATGTAATTTAATAACACGATTTATTAAGATTTGCTTATTATTAAAATCCCAATAATTTAAAGTTGATAATCATGATTTAAGTTGTTTTTCGTAATCGATAGCTGACCTTAGTTCGTACAGTAAATAGAGAACATCCATTGCAAATCAACATTGAGGGCGGTTGAGTGCTTCCTACGGTTCAGCAGGGGTTTGTTTGCAACGTGCCCACGTCCAAACAACAGATTGGTTTACATGACGGCCCGTTTACAAGCTACTTTCTTCCTACTTACAATTAGTTGCTAACAATTCCAAATTTCGATCATTTAGAGAAAAACAAAATCACACTCTATTTTCATCGCCTATTGTTTTCTATCAATCGTTATTTTCGCTTCTTCCATGTAAAATTCAAAGCAACACATTATTTTTTACCGGGTCATTATGAATTATAGTAAATCCTATGGTTAACAGATTTAACATTGGTGCCAATGTGCTTTAATAATTCAGATTTTAGAAAGAATTAGGACCCGTTTTCCCGGTAGATCAAATAAATTTAGTTTGTATAATTATAATTCAGGAAAGATGAGTAATTCAAACCAGAAGCGACCGTTAAATTAGAAATCAAATATTCCATTTCGACCACCATTTAGAGGTATTTTAGCATTTCTAATTCCTGGTTTTAACTGGGGATTTGACGATGGTATGAACTTGTCATTGCTTTGGATAGAGAACTCGACGGCCCCAATACGCTGAGGTATCGTTTAAGGCAGTTGAAGTCCTGCTTCTTATGCTTGTTAAAAATTTACATATTATCAGTGGAACTAAAAATTTTTATTGAAAATAATGAAAGATATTGAAATGGTGAATGTTAAAATATACCATAACTGCATTTGTAAAGATGCATTAAATGTTTCTGAATTTCACAATCCTTTCCATTTTTTTTTTGGTTAAAGATTTTTCAACAATTTATTTAAACATTCAGGTAAATGATGGCAATCGTTGATATGATATTGATACGAATCACGGAAAGTTCAAACATCCTTTGACCCTTTCGATTTCCTAAAACAACTGAGGGGACTCTCTCGCTTAAGCCAGAATTTCCTTTAATTCGAATTTAAGTAATTGTGATTGATCTAAAGCATTAATCGTAATCGTCAGCATGCCAAGTGTCTTCATCCCTTCATTATTTCTATCGTAATCTTTGTCAAATCAGAAAGGGGTATCTCTTTTGTCTATAGTTGATGATTTTCTACCGTACTAAAATTCTAATAATATCATAGTCATTGTCACTATTATCTGATTTAATATTTGGAACAAATATGGAAAATTAATTGAGGGCGACTTTGGAAAATAAATTAAAATATACACAATGGTTTATTGTCGACTCTATTATACCTCAATAAGCGTAGTATATGATGATTAATTTGTCACGTCATATCAATAAGCAAGGCTTCAATATGAATAAGTGTCAATTGAGACAACCTGTAGAAGGATTCTAGTCCCTATTATGTATTATTATTCTTATCAGATTGAATTAATCAACTTTAGCTTGTTTCGTTCAATTCAACACCAATCTAAAAAAATCCACTAATCTTTTGTTTTATTTTGTTTGTGTTATAATTATCAAAATTTCCATCTTTGTTATAAAAGAGTTTATTTTTGTGTTAATCTAGAATTATATTGTTTCGGGAAGGGTAGCAGCTGTGATTAAAAAATCATGACGGCTGTGTCATGAAAGTTTTGTATACTGTTACTACATAGTCTCATTCAAGGTGAACACAAGGGAAATTATGTAGAAGGTTACTGGCAATGATTTTGGACATTCAACTCGGATATCAAGAGTTTCCATTACATTATACTGTTTCGATTCGACGAGAATATCAACCTTACCCAAGGGTTTAAGTAATTGAACGATATACATATCAGGACATATTACGTATGAGTAGTATACTAGAACATACAACTACCAAAATGATTGACTCTAATGGAAAATGCATATTGAACTACTTCTAGAAGAACCATTACTATAGTTTTAAATAAAGGAAGTTAAGGGAATTTAGTGTAATTATTCTAAATTTCTTTTGCAATTGAGTCACTGAATAAAACGAGCAGGTTATGAAGCCATCTCATTCAAATACCCTGTTACATTAATAAACGTTCACAGTTGAATGACATAGGAGTGAATTGAATTTCTGTAAAATAATTAATGGGCAAAATTGAGCATCATCATCATCAATAAAGGTCAATGTTCAAAATAAAGTTATTGGAGTGAAAATTGAAGGGAAAAATTATCTTTTCATTTGAATGAGATTTCCCACAATAAATTCAATCATGTTTTGATTGTCTTATTTTTTCATTATTCCCATTTTTTTTCTTTGTTTTCAACACACTATCCACCCTTTGGCGATCATATCGAAATCTAGCGTGTTAAGGACTTTTCATTTCCGGTAGTACAACCATTGATTCAGCTTTCTGGCTATTGTTAGTTCAGCTTGAATGCAATCACCCCACACTCATAAAGCAAAAGGGTAGTATTTATCGGACAATGTTATTGGCTTGTAGGAAAATGGAGTTACCACATAAATGATGTCATTTTTTATCGTAATCTCTCTTTTCTTATACGTTGTGATTTGTTTTATTTTTTTGAAAATATTTTATTTGAAATAGAAGGTATTTCCAATAGTTCTGATCAAAGTTCTAACTTTTGAAATTAATTGAACAATAGATATTTGAGATGTTAATGAATATTTGTAATATATTTGTTAACTATAATTAGGGTGTAATTTATCAATTATGGTTTAAACAACTGATCAATACATTTGAGACTCCATATGCCCAGCTAAAATCCCTACCGGATTTAAAATATTATTAATTAGTAAAGTTTGTTTGTTGTGCATGTCAGAATTTAGTTTAGGCAATTGAAATTATAACTCCACTAGGCACCTTTCTAATTAAAATTGTTTGTACAAAAACTATTAACGAACGTATCTACTATTAATTATTGAAAACAATAGTGTAGTGAAAAATTCAATCATTGGATATTTTTCAATTTCTTTCTTCATTTTTAATTAAATTAATACTGCGTAAATAGTTATACAAAAATATCAGAAAGTATTTTAATAAATTCTATTTCTAAAATCTAATAACGATTCAATCTAATCTATGGCATTTAAAATTAGTTGGAATTTTTAAAAGTTGATTCACTAATAATTACGTTAAAGTTGACCATTCTCGAATAATAGTAATAGTTGCAATTCAATTTAGTGCAATAATTCGAGTCTTATTTATTAATCAAACTTGATCAAAAATTGATATAGTTGCACTATATACAAATTAGAAAGGGATGCAATTAATTTATAATAATATCTGTTCTTAGATATTCTGAAATTTTTATGAAATTGAATTTAATCTATAAAAGTGTCTTTCTTTATATATAGGTATATGTATATTTATGTTTTAACTGTGTAGCTGTATAAATCCCTAAGGATGTCGGAACGACATTATCCCTTAGGAGTTATATATGAAAGTTGTACATTGACGTTACATAACAAACCAACGGTTAACCAATTCAAAAGCTACACTGTTCTCCAGAGAAAATGCAATAGATATCTATCACACGGCTAAGATTAGATAAAATGAAAATTTTAGAATATTGTGACGTTGAAATGTGGCTTGGGGGTATGTTGATAGTAGATTTTTCTAATTTTAACTGTACGATATTGACAGTTTGAATCGTATAGAATAAAATCCCAAATCTCATCAATTTTTGTATTCGTTTTTGATAGCAATAAATAAATGTAATTTTGATATTTATTGGAAACATACTTTTTATTAATAAAATGTGTCAACGTTTGTTTAAAATGAAAATTTTCTATAGTATATTCTATTGTTCACATTCAAAAAAACAAACAAACGTATCACAGCAAATATTTTTATTTTATTATTTTTGTTGTGTGGTCTTCTAACTGGCAACTATAACGATTGTTCGTTGATATGAAACTTTAAATTTTCCGTCGATATTTCATTTCTCGAAAGTATTGTTATTGTTTTTGATATTTACAAATAGTCGACAACATATTTGATCTATAATATATTAATGGGTATGTACATTATCAATGTTTAATTTAATTATCAGTTCATTTGATGAAGCTATAATCGTACGAGCCCTTGTTATAAGTAAATTAGATTGGATACGATGATACGTATGTGTTAATTGAATTAAACTATTCTAAAGCATAATCGATAATAATGAGAATATACTTTTTATTTCTGTACTTACCAATCATTTCCTGTTTTAGCAACATTTTGTCTTTTCCGTCCTGTTTGATGAGGTTTCGGTTCTGCTACCATGTTAACATCTGCAAGAAATAATATAAATATATCTATCAGAATTCTTTGATTGACTTTTAAATAAACAGGTATATACATATAAATAATTGCACGTATCCATCCGTTTAGTTACCTTTACATATAGAATATAATATCCGGACAAACTTCTATAATAGTATGGTATGGGCCTGTTGTTGACAAGTTCAATATTAAAACCACAATGCATGCATAATTGAAATCCTTGACATCACGAATTTATTCAGAATCGTCTCTGTATTGTGTCGTCAACATGTCAGACATGTTATATCAGAAACTTAACTTTGTTGTACTCTCATATATCCTATGTTAAATTTTCAATGTAATGGAATTGATTCCCTAACACCTGGCATATCCATCAAAATTACCATCGTGGATGTTTAATTTTAAAAGACTATACCAACAGTAGGGAAGGAATGTATGAAGTATATGTTAAAATGAAATCAACTTTTATCCTATACATATATCTAATTACAAGCAGAAATTTACATTAATGTTTGAGTATCTTGTATAAGTTTGTTATTCTCTCGACGAGTATTTATGTTCAAAAAGTAAGAATATAGTAATTTAAAAACAAGAAACAAAGTTTGATCTAGATTCATTTAAAATTTACATGGTTAATTCACTAATGCTTCGTATCTTTCAAAACAATGTACCTATTTATCCATTTTGATAATTTTTAAATTTTTTAAAATATTTTAAGTAGTTTTAGGATATCTAGCAATAGTAAATGCTTCTGTATATTTGTAGTTAAATAGATACGTATATAGCACGTAGCTAAAACTGCCTTATATATATATATATATATATATATATATATATATATATATAGGCAGTTTTAGTTACGTGCCAAGTGTAAGAGAGTGGTAGTGATGGCCCAAAGGCGATTTTAACATCCCTACACGGGTACTGCATTAACGGAAGAAAGCCTATGAAAGTGGACTCGGTTCTCTAACATCAGGGATATGTTACTTATACGAAGACGATGACAACAATAACATGACAAAAACGATGTCACTTAATATGTAGAAATCACATGAAATAACGTTTCGCATTAACTTTTCAGTGAAATTTTATATGTCTACTGTCTACCTGCAACACAATAAAACTTGTCTATAAACAAGAACATTACGAATTTCGTACGGATTTTTTCTAAGAAATATCGATGGCATTGAAGCAAATAAACATCGGACAGTGAGAAAAGAATCGATTAGATTTTCTTCTTTTTTTAATAAAGAAAAATCCAATTTCCTCTTTACATAAAAAAATGTTTAACTTTTAATGAAATCTGAAAAGTGATAGTTGGTGGAAATAACGACTAATAAAAGGAGAATTATAGTGTAACAACGTCTATAAAAAATATATTATGTGTAATGAAACTGCACAACAACTAATTGATTGCAACAACAAAAACTAAATGAGTTTAGATATATTGATTAAGTGGCTGATTTTCAATTAGCTCCTTATGAGTTTCGTAAATCGAACATTAAATATTTTCGTACGACCTTAAACAAGTGCACACTAAACTGTAAATTTGTACAACAAATATTGTTCGTCGTTTCAACTAATCTTCATAATGGTGGATATAATATGTATATACATATGTAGGATGCTTTATAATATTATCGCAATTCTATTAATTAATGAAAGTTACTTGATTGTTTGTTTCTAATTTTATTTAATATTTTTCACTGTATGTATTGGTAAAAAGTCTAAGATTAAATAAGAAGAGATCATATTAAGATGGAAAACCAAATTTATAGGTTCTCAGATTTTCTGTACGTATAATGTTGATTACTTGTAACGTCGCATTCGGTTTCAGAATGCGACTAGAAAGATTACCAACCGACAATAATGTAAACAAGTTTATGTTGTTCCAAGATTCGTAGGGAATTGTGTGGCAACAAGACCGTGACCGGTGAACAAATGTATCTACTGACTTTGAAATGTTTCATAAATTTATATTGTTCTCTTTATAAGATACTGATCCTTTAAAGCTTCTACTCTTATGAAAAAGAAGAAAGATACTGTTGAACTTTGAATTGCGTTAAAATAGCATAATTATAAGAATCTTGGATGCAGTACACGTTTTGAACAGAATACGGATAGGTAATAGTCTTTTCCAATATAAGTACCATAAAATAAATAAATAGGGAATTTGATGCAATTCATTGTCGCGATATTCTAAATATGAGAGAATTTCGTTTAGATTTGAAATCGAAAATTTGAGAGATTGTGACAATTTTAAAACGGATTTTCGATTAATTTTGTTTTTCATCTTATCCTATTTGAGAAAAAAAGGAAAAACGTTTTACAATCATGCGCTATCGTTCACATCAATACCGCAAACATTTTCTATAGACTGCTGTCTTTCTTTGAGTTGTAGCCGAAATTCGATTAAAAGTGCCGAATAAGTTACAACCAGTAAATAAATAGTTTATAACCTACATAAGTAGACTTTAAAATTTTTCTTGGGATTGTTGTTTAATTTGCCTGAAAAAATGACAGACGACTCAGAATGTGATTTTGTTGTTTACCTATTTGACAGGTGACTATATTACTATAGATACTTTCATCTGATCACAAAGTGAGAGAACGAATTTGATAAATCTGGATGAAAACTGGTTGAACGTAGTAATAGAGAACGGGTTTTTTTGAGAGAAAAAGGCTAACCGAGTCAGCAGTTTTTCTGTAGAGAAACATAGAATTCCTCTCTTCATACAGAAATCCATTTGGCGGCTTCAAAAGTTTCTTTCGTTTTTTTTATTTTAATGCTCTTGTTGAGTAATATCACAGCGTAGTTCTGACAGTTCCGGGTTTTTAACGTATATTCTACCGTGGCGGTTATATTATCAGTCAACTTTGTAGTAAAAGTAATAAAAATTATAGCTGAACATGTATGTTGTATATGGGGGAATATTGCGAAACGTGATCGATTATATGGAAGTACTTTTTGTCAATGTTGACTTATATTTATAATACTTGCTTCACTGAAATATTAACATTCAATAGAGTCAAGGTTAACAGAATGAAATTCAGATACACATACAGAAATACGTATCGTATCAACAAATTCAATTGTCTACTGGAAGAGAATCTTGTAACTGTTGCAGCAGTAATCAGATTGAGTGGGTCATTAAATCAATGTTTCCAAGAAGTCGATTTACATAGATTGAAAATTGTTGATGAATTTTTAAGGAAATCCATTTACAAATCAACAAATGCTGATTTAATTTTTCATCAATTATCAAAAGGTAAATTCAAAATAATGAAGTAAATCTTATCAATTTTCAATCATTTATCTATGGAAATAGTCAGTTTCCTTGTCAAATTGTTGATCAAACTACAGTGCTGTAGACGAGTAACCTGTTATTAATTATCCATTTCCTGAATACGATGACATTAAAATTCAATTCGTTTGAAGCGTGCCGTGAAACTACCACCCTGCCCTTTCACTGCCATTACCGGCTCCCCGTGAAATCGTGACAATTTCAATTTACTGTTGGCAGACTAGCCCACCCTAACAATCCACCCACTACCATTTCAGGTTCTGTTAAGGACCAGCATGTTTTCAGAGGATTGAGAAGAGCAAGGAATTATTTAAATGAAAAAAGATGACGTTAGCAAACGCCACAAGAAAATCAGATACGTATCTTGGACAAAACGAAAAAAAAAGTGTTATAAATTTATGTTGAACAATTCACGCATAAATTGTTAGATAGTAAGGGAGAACGGATTTGTAGAGGCAGCGTGTTGGCAATTTTAATTAATTGAATTTTTCTTTAGATTTTTTTATGTTTGTATTCTGAGGTAGCAGGTGCTTGAATAAACTGATAATTTTATATTACTGTTGTTGTTGGAAAAGCGAGCACAAAAAGTCTATGTAACATAATCCTACTGCAGGATTATGGTGTAGTGTTTCTCGCTGAATCAAGAAATAATTAGTTGGACAAGTCGTATTATTTGAGTTATCCCGTTGTGTATTTAGATGTATTCTCGCCAAAGCCGTTGTAATTTTTATTTTATGGATAGATGAGATTATAATATACATTTTGAAAACTCGGAACAATCTATCATCTTGGAAGAATGTTAAAGTTTTGTTATTCAGGCCACGTTGAAAAGCCATTAACTCGTTCGCTTTTCTAACAACGATGGAGTTTGTTACCTTTCATTATCTTACACATTTCCAAAGATTACCTCCGAGATTGAATTTAAAGACAGGATGTTAATTTCCAATACAATTCTTTGACACCTAGCGGCATATACGAGTCTTCAATGTCTCTTTACGTCTTCTAGACGTCCCTCAATATAAATTGAACCTATTAAATTTGGTTAAACGGGCTGCTAAAATATCTCAAAGATCAAATATAAAGAACAAGAATTGGGTTTGTAATAAAAATTTCTATTAAATAGTTCTCTACCATTCTTCCTCAGAAAATAAGAATTGATATTAAATTTTTTGTAGTAAAGAGTCAATAATAATGTGGAACTGGGAATTTTTCTCTGATTGTGAGTGTTATATTTCGCTATAAAGTAATAGAAGAGAAGCAATTATAACCGTCATCCATAACATGGCCAATAAAACTGTTGTATACCAAGATTTGGAGGGGCTAAAAATATTTCATTTACACATACATTGAGACCATACATCTCAGTTACATGTGTCTGATTGTAATTTCATTTCCAGCTGCGCAGACGAACACAGCCAGAATCAATTGCGATTCTGATTACGATCATAATAACAGTGTTTTCTTAGTTCTGCGCCACCGCCACAGGATCTGTAGGAAAACTGTTATCTGACGTTGGTCACCTATGTGGAGGTTTGATTAATTATTTGAATTATAATAATAATTTTATAGAATTTTCCACTTATAACAAGGTAAAAAAAAAACAATGATTTCTACCAAAAATTTATTACTTCTCATATATGGATATAAATTTTAGCGTTCAAATCACGTCGGTACGAAATTCTACTAGCAGCTGGTCACGATGCTATTTTCGAACAATTTATAAAATGTCATCGCGCTGTAAAGTTTAATTATACGCATCATTAATTACTTCATTAATTAATCTGCGAAATATTCATTCTACCCTTCTAATATTTGAACTTTGTTGATGATATTTGAAAGACGTTACAACAACCTGAGTGTAATAGATTATGATGGTAATTTGAAAAATATCAAACATGTTGAAGGAATTGTTTTGGCAACATTCAAACTTGATAAATCTTTTTCGAAAATTGAAATGCCTAATGTCAATTGAATTACTGCATTTTTATTGTTTATTAACAGAAATATTACTCATCTGAAAGATGTCTCAATTTTTTTTTTCATTTAATTGCAACTCGGTATTACTTGTTTTTGAAATAAGTAGCAATGAGTAAATTATAATTCATGCTAAAGTCCCGTTACATTTACAAGCAATTTATCAAACGGATTATTAAATCATGTTAGTTAGTAGCATGACTATTTCAGGCTGTCTTTACTTCTTATCAAAGTATGATTATGATGCTCTACTATTTTGTAGGTGGCGGTATCAGCATGAGGGTGTCGGTGGCGGCTACACCGTGACCAAATGTTTATATCAAATTCTGTTCAAACAATACACTCTGTTATATTCCCACGAGTAGAGTACCAACTAGTTCCTGATACATGATTTTTCTGTACTTGTTTCTTCACTACTTCTATCAATCTGCCTGTTTTGTAGATAATTAACTGTTACTAACTATATTTACCATCAAATGTTCGTTATACTTTAAAGCTATATAAGTAGGGACCACTACATAGTATTAAAATTTAAAATAATGAGGAATTAATAACAATTTTCTTAAATCAGACATTTCAAGCGATTTGAAACAATTGTTATTATCCATTTGACAAAATTCTATGTTGCTGCCAACCTTTTCCACTACAGTTGGAACGTACGCTTATATACATATTATACCACCTGGCTGAAAATAGATGATTTCTTAAATACAGCATTATGATTCTCTATGTTTAGCAAACAAAGCAATAATTTATCTCGAAATTATTATACATAATATAGTTTGCAGATAAAACAACTATTTTAACAGTGAGATTTCAGGTGAATTCGCATACTGCAATATGAGAGTTGAGGCTTTTTTTTATTACACATAATATTAGACCATTTGTACATATTATGGGATTTATATTTATAAAGATAAATAATTAGTATTTTTTTATATCCTGATTTATATGAAAATGTGTCTTTTATTTTTCCATCTCATATTATTCTGTTATTTTTAGTTTTCCTCTGAACATTGTTGCCTTTGAAGCCAACAAACATAAATGATTATATAACAACATTTCAGTTGGGAGATTTATTGCGTTTTTATTAGGATATGTTTCGTTTATTTCAGAGACAACCCGTTGTAATGAGCTTTTATCTAAACTAACATTTCTACAATAATTTGTAAAGTATTGATTTTATTAGTATCTAATGTGCCAAAATGGGCAAAGTTTCCAATGATTTTTTTGGAACAAATTTTTGATTTAGGTTGTAATGTTATTTTTTTTTTAAGCATAAATAGGTATAAATAGTAGGGAAAGAATGAAATATTTCTAGAATGGCAGTATCAACATTTCTCAACATCTATACTAAATTCGTCTAGTGAAGCAATTTAAAGGCAAAGACAAGACATTGACAGCGGTCGACCTGTAAGTTCGATTCGCCCGACTTGCTAGAGACAAGACAGTCATGAATACTGATGCGGTTCCGGTTGAGTTAGCCCCTCATCATGTCTGCTAACTTACAACCACATCCCATTTCCGATTTGTAACCTTCCGGTAACGTTGACGTATTGTACACTTTGTTAAATTGTAATAGGAAATCAGGAGAATTGCTAAAGATTGAACACTACTACAAGACAGAGATATATTGTCACTTAATGTTATATTGGCAAATTGTTTTACGATGATTAATAATACGATCATTATTTCTATTAAGGAAAAATGATATAGAGAATCCGTTGAATGTATTGTTAAATTTTGAGTTGCTTTCTTCGATTTATCACAAAATAAATAGTGTGATTTTATTCTTTCGATTCCCATTATGGTAGGAAATTTTACAAACAGAACAGTGGCAGCTATAAATCTGACAGAAGCGGATTTCAAAACTTAAATTAGTTTCAGTTGTGGTCTGTTGGGAACATCCAGGTAAGAGAGAAACTAGGCCTGATTGGAATGTATTGCAATACAGTTAGCAAGATTGGAACTCACACCCAGAACAACAATAGGGAAAGGCAAAAAGAATACGAAAAGAAAATAAACGATTATCATATACATAGTATATATTATAATGGTGAAGTTCTTTGCAGATATCTTTCATGCATACTAAACAAATGGCTCTCGACAAAGAATTTAGATCAAAGTGCGACCGGTAAGTATGTTAAGAATTTGTTCGCTAGTGCTGTTATGTAGCTAAATAAACATGTAACATATTCGTGGGAATTACGGAATAGCAAGATAAATTGTACGCAGGTTGCACCACCCCAATTTATATAGAAAATATAAATATAAAGTCACAACACCCTAGGTTTAAGCGAACGATACAATCTCTTTTCATGTTGTACAAATAGTAAAGGATACCACCTGGAGCAGCTTAAATATTTATACCAAATTCAAAGGAATTTCTTTGTTTCTATATCTACAGAATACACATGCAATGATTTATAAAGATTCTCTATTTTTCGCGAAATTGTACCAACAGTATAGAATCAGAATTATGGTAAAAATTATGCAAATAAATAAATATGACATTATTATCTAGGAGCATTATTATTGTTTCTTTTGCTGGCTGTTGACCTAATAATTTGTCAACTAAATAAAAAAATCATAAGTTGGATCTCGCTTTCTGTTTTATCTTTATTATTTATATTTTTTGTGAATAATTCACAGATCTACTCCCTGCTGCCTATGTGTACTTTTCTTTTTTCCACGTTTCCAAAGATAGTTGTTAGGAGTTATGACAAAATTTTGTGATATCACAACATGGTACGACTCCTCTACTTCTTATAATTGAATGGATTTGCTCATAAGTTGTGTTCAACTATCCAACAGATAAAACGGCACACAATTCTCGAATACTTGAAAGCTTTTATCAACGTCAACTATTCTGATATATCTAAAAGGATATATTCGATAATATCAAGAAATATTGGGATATCTTATAAGAGATTGAATTGTTTTTCTTGGACGGTGCCCGAAAATCAGAATTTCGCTAAAGATAAAATAGTAATATTAAGGAGAAATGTAGATGTGACATTTTAACAAGTAAAAAAACGTCAGCTATGATCAGAATGTAATTATTATCAACAGATGTTTGGATTATTTTAATTTTGAATTTTGCTTAGCGATAATTTAAAAGACAATCTAGATTTCGTATGTCGCATGTTTAACGCTAATGACGCTAAGCTACTGTTAAAATGTGTAAATTATTTTGATTTCAATATATTTCAAAACAGAAAGGGTCTGCCACCTAAAATTAATAATACATTCGCATGTACATATAATTGCGGCTATATTTATTTCAATCGGCTTTTTATTCATTTGATTTTTGTTTATATTTCATTATACATTTCATTTAAAGACGGATATTTTGAATAAAAACTAACTACTTTACTTATAGTTCTCTCTGTCGGTCGTCGTTTTTATTTGCTTCTAAAACATGAAGATTTTTGTATTGCTTCCAAATTATTAAGATTAGCGTAGAAGATTCTAATTATAAAATGATCATATGATGATTTTACATAGTTATTACTCAATTATCAATAAATCATTGCCTAAATGTGGGCGGCTTGACTATATACACATTTCACGTGCTTTTTACAACGTGTAAAGTTGGCAAAGAATAAAAAAAAACTGTCTATGTCTATGTTTTTCCGTTTTTCATCGTTTATGTTAAACGTCTGTGTAGATACTCGTAACTAGCGAAAAGAACTTAGGTGGGCCTAGAATTTTTTGGGTGGGCTATGATAAAAATCATTATTAACTTATTGCTCATAGTAAGTACCTCACCATCCAGTTCTGTACATATTATTTCGATAAAAATATGTACCTATTTTTTGTTTTGGATATCAAAAATTCATTTCTTAAATGTGGGTAATGATATAATAAATAAATAAACTTTGAGTTTGTTTATTTATTGTTAATGTATTGATTTTTTTGAAGCTTCCATTTGTTTTATTAAATTTTAGTCATTTGCACTTTGTTTGTATCTTTGGATGAGCCACAACATTTTTAGGTGGGTCATGGTCCACCTTTAATTACGTGCCTGAAATGTTCTTTAAAATAAAGCTACCATAAACCTAGAAATCTTCCATTTAAATCTACTTTTTTTTTAAACTTGTCTTTCTTGTAAAAGTACTCACCTAATATTTGGCTGAGAACGGTTCTTCCATCCTCTCCTAAACAGGCACTTCTAGCGTCAAAAGGATTTGTAAACTGAACGAAAGCATATCCTTTGTGCATTGATATTCCTGTGAAAGAAGAAGTAATCATATTAAATTTCAGACAACTATTCGTGAACAAGAAAAATCAAATTTAATGCAATTTTATCTCACTCAACTACACTTGATATATTCTTTATTGGAAGATAATAAAAATATTACAATATTCCAATAGATAAAGGAAATCGATGATTAAAATTCTATTGGAGAATATTTTAAATGTCAATTTTAATGGATAGCTATAGCTAAATGTTACCAGTGCCTGAATCAATTATTAAACGTAAAATCGTTGTAGGCTTCATCATATTTGTTTTTTTTTTCTATGTTGTTTTTTATAAATATAAGACTTCTGTATGTATGAGGAGTATTTACTTAATTATTAATTCAATTGAAAATCTATTAAAGCATTTAAACTCACTAAATAAAGAGAAAACATAAAGTTAATTAATGCCGTAGTAATTAACGGTTATTATTTACCAACAAAGAGAAAAGATAAACTACTTATTTTCTCCTCGGTTTGTACGATCCGATATTATCTGGAGAAAATATTTTGGAATATATCCTGTTATTTCTCTTTGTAAACGAAAGGAATACTAAAATACAAAATAATGAATGTCGGTGAGACTTATAATTGGCCTCAACATCTCCATTCGATAGAATAATAGTTAATTAGTATTCTGGCGAAGTCGAAAACGATCCCTTCATACTACTCTTTGTATTTTACTATAGCTTCATTTATAATAAACTAACAGTAGCAATACCAGTGGTGGTGCTGAAAGTGTGTCAAAAACCCAACTAACAAATACTTATTAGAGTAAGCAAATACGAGCTGTAAAAGAGGCTTGAAAATAAAACAACACAGAGCACGCACGGTATATTCCTTGAAGGATAATGCATTCCTGACTTTAACAATTAATATCAATAAAAGTCTCGTTAAGAACTGTTGGACATAAAACATTAACAGAATAAAAAGTATCGATTCATTTTATCTTTGTTTTTAATCTGAAATATTTGTTTGAATTGTTAACTGGAATCTCAGTATTGTAAGGCAACCAAGATTAGTTGTACTGCAGTGGTTGTGTTCGTTAAATTCAACTACCATACGATCAAAACAGAATTTATTGTAAACTTCAAAATATTTTACAGTGGCTGTCATTAAAAGCGATATTTTCAAAACTTATGTACATTAAATTTTTATGTTTTGTTAACTGAGTAAATAATTATTTGAAAATACTTTGCTGACCCTTAAAAATCAGTTTTCCCTTAACAAAAAAAAGAAGTCAATTCACTATGAAATTCTCGATTTATTGCAACTAATAGCAGCAAATAGAGAAAATCGTGTAGATTTTCTGATGACTGTAATTGTATTTCTATTGGTCTCCATTCATTTGAAAAGCAATCCATCTTACACATTTTCGTTCAGTAGAAATCAAAGACCAATAAAGATTGCCTGTATCTGCCTTTAGATATGTGTGTATATGGGACTTTCTGCTTTTTTCTTTTCCTTTGACTTTTCTTTCTAAAATACAATAGATGCTAACACAATTTCTATTAGCCAACCAATGAAGTGTCTTATCATCGTTGTTCAGTGTTCGCGAAGGCTTGGTAATTTCATATCACTAACCTAATTCACTTCTGATTAGATTCTGGATGGGTGGCCAATAAATTGACTAGAGACTTGATCCATTTCTCATCGCTAACTTCATTGCTGTCTCGGGATCCAACGAATAGGATTTCATAGCAGAACGGTTAGTCATTTTATTTCAGGACCAATTCTCTAACATACAATCATTGATTAAGTTAATAAGTCTTGTTATTTAGTCGGTTTGGTCAGTTATTTGTTTTATTATTAGATCTTTTTTAATTCCGATTTTCCATTTTCCCATTTTTCTTTCTTTCATTAAAATGAAGTTAATCACAGACAAAATTTAAGTACACTAACGTTAGACTTATATGTCCTTAAGGTTAGTTATAAATAAAACCACAACTTACAGATTAATTTTGTTTATTAAAAAAAATAGAAGAGAAATTTACGCTTAATTGAAGTTGTTTGAAAATTTTCATGTCTATCAACGTAAATTTGGCCAATTAACATTGTTGATTCATAGCCAGCAAGCTTCTCCAAACATCTTTCATTTTTACATTTTAATAATGGTAACGAACGTTCATATAATTATGATTTGATTTTAATTATTACATTATTAACTGGTTTCTTTGTAAAAATGTTTGAAATAATGAGAAACAAAAGAACCGAAATGTAATCAATTTGACAGCAGGTAATAAGTAATAATGTTTTAGTTGATTCAGTTATTATTGTAAAACAACAATAATAACATATTTCTAGAAAAGATTATGTGAAAAACGTGTTAAAGTTGGAAGATGTTTCGAACAAGAATATGATATTATAAATAATATTTATGCTATGGCAGGTATAAAATATTAAAATCGCTCTGTAGAAATCTACAATCGTTTTCATATGA
Source organism: Meloe dianella (assembly GCA_028455855.1). Lineage (NCBI taxonomy): Eukaryota > Metazoa > Arthropoda > Insecta > Coleoptera > Meloidae > Meloe > Meloe dianella. The sequence continues at coordinate 2,779,138 of JAPTHL010000039.1, forward strand.
TGGCGACAAAGCGTTGTAACTGTGTAAAACTCCTAACCCATAGGGGTGTAACCGTAAACACTTAGCATAGCTGATATGGATGATATATGAGTCAAAAACACAATACATATACATATTTGTAAAGAATCTGCGTGCAGACGTTTGACTGTTAGAGGAATAGTTTATGTATATAACCCAGTTGTCGCGGTTCTTTTGTTGTTTTTGTGCCTAAACTTATTAGATTGAAGCTCATACATCTACATTGTTATTTAAAAATATGGCACTGTTTAAGAATTTGAAAAAAAAGATTAGACGCTCGATTGATAGAAGTACCAATTAAATTCACCTTTTTTATTTTCTACTGCGAAGCTTCAAGATTATACGTTATATCGATCTTACGTTTAGACAGTAGTAACATTTAAGACTCATTATTTCAAAAATGCATCAAAGACATATTATTAGCTTTTTTCTGAATTTTAAACGTCATTTTTATAATGGATCTATCAAAACATCAGCTTCAGGGATTATACTAGAATCCTGTTGGAAAAGATTTCAATTTGGAATTGAAATTGAAAACGAAAAAACACCAAAGAACCATAAAATCACACTAGAACAAGCTCGTAAAACTACTGTTATCCCATTAAGACTTTTACTTGTTCTTTTGACTATCATTTATTATTACTACAAGAGAAGATGAGAAAAAATTAATTTTGAAAACACTCACCGGCCAGCCGTCCATAACGCTGGAACATTCTTTCCACATCCGTTTTAGAGCACTGGAATGTGTTCAGATTGCCAACAAAAACTCTAGAGTTTACTGCTTGAGGGTCCTGTGAGTTTGTCTGGTTTCCTACCTTGCTCATCTTCATTTTGGTGGATTGCCTGTAAATGCGAAAACGGAGGTTGTTAATTAAGTAATTGGAATTGTTTTAACTCCTTATCTGGATTATATCAACTGGAAGTCTAGTTGTTTAATTAATTAGAACATACGGTATTTATCAGAAGAAATGAGAATGTCTTTGATGAAAAGGTGGTAGCACCTAGTCAAATCTATTGTTCTATAACTACAGTGTTAGTTGGTATAAATTTGCCTATGGCATTTACTATTACTCGCTTAGCTAAGCTTGACAATTTTGCTTCTAAAGCTTTCACGACCAGACAGCTATTTTTGAGATTTCACTGTAAAGTATTTAGGAAAATATAACTGAAAAGATATATGAAAATGAAATCTATAGTGTCAAGTTTGTTAAATTTAAAGTGAGTTGAAACTTTAATGAATTGCATACAATAATAATTGTTGATTTGAATTTAGTTAAAACGGAGTTATTGTTTCTTTTCTTTCTTTTTTTTTAAATAATATTACACCTAAATATTCAAAAATAGACAAATCGATCAATAAAGGCAAAAATATATCAATACCTTGTCTGTTTTAACGTGTGTGATTTTATTTATTCGATAACATCAAACACAATTGTAATCTATATTATCAATACGTATGTAGATTGAGTCATAAATAATTTACTACAGTCAAGTCGACAAATGTGTTGTTATAGCAATGTCGAAACTATCACAAATATCTGCAATTGTCTCATCATAATTGGGACAACGTCGTAATTCAATATAATTTATGACACATTACTAAAATCGATTTATCTAATACAAGAACAGATTCAAAAACTATTTTGCTATTTTAAAGATTCAGGATTTATGTTTAAATCATCGGTTATCTACCGTAGTCTATTATTGAAGATAGTGTTTAGTAGTCTCCATAATAACGGATGTTTTACCAACCGTATAACTATAAATTGAATACAAAACAACATATAAGTATTGTTCTGCATACCTGTATTATTGTAACATTTCAAAATGGTTGTACGACATAATCAGTTTCGATATTGATAATTTTATTTCAATCAAATTATCTTTCTCCTTTATTATAAAGATTATCTTAATTACATATTATTAAAATCATTGTTTTATTTTGTCTATAACAAAAGATTCAATTAATTATTGAGAGAAAAAAAGGAAATGAAAACAAACGACCCGTTTGTACATTTCAGATTTGCTTTGTTTGTTTTAGTTAAAGGATAATTAAAGGATTCTGTTGTCAACAGATGCTCAAATATCTGCATCACAACCATTCAGTATAGGATGCTTTTTGTTCTCTACATACATAATAGTATGAAGAGAAACGAAAAAAAATAATCTGATTGAGATTCAGACAGTGTACAGTATACCAATACGTACATATGTATATGTATAGGAAAAAAAACATTGTGTTTGGATTTAAGCCTTTAATTACATACATGCATCCTAATTTTCTCTCACGATTATATTTCACAATATGTTCTTATTGCAACTAGATGCAATACTAACTACAATCTGTTTTTACAGACATAAGTATATATTGTGTATTCTACCCAATAGATATAGTATAAAAAAAAGAAGCAATTTACAGTATTGCGTTGTATTGGGTTATACTAAATAATAGCGTTTAGAATGTGAATACAGGAGTAAAGAGACTATCAAAGCCTTCAATGTTTGTTAATGGGATCTTTACGGATGCCAAATTGTATCTTCGACCAGTTGGAATTGGAACGATTCAATGTTCAGCTATTATGTAACAATATAGATTCGTATTGAAATAGAGTCTAAAACAGCATTGTAAAAATGCTGAGAACTGAATTGATGTTTGGATTAGTTTTCATGTTTAATATTTTGTCAGTTTTGTGATGAACAACAATACGTTTGAATTTTAATACCAACAAATTGTATTTTGTATGAAATTGAACGAAATCAATATTATTCTATCAAGTTGATGTGAATATGATGATTTTGACCTGCTAGACAATGGAATAATTATGTTCAGTTTCTGACGTGAGTATTATATGTTTACTAATAAATTGGATTTAATACTATTGTTATGTTAGATAATTAAACATATTTAGTGAATATTTCGAATGCGCTTTTTAAATTTTATATACTTCTTACATTGTGGTATTATTTTAAAACATAAAAGCTAAAGATCATGTTTGTATATGTATTTCGATGCACGTCTCTGTAAAATAGACTCAACTGTAAACAAGATTTCGTCTTTTATTGGCAATATTGACTCTATAAAGTCTGTCAGTCAAATTCAAACATTTTTATTACACTATTGTTTATCTATAAAATACTACAATCTGAGTATAAGACTGGCAGTTTGTACAACAAATTTATTATTTAATTGAATAAAAAACCAATCAGTCTTTGAACATTAATAAGTGCAATGTAAAAGGATTGTTAGCTACATATGCACCGTAAACGTTTATTACAAATACGTGACTTCATTTTTGAATGAGTCTGGAATCAAGCTAGAAGATTGTAACGTTTACTTCGCTTATATACTCAAAAATTTATAATTTTTTGTTAATATTAAACTACTTCTAGTCGTGCAGTTCAACTTTTAAGGTAATATTCAAAAGGATCACTTCTATATTTATCGGTAGCAAATCGGTATAAAATATTTTATTGAAATATTCGTTAATTTAATTTTTATAGAGTTTCGGGTCTATAGCCTTTTCGATTTCAGAAAACTACTTTAAATGAACTTCATAATTTATTTGTTGTTGTTTTTCGAGTAACACATTATTTTACTGAAAGGTTTATAGGAACATGTTTACAAAACGCAATGATCTTTACCACTATACGATGAATAATGGGGAAACATTAATTTATTGTTTTGTTGTTTTTAGTAAATAATTCCGAAGTGTATTGAATCAATTTACTTTTGTTCAATTAAATTAGTGTAATTTTTATTTATTGATAAAGAAACTTCCATTTAGAATTGATCAAATGTGACCAAATTCGCTATTTGTAATTTATTATTGAAACTGTCACTTATGAAAGATGATATTAAAGCTGACCGTTGTACCGACATTGGATAATTTCTGTCGGCCAAGCCACACGCTATTCAATATAATTTATGGATACCCGAAATGAATGTTACTCGATTGTAGAATGCATAGTTTTAATCGTAACAGAATACAATATGGCACCAATTATCACCAAATGTTAATTGATTACTGTTCACGCCATAGTGAACCAACAAATAGACAAAAACTGAATTGTCGATGATAACTGCCAAAGAATAAACCTTTTAAAAACGTATAATAAAGTGAATTTATTACATAGTAAGTTCACTTTTCATAGAATTTGATTTATGTAAATGTTTGATTTTATTTGGCAATGTTCCTTTCTTCAACAGACACCCTTTGCAATATTAACGATTTACGATGATTGCTCCATACTAAAACAAAATATTTATTCCTCAAATACATGTTGCGCATCGAAGATCACTTAAAATTACAAATTGTTTATTTAAACTGCAAATTTTGATGAAAGTAAAAATAATTTAAAACAAAACATAACCGTATATCGGCGAATACTTGACGACATCATAGATATTTAATGCCCTCAAATAATGTTTCTTTCTGTAGACGGAAAAACCGACAAAAACAATTTGTTTTGTTCAAGAATTCAAACAAGAGTACTGGCGAAACAATGCTGGTAAATTGAGTAGTTCAGATTTGGAAATTGTCATGCGTACCCTTCTTAAAGGATATCAGCATTCAAACTGGGATTGGACCGCAAACTTTAAGTACAGACCACTCGTCTCGCTTAACATTTCCCTTTTCAAACTATAGGATCAGTTCGTCTTATTATTATTTACTACAAATTGAGTAAATTGTGAGATTAGCATGTTTAAATGGTCACGCCATAATCTTTGTCACTTTGAAAATTACAGTTTATTATTTGTTGCGTGTTTTATAATTAATTTGTAATACATTGGCCTCTTATGTGAAAACAACTCAACTGATTCGACAACACTAAAAACCTAATAATTTTTTGTAACGTGATTATTTACAACTTGTCATAATAAAATAGTATGAAAGAAAAAAAATCTTTGTAAACAAATGCGATTTTTATGAATTATCCACTATATATTTTCTATTAGAATTTCTTTCACTAGAACTGATGTTGTTGATACAACAAAATAAATTTAATAGTTGCCAGTATTTCTAAGAAATTAATCTTTTTGTAAATGACAGTTTTTTTCGATCATATAATAAATTAAAAATATGACTATTCCTGATATAGATGATGAGACACGATTCATCATTTATACAATTCACAAGCTAAAATTAAAATACCTGCCTGGTGTGCCTACTATATGTATAGAGACCGCGTGCAATGTTGTTATTATAGTCTACCAGGTGCAGCAATTTTACATGTGATTGCATTTAGTGAGCAATTCCATACATTTCGACTCAATTTCTTTAGTGACTAGTATGCTATGATATATCTTTCATTAATTTTAATGTTATACTTTTCTGTATCCGATTAAATGCGAACATCGTGTAACAGTTTCCGTAATTTAAACATAGAGGGATAGAGAATACCAAAGTATGAAACTTTTTGCAAATAACTATGTAGAAACCAGTCTAATTACTGCAATCAGCGGTTGATTAGTAGATATATGTGTGTACGCATAGATATGTACATGTTATGGGTCAAAGAGGTATTACATACATTTGTTTTGCCGTAAATAAATATATTGTACATTTCCGCTCATTATTTTACATTGATGCCTCATGGAATATGAAATTAATATGAATATTAAATATAATCAGTTATTGTCGATATACCTATTTTACAAATATTTTCATTTGTCTAGATATGTATTCAATACCTGTTGTTGACGTGCTCTAACTATTCTAAATTGTCAATAATTTAAAAGAAAAATATGCCTTTAACTTGACATATATGCAACAGGCAGCATGTTCACTACGTAGATATTATCAACAACTTGTTTTGCTATATATTTTTTTCATAACAATCGTTATAGATCCATCTACATATTTTTTGTGCATTGTCTTAACGATATTTCTCTAATCATTTTCTCTTTAGTAATCAAGCGTGTGCTATTTATAAACGACAATATTTAATCTCCCTCTCCCATAAGGAATGTTTATTATTTATATGTGAATCAACAACAATAAACACAAGCTGTTCTATTGCCTTTGAATTGTATTTGACGTTAATTTCACTTTAAAACAGCTAAACTACGTTATAGTTCTTGAAGAGGAATTTCATTTAAACTGAAAGCAATAACAGAAACAACATCAATAATAACAATGGCAAAAGATCGATTGTTACAACTTTTATTGGTTTCTCCATCTTTCTCCGATGTAGCTGACATTAAAACCTACAATCGGTGAGAAAATCCCTCTATTTCTTTATTCGTTTAATGAAACCTAGAATGGTAACGGCATGCGAAGGTGTGCTAAAATGGTACAACGATCATTTTAAAATATTTAAAAGTCAAATAGTCTTAAGCGTGTCGCTAAGAATTTCATTATGCAACCAATAGCGATAGTGACGAATACGCTGATGATGCCACGAGTGGTGATAAAATTGCAGACAAATATCGGGCTTTAGCCAATCCTGCTACCCATTGTGGAACCTAATTTTGTAAGACTGCGACAAGCTTCATATTTTCTACTACATTCCTTGATTGAATGATATGAAAGTGGCGACGGCAGCCAAATGTAGGGGAAAAAGCGTTGGTTTTGGTTGAAATAGGTAGGTAGGCAAGTGAGGGAGATCGAGCACAAAACGTAAATAGTGAAAGTTGGAAAATCATCTATTCTCTTTGCTTCATTCGATGTCACAGTATTTCCGGAATAGAAGGGTGAAACCTGTCGGAATAGGGATGTGGGGGATTTTGTTGGATTTGTCTTATTACTACTGGTAGCGTAGGAATTTGACGATCTGACTAGAGTCTAAAAGGAATTACCCTGGAGAGACGCACGTGCTAGAATTAATAGCAGGTGAACGTGTGGAAATTGCTGCGCGAACAAGATTGAGGAGAATCTGCAAAAGGAAAATCGAAATAAAATGTATTTTATCGCGTATATTCTTTTAAATTGTTGCCAAAAACCAATCAAGATGCCTTTGAAATTATCGTACGACGTAAGTAGTTATTTTATTAGGGATAAAGTCGTAAAAAGGACAATTTATTATACTGCCTGCATTCGCATATTATCAGTTTTAATACTACAATATTCTCTTATCATCGATTTAAATTCATTTTTGCAACCTACGGTTGAGATGATGGCGAACTGTAACAAAGTTTTATATAAAGGTTTTTTTTTAACTTACAAATGGAAGAAAATGTCAGCACAATTCTGGCAGTAGCGCCGTCATCGCGGTCGTTTACTGGTTAATTTGGTCGGTGTGCCAGTACAGTCTTTTTAAAAGCTAATCTCCTTTGGGCTTGCTTTCTTTTTGTTTTTCATCTTTCCGATATATACATATAAAATTTATGCTTTCAATCTCTATGGATTTTTTTGTATTACAGTAAATGTCTCAGATAGTGCCACAGAAAATATGAAGAGTTAAAACTGTACGTGTTCCGGTAGCAGATAGTCAATGCTTCATTTGTAACTTTTATCATTCTATTGACATTCCTTGCTCATCTATGACCTTTCTGGATTGTTCTAAACAGCCTAAATAAATTTAATAATCCACAATGAATTTACTTAAGATAATGAATATTCTATTTGTTTTTCGCTTCTAAACTCAATAGATTGGAACACATCTTTTGGTGCTAATCAAATTTATTTGTAACTATTTCATAAAAGATTTGAGGTAGCTAAAACTCTTATTATCAACCATTAAGTTATAATATAGGTGTAATAAAATGCCGAAACGAATATTGTTTATGTAGATCTTAGTAATAAAGTTAATGTCAGTTGAACACATATGCCACATTCATATTTGTGGTTTTTTCATCTAGATTCTGACCAAGCTCTTCATGTATTAATATGTATAGAACGAATAGTAAAATGCTGTTGTTAGATTTAATAATTTTTTAACGTAAACTTTTGGAAGATATTTATAAAAAAAAACACCATCTGTTCAAACATTACTTTCTCGGCTTATAACAGTCAATTTCCCTACTAATCGCGGTGTTCCTGGCTAATTCGGCTAGTGCTCGGGGAATTGTTTTGTTATTGTATAAATTTACATGCGCTGGTCCGGAAACAATGTTGACACAACAGTACGTTCATGTACAATTGAAAGAAAAACTTATTAACATAGTCTTCTGATGCGGTTATTACACTAGTTAATTTAAGCAGCGGTCTATAATTTATTGAAAATTTGTTGATGAATAATCCGATAAATATACCTACATTAAAAAAAAATGCAATTCATAGTGAAAATGAGTGGATGTAATTAAGAGAATGGCATAAATTTAGCAACTGTTTAAGATAAAAGCAGTTCAGATAAATTGCTTAATACATATGTAAGATATCATCAATTAAACATTGTACCTTGTGTGAATGGCCCATTTATAAATTCTCTCAAAAATTACCTATCCTCGACCTTGTCGACAAATTAGCAAGCTAGATCTTTCTCATATGATGTAATATGTACGACGATTATATCTATGTATATATAATAAGACACATATGCGTTCCACTTTGCATAATAATATTTGAACAAAAAGTGTTCCACAAAATCGTGAATCATCTTGTAGATTTGCCAATTAATGTTTGTGAGTGTAAATATATATGTGAATCTTTTAGATGCCCACACAACTATGACTAAGACGTTTATATGTATATTTTTCATACTGTGCAATTCGTACGAATTATGGAGGTCAGTATTTTTTTTAAATTTTCCGTAGAATACAATGCGGAACACGCTATACAAATTGGCTCGAATTTATTTTCATTTTGTACAAACACAAAGTTTGTGATTTGTGGTATTTTGTTAAATTGAAAGAACTGAAAATTCAATATAATATGGAGGAAAGAACAGTTTAAATTTTGTCATGAATTTCGAATATCTGATATGAATTTTTTTTCTTTGTTCTTTTAGCAAATTTTTTTCTACAAACCTAAATTACTTCAACAGATGGGTAGAAACGTTATTACTTTGGTCAATATAATTAAATTTATTAACATAAAACCGTTGCTATAAAGATCAATAGACTGATGCAATTTTTTTTCTCATTAAAACGACGATGGTGGTAGTGGTGGTGTAAACTTGAATTGACTGAACAATAGTCAAAATGAAAGGCAAACGGGGCAAAAAGTCCTGACATCTCCGATAGCCTTTTGTTTAAATTGATTCGGCGGCAGCGGAATTTAATACCATTCCAGAGCTCCGTAATTGTAAAATAGACAGAGCAATCGTTTTCAATGCGATCTGTTCGATTCGATTTTATAAGAAGACAATGGTAGTGGTGGTGGTGGTAACGACGACGACAACGACGTTTATCTCATTCGCTAGTTTTTCCTGGTAACCATTTAGACTCCTAGTAGTACATCTATTATCTGAACATTAAAAATCGTAAAAATCGAATATATAACATTGCATTTGTTCGACTCCAGTGGGTCTTCCGGTATTGAATGTCAAATCTCAATGGCATATTTTTCAATAGTATTCTTATTTGAGAGCAAGTATCTACATAATGAATTTTACGGCTACATTTTTCTATTGCTTCGTCTCGAAAATAAATTCGTAATATTTAACTTCTACATGAATTGACGATTCAAAGTTTTATTTCAATTTGAACCGCTTCATGCTATCTGTACATTGAATGAATGACAATATTAAATATTTACAATTTGAAGCAAGATACATCTCATCCATCTCTTACCAATAACTACATAGCATTATTTATAGTTCTTGTTGTATAAATTTTTAGATAAAAATATTTAAATGTACAACTAGTCAACATCTAAACACTTGTAATATTTACCACATACCACTAACATAAGATCTTGGCTTGATCTTGTCTATTTTTAACACGAATAGGTCGGTAATTGATCGCATAGTAATAACATGTCCACCAGTGAGAGAAGCCCAGCTGTGTTTCACGCCCGATGATTGATTGCTTTCTAATTACATTATTCATTGATGATTGACATGTTCTAGTCCACCAAAGGGGTGGAATTTAGCAGGTTACGTATACCTTTACACGTATGCATGTACATCCATACATAGTTCTATACATATGTATATACACGTATACATATTCAAATATGTGATGCATTTTAGATATTACAACAGTTCAGATATTACAACTATGTATTGTTACATGTGACTGCAGTGGATATGTTAGTTGCAGGTTAATGTCTATTTGAAATAATGTATTGATCGGCAATTGTTGTCAAAATTAAAGAGATTATTGTATGTAAGTTGAATCGATTTAAGTTTATGTGTACATAGAATTCTTAAGAAATATTAGAACTTATCCGCACTCAAACATTACTGTTAATATACAGTAATTATCCAGACAATAAGGTAGATGTTGATATAAATAGGTGAAAATACTAAATAAAGTCAATCTTTATTAGTTTCGAGGATTTCTCCCCATCGAGCAACTAAAGATGGGGAAAAACAATTTCAAAAAAAGGACTGACTTTATATTAGTGTAAATGTTTATCACGCTGATATACTGTTTAATAATATTTGAAATATGATTTATTGAGAATTTTTAGAAATACTAGTTATGTAAGTTAAAACTCAAATTTATATATTTGTGATGTGCCAAAGAATTAAGCCAAAGAATTAATCTTCAGTTGTTGAAGTATCAGCATTCATCACATACGGATTCAATTTGATTTAATTTATAAATATTATTTTGAAAATACGAATAAAATGTGACGTGAATTAACGGAAACTTATAAATTTGGCACAAGTTTATAAAATTGATAAATAACCTGAATTTATTTGTAGAAATCTGTTTCACAGGTAACATGTATATTTTTTTTTAAAAAGATATCTTAACATTATTAGAAATTTATTAAAAACTCTGACTATGACAGTATACTTGTACTATATTTGGAAACTTTATAAAATTCGTAGGTAGCCAAGTTTGGATTGTGTTTAGTGAAGTTTACAACTTGAATCGACTCTCAAGTTCGTTCTTTTAGCGTAACAATGACTCCAATCTAAATCATCCATCATTCTCCATAATCCAAACTGATGTCAAAATGGTGACTTTGAACGAGGCGATCTTCTAATCCAATTTCACAACAATATTGCCTCTTTTTTTCAATTTAATTTCACTACAATATTTATCGTATCTTTACAGTTTTGCCTCAAATTAGCTCGAAATTTTCAAATTTATTGAACGAAATCCCCACGAGTGTTAATTGCACTAGAATAACTTGAAAAAGCAGTTGGGGAAATTACGTTGAACATATTTCAAATTAAGTCTGTTAGAAGGCATTTGGTTCAAAGCAATTTTCTACTCATGCATAGATATACCGCCTCGTACTCAAGTCAGGCAACTCAAACACCAAGCTTTATCTTCTTAACACCTAAACTTGAATTGTAGCCGGGGCTTAGAGTCGATTGAATGGGAAAATTGGACCGTTTAGAGTACGATGAAATGGTCCAATAAGCGGTTAGTGCGTCATACACCAACGACCGCGTTTCAAGTTTCTCCTTCCCTTACCTTCGTTATCTTACCTTTTTTATTTCTACGTTATTTATAACCACGAGTTGAGAGAAGTGGATAAATTAGATGAAATTGCATTATATTTTAAAACATTAATTATATTTTAATCTTGAAATTAAACACAGAAGAAATTGAAATTCATAATGTTATTAAAGATAAACAAAGTAGAGCTCAACATATCATTGGAAGGATTTGTAAATGAGAGCTTGTACGGTGGCAACCTTTTAAGCATCTACTGCCTCCTTTAAACACTCGTGTTGTTATAAGCCGATTAGAAGGAAAGTTTAGTGTTTGTACTCTATGCCTCAGAAATACATAAGTATCAAATTTCCAAAGTTTGAGCGAAAGACAAGGGTTCTCAAGTGGTTTGCGTGAACGAGTAAGAATATGTAAGTGGTGGTATATAAAACGAGATGTGTCCCGATTTTCCGGTAAATCGATGATTAGGCAAAAATTAGACGGAAAAAATTCTTTAATCAGTTTCTCAATAATTGTGGAAACTTACTTTTGACTTGTTTTGCTTTTTTGAGCACTCGAGGTGGTCTTGTTATTAAGTTCCAGAATATCCATCCATTAGGTTTATAACAGTCTGTAACAAAAAATCATATTTTATAAATACAAAAAAATCCAATAATTTTATTTTAGGATCAACTTATTAGATTAACGATAATGATTACATGACTAATGGCTTTCGCAAGAAATTGACTTTTGAAATTTCAAGTATTTCCTTACGCTTGATCATTTTGAAAAAGAAATGCAGGTGTTGGTGCTCTACATATAATGTTCTTATTATAGATTTAAGCTGTAAAAACAGTTTTCCACTGTTGTCGTTAATTTCCTAAGATTCCATAAAAGTTCTAATGATGTTTGAATTAAAAACCAGTTACCTATTTAGATGAGAATGTTTAGAAAGATGTTGGCAAATTTACAAAATATGTTAGCTCTTTCGATCATCATCAATCCATTTAATTGACATATAGTTCTAAATGACTGATTATTCTTAAAGTCAAGAGAATTCAGTAATAAAGATCTAAAAGTATTTGGACAATGTCAGAAGCAATTCTTGACACAGTTCAAAATAAAAGGAGCAATGTATTCCACAATAATTACTTGGTTATGATCAGTTGCTTGTCAATTAGTTCTATAAAAATAAGGGAAGTTATCTAGATAGGAAAGCAATGTTCTGCTTATATATACATTTCATTGTAAGGTAAAAGAATTGCAGTAGAAACGGCAGGATTGTTCTGTTAATAATAGATAAGTATTATAGAAAATAGAGGGACAGTAAATGGAATAAATTCATCCCAAAGGAGACCATTGTTTTCACGAATTGATCCAATACAATAGAGATAAATTTCTATAGAGAAATCTTTATAATTTTTTTGTTTGTAAAATATAAACTAATCGTTATAAGGTAGAATAGAAAGGAATTTCTTAAGGAAGTTTGAACTTCATTATAAACTAAAGTTGTCGGCCAATTCTACAGATAAAGGCATTATATGAGCTGAAGTTCAACAAAGGCCAATAAAAGTGCGGTTAGAAGGCCTGCTAAATTCAATACACACAAAAGGATAAGAATTGAGATGAGAAAGCTTAAAAGCTGGCCATATTTGAAACTTCCAACGAACCCATCACCATCATACACATTTATTTATTATAAGCGCTTTGAAGATGCTCGATGAATATAATCATAAAATCACATGGAAATATAAAATCTGGAAAATTACCTTCTGCTTACGTTGATTCTGTGTTAATTTATCAAAAGTTGTCTCAAAAATTTATTTTAATTCAATCTAATACAACTGAAATTTATTACTCTAATCCTACATTAACTGCAACGTCTTGTACAATTAATTAATGGACTATCATTTCCAGACAAACCAACCAAAAAAAGATTGTTGTTGCAGCAGCTTAAAATTAATAGCTTTTTGGCTGGTTGGACATTAATGAGTTTTACAACATTGCAACCAGTTATTTTGAATCAATTTAAATTATTTATTGTTGGTGGTCCAAAATAATTGAGAGGCTACGAATTATTTGCGGGCGTGTTTACACCTATATAAAATCGATTTTTTCTTTCGTAAATCGTTTTGAAAACACTACATTTAACATATGGTGCTTAGGAAGACTGTTGTGAGAGTCTCATGTCATTCGAATTAGTCAACTACACGATATGAGTAGACTATTATTAGCATATTACACATTCACTTATACAAACACATACGTAAATCTGGCATAATGATTTCTACTTTGTGGTAGAGGATGATGATAATGATCCGATTTTAGAGTTGGATCGATAGGGAGCTTTCGTGTTGATGTTGTTAGCGTTCTCATAAATGATGGGGAACTTTTTGAACTTCATTTAGATGAACACAAATATCACCTATTTCGAAATGTTATATATATATGTTTTTGTGTTGAAAATAAAAAAGAGTAACTTTTATTTTAATACAGTAATTTAAGAAAGAAAAAAGGTTGTGTATCGGAAAATTAGATTAGTGTCGGGTCGTTGGTTTAAATTTTACGCTATCTAGTCTTTTAAAATCTTAATGAAAAATTGTTAATTATCTTTCTAAATATTCGTAAAGCTGGAACTTCAAGGTCGGTGGTTTTTCTATCAGACTGTGAGTGCCGTAAATAGAGAACAGTTAGAGAAGAAAAGGAATTATCCTTGAAGGGATAAGCGACGGTGCTCGCAAATACAAAGTGAATTAAAAATTTATAGCTCGAGTAAGATTTCTTACTGCAGTGGTCCTTCTCGTTTTCTATTTAATTCTTTATTCTGCTTTTATTTTAAGAATACAAGTCGAATATTAAATTTTCATACATTAATTATTACCATTCAATATTTTATGGCATAATGTGCTAAAAGAAGAGATTTGACTTATTCAGAATTAAAAAGTGATTATAGAAATTTACAAAGAAAATGATGAAATTATGCTGTGAAAAATTAAGAATCAACGTGTTACAGGGTCGATTAAATCTTTAATGTATTGTAGTCGATATTTTAACCGTCTGGAATTCTGTTATATCTAAATTGTAAATTTTCGATAACAACCTCTACGATTATTAACATGTTATTTACATACATTTGCGTGTCCATCGGTCATCTGATTTTTTCGGCTTGTTAGCACATTAATCCAAATTTATTAACGCTAGAATAGGACGGTACAGTAGCAAATCATTATAAATACAATAGTATGACTGTCTCTTTAAGTATTCAGAAGTGTACAGATAAGTACAATATGTTTGGACGTACAGACACGATAAGTTATCTGTAGAATCTCTGCATGTATTGCCATTCAACTTCCTTTTAAGGGGAGAGGGTTAGCTAGTAAACACGCAAAGATGTGCATAATAATTGTGTGGTGGGTGGTAGGTAGAAACCCTTCTTCTATACGTTTTACGTGAGGCTAAAACCGAGACGTTCCTTCGAGTTGCGTGCAAAAATCCACTCTATATTATACAAAAGGGTGGTGGTGTATATACAGTAGTTGATGGTGCATCGCTTGTGAGGCTCACTCCATTACAAGACGGCTATATACGACTTTCTTACTAACTAGTGAATGTATCATGCAAAAAGCTATCTGATAGAGCAGGTTCTTTAGTGGTTTCTGTTTAACTCTTTCAGGTTTTTTGTTTGTTAGCTTCTTTCAGAGATAATTAATTGTCAGCACAAGTTCTTCCAGTTACTACCACTCCTGACAAACTCACCTTAAATGGCCTGAAGTATTGATCTATTTGGAAGTTTTGCTTATAATTAATTAAATCTTATCCGGATAAGATTACAAAAAATTGTATCCAAGAGTTCGTTGCAGGTTAAACCAATTAACTTTGTTTTGTTACTAAGAGTTTTTTAGATGAGAAAAAATGTTTATATTACGTTATAATGAATTTGTTATTATCTTCTTTGTGGATTATTTAATTTAAAACACCGATCTCATAAACTATATAAATGCATCTATGTATATGCGAGCACATAAAATTTGACATCCGGTTTTTATACGAATTCTCGTAAATGTCACACATTTTCGATTATTTGACTCGCATCACGAATGGAAAGACGAGATTTTATTGTCTGATGGAGCGTAACAAAAGATGGAAAGCTGTGTTAATGCTTGAATATTGGAGGAAACTTTTCAACCCAATACAAATTCTTGTTAGGAATTACATTGTTTTGAGGAAATTTAACATTCAGTGAAGCCCTAGGCGTCTTTTTTTTGTTGATTATTGTGGAAATAGTAATAAGACGTGTGGTTGTTTTGAATATCAGAATGGATGCATAATTACGCCACTTCCATGTGTTAGCGGTAGAGATAAGATAATAGAATATTGTACTATATAATGCACATTTTCAAAGGAATAAAATTGTAACTTTGGGACATTTCTGTTTCCATTGTTGTAGGGTATTGTCGTAAAACTAAGATTAGTTTTCGCTTGAAGACGACTAGAGAATCTCTTAATAACGATACTAACTACATTATAATTGTATGAAGATTTGCGGAGATGACTCTATGAATATTTTTCACGGCATTTATAGACTTGCCACTGTTAATTTAGGATTATGGTAATCCAAACTTCAATCTAAAGTAGTGTGCATAGTAGCAAATATTAAATATATAACTATACAATGTTCAATCCGGTGCAACTGATGAATAAAATTTTACAAGGTTAATGCTTCAGCCAAATAATTTACCAAGCAGAATTTTGTTTTTATACAAATACATTTTAACCTATCCATCCGTAAGATCGTTGATCTCGAGTTTTACAGGTAGAGAAATCTACTATTAAACGGTTATCCAATCAATTTACCGTTCATTTAAATGAAATTATCCCTATTATCCTTTATCCTCTTCATCAACTTTATTCAAATGTACATAGTTTTAAAAATTCAGAACATTATGTATCATAATGAATGATCTAATTATAATTTGCGCATATTTTATGATATACTACGTTTTTTTCCATGAATATCATTAATATTGTATGAAATTTCTATGAAAATAAATAAATTATTTTTGATGTATAGCAAAAGATATTTTTACGTTTCCGTGTATTCCGTATATCTTAAGGTTGTTTATGCTATTTTAACTTCTTTCACCATTAATCAAGGGTGGAAGTTGTGTATACGTGATGGATATTTAAAAACGAAATATGTTAATTTTATAATAATTCATACAGTCTCAATTTTATTTATATCGTTGTATTTATTGCTTAAATCATTAATATTGCGAAACCGGAAATCAATCCTTGTTATTCTTCTGTAGTTATATTACTCATAAAACTATTTTCACCGAAATAGTAATTTTTCCTCAAACTAACAGTTTTCTTTGACTCTTTTTCGCTTTTACATTAAGGATAATATCTGTGATTTTTAGGTTGCTAGCAAATTGATTATAAGTTATTTTCTTGTTATGGTAGAAGTCAGTATTTATCATCAGGAGGTAATAAATATATTCATGTACATAAAAGGTAGATGCCGGAAAGAAAAAGAGGCTTTATCAGCCTCATCATCATCATCATCATCTTTCTAAGAGTGGTAAAAGCCTTCTCATTAACCACCCAACTCGATATGTTAGACCGCAAACCGACGAAACAATTCCTTGAACAATAGCACCGACCTTTGAACAACAATTCGATATCAAAAGTGAACAACAGTTTCTGATGTCAAATATAAATGAGACCCATTTAGAAAACGTCATTTACGGCTTTATAGCATGTATATTATAAGAGTTATTATATACATAGCATACCATTGGATTGTTCCTTGAATATGCGGCATCGTCCAAGACAAGATATCTTCTTCATTGAATTTCATAGACGACAAGTAAAATAGAGAGAGGGAATTTAACTTGATAACAATGACGACTGTTTAGCAGTTGAAGAGATAGAGCCCTCTTTATAGTTTGAAACGTTTTGTATTTTGTGTGTGTGTGTGTGTGTGTAGCTATTGTTTTCTGAAAACGATGAGAGAAAACTGTTTCCGATCTCTTATTTATTTACATAAATGTAATTTAGTTTACTGCCATCTAGGATTAGATATATAACAGTTTTGTTTGTTAGGCTTCGGAGGTTTAGGTGGGTATTAAATTGAATTAGCTGAAAATCATAATTAAACCAATCTCCCAACTATAAATCAAACAGAAACATAAAGGAATGGTAATTTACATAAATCGACAATCTTTTGTATCAAATATATTGGGGTTAGTTTGGACAAAACATGCGACAAATACCACTCAGAAGGCAGCAAATCATCAAAGATATTTTTTATTTATGAATTGCAATCGAAATACTAATTTAATGGTTCATTCTATTATCATTTGTTCACATTTGCTACAATTGTGATTCGATTAAATGATTATGGCTAGCACAACTATGTAGCTAATACACCAACAATCATATTGTTACACCTCCGAGGTATGGCTAGGATACGATGAAGAGAATCTTAAATAAACTCTGTATTTGCAACATCCAAGTTCTCAAAGTGTAACGGCTGAAACCGAAACCATGTAACGGTCTTTTATTTTAAAAGCTCTGTTATAAATCAACTAACTGGAAATACGTACATTTCAAAACTACTTAAAAGAGAAAAACATATTTCACACACATGAACACACACATACACACACACATTTTTGGTTGTAGAACTTTTCAAATCGAACTTAACTCGTAAACATTGGAATTAATGTAAGACAAACAAAAAAAAGCGCACGGATAAAAGCTGTAGTGATATATTATTTGTTTTGGTTTTGTTAGTAACGAATCTACATATGTGGAAGGAATCACATAGCAATAATGGCTTTTAGATCTATCCATCCGTGTAGATTCTCGTAAGAATGGTGGTAATGTACCAATATGCCGTCCGCATTCACCCTCATTTATTGTATTTATTTAACGCGTTCAACATTGCCAACTCTAGCCTGTTGTCTATAACCAACACATTCTAAACGGCTAGTGAACAACAAAGAGTTTTAACAGTATGTCAATATTTCAGCTCTCTAGCAGTAATAATAATGTGAAAATGTTGTAACATCACACTGTGACATTTACAAGAAGATGTTATTATCTACAAAGGAAACAAAATCCATAATGAATTAATTGTTTGCTAGTAACGCGTGTTTATAATTGGAAACTACATATATGTAGCTGTTGTTTGTTTAAGAGAAAATATGTTGATAGAATGTTAGAATAAACGATAACAAAAGCATAACGTCTATGAACTTAATCAACAATCAAATTAATAGAAGTTTGTTTTCTTTTAGTCATCAGAAATCAGTCAGTTCGTTTTCAAAAATCGACTAAGTATCAACTTCGTTTATTCAATCTCTTCCAAGTGGTATTCTACTGTACTTTTCCTGTAATCACTTGTTCATTTTAACAACGTAAATTGGAAAATTATCCAAGGCGTGAACAACGTTAATTTCGAAATAATACAAGTAATTATTGAGTAACCGCCCCTCTTCTTGCTGCTGTTGTAGTAACTCAGTGCCCACTACCATCGTGTAATCCTTCATCTACCACATTGCCACCACTATAATTCCGTCTTGTTGGTATAGTGGAATGCTTTCGAAACTGGTTTTTGTTTTAGTTGCCGTATATCGACCGCCAGTTCACATCCGCACTATGTATAATATCCACAGACATGCAATGTTGTACAGTAGTTGTATTTAACACTTAATGTGAGCAAATAAACCATCTACATATATATTTTGTTACAGAATTCTATTAAATATTATCTTAATTGCGACTTCAAAGCAAATTTTCTCACGCAGTATAAAACATCATATCTTTAGATATTCCTTTTTGACACAAGATTATTGTAAAATATTGTCGTAAAATAAAAAGGAAGAACCAGTAACAATCCAGAGATTATCTAGTCTATATATTAGACGATTAAAGAAATAGAAGTCAATATTGTTTATGTGGTAATATTTTTATGTTTTGCATTAATTATTAATTACATGCTAATATAATGTGAACGTACCATTTATAGATTTAGACAAAGAGCATGAAATTGCGATTCATGTGTTTGTGGAACAACAAAACCCTTAATCAGGAAATTGTCTTGCTACATTTTTAATGTGGACTATTCTATTAAAGTGGCTCTATATCTTCTTCACATTGAGATGTATACTTATACGATTAGAACAGACAAATGTAGCAGTCTAAACTTACATTGAAAATTGTCCAAAATCACTATTGACACCATTTATCATTCTATCATCGTTGAGGGTTGTAACATCTATTGGTCTGTAATTTCCATTCGACCACAGCTGGGCATTAGTTGTATGTGGATGCACTCCGGTTAACGTCAGATAATGTGTAGCAGTACAATTAAACATAACGGTCATCACTGAATATCAATAAGAATTATTTTCATTTTCTCTAAAAATAACAATTTTGTTTTGAAGATTTGTTGTTTGGCCAGTGTGTTCAATCTGTTTCTGTAGGTACCAAAATTTGGACGAATGTGTGTACAGTCAATAGAGTCTCTATTGGCATTGAATTACTAGCAATGATAATTGTTTTGAAAACAAACAAAGAGTTTAAATTAACATATAAGCCATTGTTGTTAAAAACAATAACAAATTCTATTTCATTTCTGACCAAAACAAAAATTACAAGGACCAAGGAATTATAGCAATTTGAAAAAAAACAAAACTAATTAAACTTAATCTCGATACTTTTGGTCTAAATTTGATGTTAAACCTTGAGGATACTTGACTGAGAAGTGTTATTAAAGGATCTATATCTTCATAAAGTAATTGAGGAAGTTCAATTAGTAAGCGAACATACGGCGACATCTATGAACATCCCGATTTGTGTTAAAACGGCTTCTAGATCAAAGTATAATATAATAATAAAGAATGTCGACGAAAATTTAAAAAATATATGTAGCTGCTTTGATAAAAATATTATTACTTTGAATTTATTAAGATGAATTTTCCTTCAAGTAGTCATGAAAAAATCTGGATTATATCGGGGAGCATTTCTAAATCGTCTCGTTCTCTTTTTGCTTATACAAACAAGTTTCTATGTCTAAAATTGAACAGTCTAATTTTATAGCAGGTATTTTTGGCAGGTATGCACCAAAATTATCATCAACTAAATAGGAGAAGAGTTTGGAATTTGTTAATTTCTAACAAAACATCTGTGTCTATAATTATGACATTGTTTAGTCGAATCGAAAATAACTTGTATGAACAGAGACAAAATTTAATTTCCTTCCAATTAAAATTCGATATTGCTCGGCTTTAGATATTTATATAACATCCGTTGAGTTGCTATATTGTTCTCACTACAGTCGTATTAGAAAAATCTTGATAACCTTCTGAGAATAGAATAACTCTGCGGTTATAAAAACTGCATAAATATGATCGACAGGAGTTCTTTTATAGTCGTACAATACTTTTCCACACAGTTGATAGGTAAAATACTGGAGGATGTATAATGTAGAAGTACGAAGGGTCCTCGAAACGATTACAACATGCAATACACCAGAAATGGTACAGAAGGTGATGGTGGTTGTGGCGGCTGCCAACTTATAATTTAACTTCTGAATTGCCCAATTAAAGCGAGCAAAGCTATTGTTCTGGTATTCTCTTTCTTGGTCTCCTACAAGTTCAGCGTGTATCGCTCTATTCTATATATCGCAAGATTAATAAGAAGAGTTATTTATTATCTCTGTGTGTGTGTGTGTGTGTGTGTGTGTCTGTTGGAATGTTGGGCAATCACTAAAACACATGCTTCATGGATGGATGAAAAAGTGGGATGTTTAGAAACGATCTACTGCGGATGTTTTGTTTGTTTTTGTTTTGTAACATGTTTGCAGTTAGCTAATCGATGGGAAACCTTTGTTGGTTTCTTATTTACATATGCCTTCGACTATTATTGTTCAATAATTACGGAAGAAGCAAATAAACTACAGATAGGTCAATAATTTTTAATTCATTTAGGTAGTAGCATTGTCAGTTAATTTCATGATTATTTATCAGAGGACCAGCTTTCAAGTGGATCAACATTGGAAGGAAATTGTGAAAAATGTCCTTGAAATGAAAATTCTTTTCCATTATTTCAGTTGCTATTTACAATTTCATCATGAACTGGAATACAATTGATACATTTATTTCCAAGACTAAACGTCAGTAGTGAATTCATAATTTAAATAAATGCAATTGTTCCAGTCGCAGTCCCATATATCCTATTGTTTGTTAGTTGTTGTTTTTTTCGATTACAGACTAGTTTTTAATTCCTTTCTCATTCCAACTCTCTTCTTGTTTGATTTGTAATTCATTTTTGGCCATTCAATAATATTTTATTTTTGGATTGACTTTGATATTTTGACACCTCGCAAATCGTTAAAGAATAATCCACTATGTAATTTCAACTGGGAATAAAAGTTATTTCAACTGAAAATTCATATTTAACAAACAAACAACCATTTTGCCAGTTTGATTGTTAACATCGATTTTGTAGACATAAATTGAATGCAAAATATTGAAATAGGGGAATCGACTCATAGGGATTTGTTAACTTTTATGTCAATTCTCAAAAACTCTGAAATTTAAATTTATATTTGATAAAATTTTGTTTTAATAAAAATTATATTACAGTTGTTGATTAAATAATGATGATAATTTTGGTTGGTTGTAGAAAAATGAAATTGTAGTTGCAATTTAATGTTCCATATGTTGACTATCTTTAATATCTTGTTATATAAATGTAGGTATGCATGTATATGTGTTAGTATGAATTGGTTCGATCCAATTTGCATTTTCCCAAAGATGTTCAGTCTGTAGACTTTATTGAGTTATTTTCCAATCCAGGTGGGTCCTATGAGGTTCGAGGAAGCTTTGTTAATAAACATTGTAGGTCCTCGTATTTAAACCATAATATATTGAGGGTATTTGAAAGTATAACGCTTATACTATAACACCATCTCTTACTGACTTGATCCAATCAACTGCCATACTGTTGCTTTTTCACCCTAGCTACATTTAAATAATCCCTCACGTTCTGTTCTGTTTTCCTGGTTTGCAATTCCTTCACTTCTCCTAACAAACATAACTGCCACTGGCCTGATATATGCAAATTAACCTATTTAATTTTAAACGCTAAGCCAAGTTTGTTTAGCTGCCCTTTGGGAATGTCAATGATAGATTAACCACTAGTCTATCAATAAGTGAACGTTACTGCAGAGGATGTATTGAATATGTCGCGATATAGGTGTCTAAAATAGTGAGTGTCATATGGTAGAAGGGAATAAGTAGACG
Organism: Meloe dianella; assembly: GCA_028455855.1. Taxonomy (NCBI): domain Eukaryota; kingdom Metazoa; phylum Arthropoda; class Insecta; order Coleoptera; family Meloidae; genus Meloe; species Meloe dianella. The sequence continues at coordinate 2,801,911 of JAPTHL010000039.1, forward strand.
AACGTAGTCTGTTGGGACATCATCAGCGGAAAGCAAATTAACTCGAAAATCCCACAGGACGCATAACTTCTGGTTTTATCCTTTGGTCGCATAATGTCAAGTCTCTGTACCCGACCTGCTCGTTTACACCGTATGCGATGTACAGCTATAGGGATTTATGATAGACCGAAAGCTAATTATGGGAACAACCAATAGTTTCGGTACAGTGAAACGAAATGACGGAATTCATTTGAAACATACATAGCAAAAAAACAACGATAAAAAACTAGTGATTCTAAATGACTAGATACTCATTAATAATGAATATAGTTGGTTACTGATCAGCAGTTATTTAATCAATTGAAATTATTGCCAGAGGCTGACTATTCAATAAAGTTAATTTCTGACTCTATACCTTGCGTAATTTTAAGCGATTTTGAATAATTTTACCTTACCTTCATATTTTCCTTACATACCATGTATACATAAGTAGGTACGCAAACTTTTTGTCATATTTTTTTCCCAAACTATTTTCAATAAATAGTCTATAATTTATTTTGGTTCAAATTTTAATTGATTTTGTAAAACTCGAACCAATTAAATGATGATCAGGGAGATGAGTACGGTATAATTAAAGATTCTGTTTACTAGTGCATAACAATAAACAATTCCAACAACAACCGAATTTTATTTAAAAAATATGCCAGCTGTATGAAATTAAGTGATTATTGTCAGATTTTGGTTGAATCAAGAACAGGGAACAGTCAATAATAACTGATCGATGTCAACAATGTTATTGACACACAGATCTTAATATTATCGCTGTTTAAATGAAAGTAAGTTACTTTTTAAAGAGTCATTCTTAATTTATCGTATGTTGAAATTATACATCTTTACCTTTATGTATAAATCAGCTCAATTGCCAAGAATCAAATATTCATAACGTGCTGTCGACAGGTTATAATTTTATAGGTAGGAAGCTCTTTGATTTTAATAAGCAATTTATATTTCAGTGCGGTAATGGTTCAGTTCAACATAAATTACAATGTTGTTGGGCGAAGAGTCTCGATACGTTCTTTTAGATCTTCCCTTCTACGATGGTAGTATATTCCTATTAACTCCAACTTGATTTATTGATATCTGAATTAACGTTGAGAGAATCGAAACGGGAACAGGAACCTTCGATATACCATTCATTTAACAAATTGCTAACTATATAAAGCTCCTTTCAGTTTTGTACACATAGAATAAAAAACAAATTACAAATTTAGTAGCTTTTGTATTATTAACTTTTGAATTTTTAATCATCCAATGTCAATAGTGGCAGAAGTTTATCAGGTTTGACATTTCTCTTTAAACTATCAAGATCATGGAGACCGTGATATGGATAGTTTTGGATTCTACGAGAATTATGCATGTGATGCTATGCACATCAGTAGCGACCGGAAATAGAACTCCATTATACATACATTAGTTTGTGGCTCTCTCGCATTTTTATTCCATTAAATCAATTTATGTGAAGAGGTAAAACGGACTGGGCAGGACGCGTGATGAATACAAAAGGGTGAATAGTGAATGCTTTTTTAATTTGAAACCAACAACAACAAAAAATGTAAAGGCTTTGAGTGTAAAATGATATAACGTCAATGATAATCGTAATTTCCGTTATCGAAAAGTCAGTATTAAATTTTATTATTAAAACTAAATCACACGTTTGTTTAATGAATTGAAAATTGTCTAGATCGATAAAAATTCTATCCACTTTCGATTAAAATAAATGTTTACTCAAACATTGCTTTGAGCTTTTTTGTGAAATAGCAACAATGAAAGTGGTTAGTTAGTGAGATAAATATAGAAATTATTATATTCCAATCATCTGTTGTTTATTACTCGAAAAGTTGAAATATTCTTTTAGAAGCGTGTAATTCTAATTTGAAATCCTTAACTTGGATTTATTAAATGTTAAAGTAACATGATGAAACAGTTCATCCCGATCATCAGTGCCGTTGAAGTCGTGTTAATGTAAATTCAACTGCTAGTTACAGACGTGTGAAGTTAGGAATATAATTAGGTCCCACCCTTTTCCCCAATAGACACAACGCTTTTGTCGTTCACTTCACATCAAGACCTTGTCCTCAAACCTGTTAATCAAATCATCTTAGTCAGTCTTCATTATCTAAATTCATGACAATAGGATGTTTCTCATGTAATTCAATAATTTTACCAACAATTGAATTTTAGCTGCTTTTCGGGTAGATTTTAATAAAAGTCAATTATTTTTAAATTTACTTAAAAGAAATTCTTCTTTTATAGGACAATAACAATTTAATAATATTCTTTTTATTTCAGGAACACATCTGGATGCCATCTAAAGGGGAATCGACCATTAAAACCCGTAGCGGTAAGTCTAACTCAACAATTTAGATATGCTTCGTTTTCACGGGACGTATTCATACAAATAAAACGAACGAATCACAGCATACCGTTGTGTGTTGAAAGTAACAGGGTTATAAGGGAGTAACAGTCGTACGTGATAGAATGTAATGTTAATAAACGTAGACTTATCCTTTATTTCTTGCTCTTTTCACTGCATCCAAGCATTTTTCCATCTAAAGACAAAAAATCTATACTTATCGTCTTTTATAGTTTCTTTATAGAGAGACGTACCTTCTGTTTCAGGATTTCTAAATGACGATACATTGTTGTCTCGTCTATACTCTATGATTCTCGAAATCTTTAACAACACGTCCATATTGTTTTTAAAGCAGCATGTAGGATATCGATAAAAATTAGTTTTTATAATGTTGCAAAATCTTTGTGTAATTATCATGAAATGTAAATTGTCAAATCTTAGTTGCATACTTTTGTAATTTCATGGCAGACTGCCTAAATTGCTTCCTGAAGTAAGGTGCTAGTCTAGGTCAGATTCCGTTTTCTATCCCCAAGCAAGAGCCCAAACTAATTAGGGGATTTCTTACTATCTAGTAGCACTCTCTTTCTATCATCTCTCCCTCTATTCATTATATCTTGGTTAACTTTCGTTTGGGATTTTTGCTTTTAAATATTTATGATCTAATAATGGTTGGATATTAATTATTTTATTAATTACGTGTAGAGAATTTTAAAACATTACCTAGTCAGATGATATTGCTAAAATAAAATAATCATTATGACATTTGTAGATAATTTAATTTAATTATGTTGTAAATTATTATATTTAATAATTAATTAATTAGATTGTCTGATGAGATATTGAGGAAGTCTGAGATACAATTACGTCTTTGATAGTTGTACGATGAACATCAGGTTTCATTTAGAATGTGCTAATATCGAAAGCTAAGTTCAACCTCTATTATGGATTTATTTTGTAAAATGGTAGAACGTAATATTATTATATGCAACTAGACGAGTCATCTCAACTTCAACCTAAATAGCTAATATTGTTTGAAATTTCTGCAATAAAATAGGAATTTTGATTAAGAAAATAGCCAAATGATTTAATTTGAATAGAACTTTTGAAATTTCATAATTCTTATCTGATTTGATTATATAATAGAGTTCGAAAATTTGTAATATGACCATCCACAACACTCCAGCACACGTAATAATTACTAGGAAGTGGTCAAATATTTACCAAATAAACAGACGCACCCCGATTTAATTAAAGCAGTCGCTTATCAGCATTATTAACAATGAATTTTATACAGGAACTACAAAATATATTTAATTAATACATTATATAATGATTTGATTTCGTGCTTTATTGAGCATCATTCGCATTTTTTCTTATATAAAAAAAACTGTAATAAATAAATTGGAATAATGTGTAAAAAGAAACACGAAGATCAATTTTCTTGCATATTTTATTAGTTTTTAAAATAGAAAATGTAACAATAATTTCACTAAAATATCTTTTTTCCTTTATTCAATCTTTTACACAAGACATGTTATAAAAGTAAAAATGTATCCAAGCGGAAGCAACACGATGCAAAGACCATGATGAGTTTTCTCACAGTTTACGAAGCGATAAGGATAAAGTGAAATCGTCTATATAGAATATGTATTTTTCACATATGTATATTTTCGTTTTTTTTTTGTGTTCTGTTTTTTATGGTTTTAATATATAATATTTTCGATAATGTTAAAAGGTCTACAAGTATAATAACAATTGTCAAAATAGATTCCTAAATTCATATATTTATTAGGATAGATGGCAAATAAAAGAGCAGGATCATCATGTTTGTTTGATAAGTCCTGATAGCAATTTGTGGAATCATTACAACATTATGTCGTAATTCATCCGGTTCTTTAGATGTTGTTTTGATTTATCGAACGTTTTATTAACATTGCGTATTTTGTCGATATTTTTCAAAGATCAAACATCCACAAACTACCTTTAAGATTCTTGAATCATTTAAGCTTAAAAATTCTTGTTGAAGTTTTGATAACATTATAGGATGCTTGTTGGCAATTTTCGATTTTAATGAATATCAATCAATCTTTCAATGTCATGACAATTTCACTAAAGACGAAAATGTTTCATCCAAAATCTTCAACTTTTTTACGTCAATGTTATATTATCAATACGAGAAAAAATATGTTATTTTTGATTATGTGATGAGACAACATTTTTACATCGATTGTATGATCTTTGTAGTAATTTTCAACTTGTGTCATTATGATATCATCTTGTAATGTTCAAATAGGTCATTATTTCTAGTCATTTACAATTTCTATCTAGACCCAGAGAGATATGAAAAGGAAATGCAATAGGTATATAGAAAATCGATTTGTGATCTAATGTCGATTCAGTGTTGTTATGAAATTTAATTACCAATAATTGAAATTGTAAAATCCAGCTTAATGACTTTAATGTGGCATTTGAATCAACTATTTTTAAAAAATGATCTTACTCTTGTCTAAAAACCGAATACATTAATTAAATTTAATATTAAACAGGATGTATTGTCAATTTGGTGGATGCGCCGGGTGAATTCATTAATTCATACAAACATTTCTTATCTTCTTTTTAGTTGCTATAATTAATTTGAACTTTCTGATTCAACACAAATTAATTGTTATTTTATTCATTTTCATTTCTTCTATAGGAAACTTACAACTTCCTAGATAAACGTAAATAAATTTCTATATTGTTTCACATACGAAGAACTGGTAAACTGTCGAGACATTTCGTGATTTATACAAATATAACATCTAACCAAACAAAGTAGCTACATTCAAATGTAGGATGTGTCAGATGGCTACTCTGATAAAATTTGTTGTGAAGACCTACGAGTAGTTGCTATCAATTCGTTTTGATTTTAATATACTGAATATTTATTCGCATTTTAAATACTTGGCTGAATACAACATCAATAAAAACATAAACAATTTCGTGAAGTAGGTTAAAGTAGTTTACATTGAGAGAACGTTGGGTAATGGCGTAGTACAATTAAAAGTAATCAGTGTTTGGAACGGAACAATAGAAAAAGGTAGAGGCAAATTGATTTGATTTTAGAAGTCGCACTATTTCTTTTTTAATTTTTACCAATGATTTGTTTGAACAAATTCTGACAATCGCATTTGCAACATTTATATCATTGTTGGCAATCTTGACGGGGCTCGATTTAAGTTTAAATTTTCAACAAGGACAATCGGGCTACCTTTGCACTTTAACCTCTATTTCTTGATAACTAAAGGCTAGTTTCAAATCTTTAAATAAATTATACGATCGATTACCAGTCATCTATTCTTTTTTTGTGAAAAATACACACTATCATGATTTATTCATGTTTTGTGAGGTGGTTTACGATTTTCAAGTAGAAAAGATGCAATGTACACACGCAAGGATAAGATACGCTGATAATGTCATTATGATTCACCTTTAAACATACATAGAGTGTAGAACAGATTTTTTTAGAATATTAAAACTTGTATATAGGGAACTGCTATAGATTTTACACACCTGGTTAGAAATTTGAAATTTTTGATCATTTCAAATGTTATATTATGAAACAGAGAATTAGAACATATACAGATGTTAAAGGGTATAGCAGGATAAGTATTATGATTTGGCCCCCAATGACAACTCATGTCCAAACTTATAATATAGTATCGACTCAATGTACGTATGCAATTTATAAGAATTTTTCTGCCGTATTCCGCTTTAATCTAGAGATAGGGGTGTATTTATGATTACCCTTCAAACAGCCATATCTCAAAAACTAATGAAGCTGAGAGAAAAATCCAAAACGAGGTTGTAGGTAATGTCAAAGTGTATATTCTGTATTTTTTTCAGATTATTGAAATACCTATGCCCATTGATAAATAATAAATAAATATTTTATCTTTTATTTTTTTCGTGTTCTTGGTGACTTACAATCACCGAAAAATTATTTGTTGTAGTACTTGACAAGCCCTACTTACTCATGAAAATTATATTGAAAAAAAGTTGGTGCAACATTTCGAAAAAAAAAATTCGACACGCACCTGTGTTTGGCACAGAGGAATTTCGGAAGAAACGGAACTTTTGCTATTCAAAAATATTTGGTAGTCTCGACATTAATCATTTACAGTGGCAATTAGTTCAATAACTTATAAATTGAATATATATTTATGTTCCGTATATATTCTTAGTTATAATCTAGGACAAAAGTACATATAAGTATTGTATAATAATTACTGCCATAAAAAATAACTCGTATGTAAGTATCATAACAGTCGAATCTCTCAATATCATTGAAGTCAATCATCTAAAATCTTATTTCACTGTTTTCTTTCAAAACTAAAAAAATACAGCGCTGCCACTTATTAACACTAGACCAACTCATTTTATCCCCACTCTACTAATATTTCGTGTACGCAAGTGATCAACTACAATAGCGATGAAGATTAATTTTTTTTTCTTATAACTTAATTAATGGTAAAAAGTTTACAGGTAACGATAATGTTTATTAAACAAATAATGAAAATAGACTGTCTTTTTATTTCATTTTACAATAACCTCAATCCATCAAATAACGTATGACTTGTGCCAATCATCATTTGTATAATGAGCTACACATCAAATTTTATTTTTTTTCGAAATGTTGCACCAACTTTTTTTCAATATAATTTTCATGAGTAAGTAGGGCTTGACAAGTACTACAACATATAATTTTTCGGTGATTGTAAGTCACCAAGAACACGAAAAAAATGAAAGATAAAATATTTATTTATTATTTATCAATGGGCGTAGGTATTTCAATAATCTGAAAAAAATACAGAATATACACTTTGACATTACCTACAACCTCGTTTTGGATTTTCTCTCTAGCTTCATTAGTTTTTGAGATATGGCTGTTTGAAGGGTAATCATAAATACACCCCTATCTCTAGATTAAAGCGGAATACGGCAGAAAAATTCTTATAAATTGCATACGTACATTGAGTCGATACTATATTATAAGTTTGGACATGAGTTGTCATTGGGGGCCAAATCATAATACTTATCCTGCTATACCCTTTGTTTTATATTTCTATTACGAAAGATAGGATGAGCTGTTATACTTAGCTTTCGTCAACAGGCTATAATGTTTGTAGAGACTATCTAGTCGTGTAAGTTTTCAAGACTTTTTGAACCGTAAAGAAAAAGGAATGACTGTGCAGTTTAATTAAACGCAAGTATAACGGTCCAGATGCAACGTAACTGGTATTTATCACCCTATTTTACTTTATCCTTTAATTTTATAGTTTGAGACAATTTTTCTTTTTATTTAGTTATTATTAGTTGAAATTTTATATAAATTAGAAGAATTTAATTGTATAATAAAGCTACTGTCATGTTGAAATACACGTATAATAACTAAGTAAATATCTGAGTAAGTTTGTACACAAGTTTGCGAGGTTGCGTTACATAATTTATGTAGTTGGATAGTATGTACTGCTAGTAAACATGTGTATACTTCCACGTCGTCAACTTAAAATATTATGGTAGAATTCTGGCTAGGCATTAAATTAAACTCTTATAATTTATTTGTAAAAGGGTAGATTAGAAAAGAAACGACTACAACCATACGATACACACCTATACGAATTATGAATTTTTTAATTAATCCGCTGTGTAATACATTACAAAACCTGGCAAATTATCTTTTTTTTACAATCGCTTTGTTATGATCATCATGTCTAAAAGTCCCACAATTTTCAAAGTGGTCATTTTTAAAGGTATTATTTAAGCTTAAAACATTTAAATAGTTCCCTAATTTGTTGAAATTTGAAGAGTGCTGATGCTTGATGCAAGACTAAAACAACGTTAAATGCATTTAATAATTGCACAAAAACAAACAAAGTCATTTAGATATTCAAATAACTAAATAACACCAGTACATGTAATTGTTTAAAAAACAAATCAGTATTTTAAAGTAGGTACGTAAAGTATTGTTTCTTCTAAAATATTCGATCAAAATTTGATTCGAAATCTCAAACTTTAACTTCCACGAACACCTTTTGATTTATATAATTCTATTCTTATTTTGTAACGAATGCATGTAAAATTTTCGCATAGTATTTATGTTTGCCCTACTGTTTTAGAAAGCCTTTCTACTACAGAATTAATACAGTACGCTGATATTTAATAAGCCGGTAATATGAAATAAAATAATAACCATGCTGTGAACCTAAACAAAATGTAATAAATCATGCATTTGTGAAACGAAAATCAGTGGATGCGACATGATTGTATTGGGTAGGTTTCTACAGTTATTTCGCTATGATATTAATAACGTTGGTAATTATTTTTTTCTATTGTTATGATCGATGATATACATATTACATATAATTTCTTTATTAAATTATAACATGAGTCATTGAATTTATTTGCCGAACTTTTTTTTTAATTTTATTTATTATCTAAGTTGTTTTTATAATCCTCTGTTCTAATATCATCAGTTAAAAGTTTTTTTCTCCACTCGTTTGATTGGTAATCTATCGACATTTTCTCTAGATGTAACACGGATGGTCCGTCCGTCAATTTGTCTTCATTCGATAGCCCCATTCCGGTTTTCACCAAGTAAACAGTCTGTATCAGGCTAAGTTGTAGAACTTCTGACAGTTAACCAAAGGATCATTAATCTACTTAGAACTAAAAATTTAGCTGAATAGTTCCCATTTTGATAAATTAAGGAGTTTCATAATAAAATCTCCGTGAAAAATATGACAGAAATATAATCGACGTTTTGTTAAATATGATTTATCAAATCATATTTGTAATATCCTTTATAAAAAGGCCAGAAACTTAGATTGTCTACTAAACCATAAGAAAGAAAAAATACAACTGTTTCACTAAATAAAGCTTTTATCATGCAAACTGACTTCAATAAAGCTACTGTGTTAGGTACAATGATCCGGCAGTAAGCTTTAGTAATAAAAGCTCTTTTTACATTTGCGAAAACTTAACTACTATCTGAATGAATTTATGTGGTCTATAAAATTAAATTCGCATACATGAAGTAGTGAATGTACAATTTTCATCGGTTAGTATTGTTGTTTCGTTTACATAGTTGTTAGATTTAAGTCTCTTAAGCTTCCCTATATTGTTGTTCTTATTGTTGGTATGACGCAAAAAAACGCGACGTTTTAATTAAAATTTTAATATTCTTTTGTATTCCCACTAGGTAATCACCTGTTACATTCGTTATTCTTCACTTAATAACTGTTAGTAGAAGCTTTAAAAATGATAGATTTTTAAATTATTCAAAATGAATTTTATTCACAGTTCTGATTCATTCAGATTTTCAATGTTAAATATTCTAATCACGTTGTTTAAGATCATTTACGAATCGATTTCTTTCAGTTTCAATATTTAATGAAATTCTGATGCAGTCGAGTAGTAGCATGCCAAGTTGAAATAATCCAATGGGTTAGCTTTCAAGAAAAGTTGACTGCTGTTGACAGTTGCCAAGGAAAAATTCGATAAATCAAGTTTTGTACCACTAGTAAATGTATCTTTTTCTCTTTAAACAAATACAGATATATAGTATTATATGCTCAAGTGAGATGTACAATTTTGTTTGTAATTTATGACAATCTACTGTACAATGATATACGTTTCGGTTGAATTATTGCTAAGTTTCAAGTTCTTTGGATCCCTAGACACTTCCAATTCAAACATGTTCAGTTTAGAATACCTTAAATATGCAGTTTATGTCGTATAGGTAAAGTTCTAAGCTCTAGAAATTGGAAATCTAGGATCTTTCTAATTTATTCGTTAGAGTTCTACTAAATTTTCGTAATCTATAAATGTATAAATGTGTCTTTATGATAGTTAATTATTGATGACGTACCTAAATTGTTCTAGCAACGTAATTCGGTTGAAATTACTTTTGTACCAATTCAGTTGTTTCTGAATTAATGCACTAGTAATAAACTTAATTATATTCACCATATGTGGTGAAAGAAATGGTCAATTCAGCTTGTTCACTGTTGCTATTCTATGTATGCGTGTATTATAGTATATGTATACATATATGTACAGGGGTAGTTGCTATAGTATTCTCTTTTCTGCTTGTTTTGCCGCAGCAGGATAACCGCATATATCTCGACATGAGGTTAATTTGTAACTGGGCGCTTCTAGTATGTGAACTCCGGCCTCGGATGGCGTTAACGTTTGTTATTTGTAACACACAAAACTGTAGAAATGGGATATTGAAAGGGAAAGACTAAAAAAAAAAACAATAGCCAATTCATTTACTTAAGTAAAGCACTACCATTACTAGGGGTGTAAAAATTAACCTTTTTTTCCTCTGTTGTTGTTAAACATCTTGTGCGTCAATGTTATGATTGTGTTTAAACAACCGTAATTCTTCATTAATTTAAACAGGAATGATTATTATTTTCACAAACATCCCCCTATCGTCATGAATTTGCAAATAAAATAAATGGAATAAAAACAATGGCATAAAAAAAGAATAACAATTGACCTGTTGTTTCTAACCACATTTGTTTTGCTGTTTGTTCTTATTTTTTCTCATTTTTTTTTTGTGCTATCTGTGTTGAAAATTCCTCGTATATTCTGGTTTACCCGAAAACGGCACACTATAATTATATTAGTTGTTGGCTTTTTATATATAATGTCGGTTATATTCAAGGGCACAAATTCAACCTAATTCTATTATAAAATAATATCATATCCTGCATAGAGCTCTTAAGGTAATTTGCATAACAGAGAAATTGAGACGTTGATGTCAACGAGTGGGCGTTACTAATTGCCATTATATCTCTTTATATTACTTATTTTAATCAAAAAAAAATCACCGATATTTTTGAATAATATTCCAAACACTTCTTCGCTTTTATTCAATTTCCTATTCTTGGAAAATTATTCAAATTTCACCACACCTTTGTAATCAAAATTGATTATACATAGTAATGCAATTTCACATCTATCTATTTTTCCAATTATTGACTTGTTTATCGAATTAATTTTTAAACATATTTATTGTTCAATTTGAAATTACTGTTATTGTGATATTGATTTTGCTTTATATTTTTAACGCTAATGTTGAGTGAAACTTTGGACAATAATTTTCAGATTGAAATGGCTATTTTCTAATATAAACTTTTATTATAACTTTCCAATTTTGCTGTTAATCACTACTAATAATACTTATGATTATAGCCAATAAAATTTGAAAAATCTATCGTACGTGTTCGTTTATTTGTCGTAAATCATTTCAAATACATTTTGACAGGGTTTTTCTTTGATAAATTTGAATAATAAGTATAAGTGTAACAGAACTTTAAACGTGTGTGTCATTTTCAGGTACGTGTGGTATGATAAAACCTATTTCCAATTTGATATTAGTCCGGTAAAGTGTAGAACCGGATTTAAAAGAATGTTGGTAGATAGATACATAATATTCAAATAGGAGCCCATATAAGCAGGCAAGAAACCTATGCGATTCTGAATATATGATTACAACCCTCATCAAATTTATCCATTTTACGATTTTGTGTTTGCTTTTTTTTCAATCTGTTTACACCTTTTAACTTTTCGATAAAGCTTTTATTATTCAATTCCATTCAACATTTTATTACTCAATTTCTCTCAATATTAATATTAATATAAATATCGATTTTAAATAAAACTATCTATAAATTTCAATATCTAAAAGGGGAAATTTCGCTGACACGATTATTTTAGAAATACTCTCAAATCTGTAATTAAATTTTTAACGAGTTAGAAATGCATATTGAATTATAGAAATAAATGTCTCTTTTAATCAATCTGTATTTGATAAGAGAATGTGAGAGGGATTTAAAGAAAGGTTGAAATCGACACGAAATCGACCAAGCTATTAATTCAAATGGATTAGAGTTGGAAATACTATGTAGAAATATTGACGATGTTGTCAGCAGGAAGGCCAACATCAACGTTAAAACTCTTCTATGTAAGCTGAAAGCTTTCACATCATCGTAAGCTTCGTTGACCATGTATAAAGTCCGAAGTTTAAGCACCTCTCTCTATCGACTCAGGTTATTGCAATGTTTCACACTGATACCAATCTTCTTAAACGAAAGTCTTTCATACAGTATTGGATTGTTTTGGATCTGAATAATGGGAAACTGAATGTGTGTTACTGCAAAATGATCGTTGAATTTTTTTTAACTTTTATCTAAATTCACAACTGTACGTTTAACAATTTAAGATATCTTTGAATAAGTCGTCAAGTTAATGACACAGTTTGAAACAATTTTAATAAAGTGAATTATTCTGTAGCAAAATTTGATTTTGTAGGAGTTGAAATGAAACCCTAACCACAGTAACTTTGAATGAAGTTCTCCATCAGATAGAATAATAAAGATGATAATAGTTGAATTAATAAAAATACTCTGATTATTCAAAGTAAATACAAAAGTAAAATTAAATATGTAAATAATTTCAACTAGAATATATGAAAATAAATTCATTATTGTTCTCCTAGAATCAAAATTATAATATGAAGGAATTTAATAATAGTTTAATTTGTTTTTCTTCAATTATGCAAGATACAGTTGGAAATTTTAATATTAAACGATCATTTTGTGTGTGTTGACTCTCAGTAATACTAATAAAAGCGGCAAAACAAACAAAACTGGTGGCAGTAATAACACAAAAGTTCCTTATCCTATATACATACGTTCATATGTACGTATTGTGGAATTTTAATGAACTTTGATAATTTGAAGTAAACTAAAATAATAACAATGAATATCGCTGTGACTACAAGAAATTGGAAGTCCAAGCCATAAATAAATAATTATTTATCTCATTCGTACGCAGAGAACACTTTTCTACTATTAACAAGAATTTGATGGACTCATTACATTATTGCTTACAATAGTTCTTTACAGATGATAAATTAGTCTGCTATTGTTTTAAAGTTAATTTTTAATTTTTCTAATAAACATCTTATAACTTTATTGTTATCGTTTGAACTGACATAAGTTGAATTATTCAAATTAAAATAACAGAAGTATATGAAATACTTACACTTCGTACTCAAACACACATTTTACATTATTCTCAATAAATAAAATTCCGCTCAAATATGTATGTATATTATTGGTAGAATTATTTACAATGTGCATATATTGTACATCTAGAAATTCATATTTACATATAGAACGGTTATTTCGTTAGATTTTTTTCCAGTCAAAGATATCACGCAAAATACAAATCACTTACAGTCGACGAATTTTGAATGTAATGAACAGGTGGCCGTTTAAAATATGACCGGACATGTATCTAAATTCGTCTTCTAAAGAGAGTGCGAATTTTCGTTTTATATGTTAATTGTGAGATGTTAGGGAGAGAAAGTAATTTTGCGTGTACGTGAAAATGGAGAAACCAAAAAAAAACACTACGATAATTTAGAAGTATCTGTATTAGAATTTTAAACAATAAATTATTAATTATAGTGGGATAATGAATTTTTCGTAAAAAAGTAGTATATATTAAAATTAATAATTCCCAAATATTCCATGTATCTACTAATTTGTTCTATTAAACGAACAAACTGCATATTGATTATACGACCGACAATTCTGTCCGCCAACACAACGAAATATGTTTGAGTTCATAATATTAAATGATACTGCAGTACATGATAATTAGCATTTGATAACAAGCACATTTCCATCATATTTCAAAGCCATATAATTTTATTATTATTGTACAGAAATATTGAATAAACGTAAAATTTGATCAAAGAAAGGAGACAATCCACAACACAATGGTTGATATTTTTTTAATCATACGAGAGAAAAACAAATTGCCCACCAGCTAAATGAACTACACTCTGTTGTTCTATTCACCCCCTAAAAATCCACTGATTTCAGTTTTGTTCACTTATCAGGTATATGTCTACCATTGAAACAAAAAGTGTGCGTGCCAATGCCACATACTCATCCAACATTGCGAATATATTATTAATCCAACACACCCATGATTCTGATATTGCACGACACTTTTATATTTTCCGCTTTGATAACGGTAGATTATTCAATTATTCGGCCGTTAGGTATTTTCCATTCATACATATACATACATATTCATATATTTTTTTTTGTTCCTACTTCTTGTTTTATTGATTTTATTTGAAATATCAATAAAATCAACATAAACTATAATCAATTCATAATAACAACATCATTAATATAAATTGATCGTAGACTTGACATGTACAAGCCACTGACTTGTAAAGTTTTCCATTGGTAAAGCTCGTTGATAGATATTTCAATATCAAAATTCAATTTAAATCAATTTATTATTGAAGATTGTTAATTAATCCATCTTCTCTAAAATATATCATTAACTTATTGTTTAGTCATCACAATACTTTCAGTGGCATTGTCCAGTTCCACAGTGATATTGCGTAAGTTTGAAGAGGAATGGTCCATAGTAAACTCTCGTATCCTTACAGAATATTATCTATATTGTGATTAAAAAAGATTCATTTTTGTGACAGATAAAAAAATTCTAATTGAATATTAACAGAACGCTAGACATCTCAATTGACAAGGCGGAAAAAAAAGTAATTTCTTAGAAAATAACTATAGCAACTTAAATATAGTATGATTATAAAACAATTTTGATGGAATTAATTATATAAGGATTATGTTATGAAGTGAAGTAAACAAAAGTTTAAGCTGTAATAGATTGTTACATAGTAGATCTGCATGAAGATTCTATCAAAATTCAACAAACAAATTCGATTATAGTTTTCTAATTTATTATTGATAAAATTATATGTTAGTTATATACAATAACTAGTTACATGAAAGTAATTACACCGATTTTATTTGTATATGAAAATGGATTGTTCAGTTTGTACTGATAACAATTACGGATCGGTATTCATTTCAGTAAATAATACAATTACATTGGATTGTACAATTTTCTAGTACAAAATAATATAGTGTTCATATATGATTATAGTGTAGATTGCCTCAATTTATACATTTTTCCCAAAACAAGTAGAATATAAATAATGATTAAAGCTGCCTAAAGGGACATATTTAAGAAAATAATACTAAAGGAACAAACTTTAGAGTGCGCCCACAAGGAGAGTTTCTGCCTCCTCATATGATCTGTTAAATCTAATAAAACAGAGATATTCGCTTCAGTATGTGCGCTTTTGACGAAAAAGACCATCTTCTCTTTTTGAGAGTGCTGCAAACAATTTAAGAAATAGGACTTCCCACATATAAACGCGTTAATGCGTGTAATCGTTTTATAAATAAAAGCTATTTCTTTAATGCTAAATTGAGGAAACATACTTTTGAGATTTTACTGTAATAAAATTGTGAAAATAAATAATCAATTGCTATGGAAGAAGAATATAAAAGACAAAGAAACATTTATCCGTTTTTAACTCTTAGAAATAAAGAGTTTTAGCTGAAGTAAATATTTAACTTTTACTTGAACAAATAAAATAAAGGATGTATCGATAAGTCAAATTTCCAGTTATTTAGACAATTTTTGTGATATTTTCGTTTCGTATATTTCTAATCAATAACAAAAATAAATATTTCTCTTTGTGGAGAATCATTTCTCATAAAAGTTTTCTATTTTAGTTAAAAAAAGGGAAAATTTATGATCAATAGAATTTATTGCTCTCGCCACTTTATTTGCCAGGGTTAAATCCTAGCGATTATTATTTGTGCCTTCTAAAGTCCTTAATTTACCAAGTAGTAAGCCGAAGAGGTAGCTAGGCCTGTTAGTGTCTAAAGAGTACCTTAGTTAATTATTTCATAGAACGAGCTTTCTCTATGAAAAAGTGCTTACTATATTCACGTTGACCCTAATGTTTATGTTTAACATTTTGAATTATTAATATCCTTTCCTAACAATACGAATTTAAATCATTCAAAAAATAATTGCTGTTTGAAAGTTGAATAACTTTTTAGAAATCAACAGGCTAATTTATAATCAAACACTTCAGAGAACATTTTCAATAGTCCACCGGGATACTGTTGCAAATATTTCATTTAAACTAAATGTAACTTATGAACTTTTCTTATTTAGAAATTTTATTCTCGCACATTAATTAATGATTATGAAAAATTTGAAAAATTCCAGAAGAGTTAATTAGAATTTTTTGATTAAAAAAATTTGTTCAAATTAGTTTAGTGTTCGTCATTTTATATATACATATATATATATATTTATTTATTTTGTCACTGAAATGGTTCAATTTGTATGTTGAGGCAATACTTTCATTTGTTCCGCACAAAAATTTCCAAGCAATTCATGAACCGTAGTCAATAACGATGAAATTTTCCAGGTAGATATTGCATTCCCAACAATTTCGGTATAATATGAAACGCGACTTAACTTTAGGACAACATTTGGTTTTCAACGATTTCATGCAAGACTCATATTACATCAACATTGAAATAGTTTTTCTATTTGTTATTGGATATAATTTTATTAAATATGTATGAAACTTACCCCGTTTGATAGAAAATCTCGAGTCTATTATTAGCCCAATATATTTAATAAGAAATTTTTTTTACAAAAGTGCAATTTAGAAAGTGGCACAATTAAACAAATTTTTTCGCACAATAAATTTACACTAATTGGGATGAATTATGATGTTAAAAATAAGAACGGAAGAACTGAATGACGAAGAAGCGTCGCGACGACGCGTCGGAACAATTTCCGAATCTTTCACAGTTCTCCCAGTGCCTGACGGTTAACCTGTAACAGCGCTTTGCGACAAACTAAAGAAAACGTCGTCGCGACGGTTGGTTGTAAACATTGGCGCATCGCGACGCCGATTGGATTCGGAGTATGTCGCACAATTTCGACGTTACTGTACATCTACTATACACATATATACAAATATATGTATAGGTATAGTGACTTAGGTTACATTCGTACACGTAGATATAGTATATACATAGACATAGTGGTTCATCACAACAGGCATCGGCTTGGGAATTCCGACGAATTCGGCGTCCTCAGATATAAATCGTACGTGAAAAATTTGCTGTCCTACAAATCGAATTTCTATTGATATCGATAAATTCCAAACGGTTGGACGGCTAAAGAGTGTAAGGGAAAATAGAAGAATTCGCATCGTAGCTAAGATGTATTTATGCAAGTAGATCGCCGAAAGAAACTGAAGACGGGATGAGAATTATTACACAAACATTGAGAATTAATAGGATGAAGTGATGAGGGTGGTAGAGATAGAATTTTTACTTTTATCAACAACAAATTTTACTGTTATATATATAACGGTTTCTAGTTCAAATTTGCATATTCATTTTTTAATCCAATAATGTAAATTGTGAATTATAGCATATTTTTAATTCAAATTTAGGTCACAAATTGTCTATACTTCACTATTGTTTGAATATACTGACGGACGGTGCTGACTAAATATTTCATGCAGTATCTGAATTTAGTGATATTAAATTTTAATTAATGACGGAAATCTAACTCGTCAGTCGGATTTGTATACCATCAGAGAAGTTACTGACAACTGGAAGTTTCTAAATTTCATTCAGTTTAAAATAAATAATTTTTACTAATTAGTTTTTCAACAACATAACAACATAATTAAAAAAAACAACAACAATAGAACACAAATCGATGATAGTCAATGTTTTCATTCAGTTTTCTCAACAATTTAATTTTTAATAGGCCACCTACTTGATATTGCCATATTGCCAATTTATGGAAGACTTAATTTCAGGATGCTTCAAGTAGTAATTGATTTATTGTTTCATTCAATTGTACGTGAAATTTTCCCAAACTTTTACTGGAAACAGTGGTCTCCAGATAAAATTCAATTTTTTCAATTAACTATGATTTTTCAGTATTTAGTTATTCGTTAATTAGATTTTTAACACTAGTCAATATCAGATATATTCGTTTAATTTATAAAATAGAGAACAACTGGCTGTCAATTTTCATGTAGTATATTTTGCCGATTTTTAATAATGATCATTTATCAATGATTTGTTTGCGTTAATTTTTATGCTGAATGAAACTTCAATTTTAAAGAGGAATTTCAATAAGCGCTTTGAAAAGCATATGAATTTTTGAGGATTATAAGATTTGTTCTGTTAATACAGGAATCTGAAAATAATAAACAAAACTACTTTCAAAAAAAGAAACTATTTTGAGACATTGAACTTTTAGTTTCATTTTTAGAAATACAGTGTTATCCGGTGATAACTTTTAGTTACTTTTTACAATTACCTACCTATGTAGTCATTGATAATCAATGAATAATAAACAAACCTTCAATCGATTTATAGATATTTACGAAAATTTCATTTCATTAACACAATATTTTTCGTAAGTATTCCACATTTAACTTGACCCACGTCAAACATAAATTATAGTTTTAAATAAGATGTTTTAGTAATTTCCGGTTGTTAAATAGCTATTAATCTAACTTTTTTCTCTTAATTTGCGAATTGGCGTAAAATTTCTGGCCACAACAAAAAAACTAAGGCTTATATCTGCTTTATATTCAATTATTGTAGAGGAAACATGAATAATGACAATATATAATTGATGTTTATACTACAAATCGATAACTACTACTCTAAAACATAACATTAGTTTAATCGATTATAATATTCGTAATGAATCATAGGTTTTTATTTTGAAATTTGATAGAATTACTCAAACAAAATAACATTTCGATCAATAATTTTTAAAAATAAATTAATTAATTTGTGGTGTTGAATATTATCTTTTTATTCACGGAATATAAGATACATTTATTTATTCCAATACATAGTTCAGTATTGAGACTACTCTGATAGATGTAGATGTTATCCTGTACGGTATCCTAAAGGACTTGTCGAACTGTTGTGGGATTATAAATCATACGGTTTTGTTTCTTTCAGTTTATCCCTAGTTAATTGCCAACTATTTGTAGATGAGGTTACTACGATAGACTGAAAATGTCTATAGACATTCTAAAATCAATCGATAATTGAATACCAACGAAATCTTTCTAAAAAGCAAAAAAAAAATCGATGTAAAACACAACAACTATGAGAATCTGAAATTTGGATAATTGCCAGCTACGTTACGGTAATCTTTCAACGTTTTCGTTATAGAAATTAATACAATCACACCAGATTTATTCAGGCCATTATGATGTCAGCTCTATTATTTAAATTAATTCTAAATTTTTCAATAATATCCGGTCTATATTTAAAACAAAATTTCTGATAGTGATATATCAAAAAAAAAATAGTGGAAATTTAATAGGAAACTCTATAAAATCCACCAACGTTATTAAATTAAATCTAGGCACATGTTTTGTAGTCACAATAACTTAACGAACTTTTGGATGTATACTGTAAAATTAGACTTTATGAATTTAAACAGTTAATGGAACCAGCTGGTAAAAATGCGAATTTCATAACTTTACCAACAATAAAAAAAGTGAAGAAGGCTAACATCCGTGTATTTTCCACACTCATCCGTCACCATCTGTTTTATAACTAATTGTACTACAAAACAAACGAATTAATTTCAATTCTCCATCATTTTATTAAACCTAATTATTTCTAGACAATTTTCGATTAATGATCAATCTTTATTGGTAAACTTGAACAAAAAGTTGAGGACAGAGCAGCTTTCAATTAATCTAGTGCCAGCTTAATAGATCTTATAATTTTATCAATCTTTCCTATTGTTGTGTTTTTGACAATAAGTTCTTTTGAAATTGTTAATTAAATCAGTGATATAAAACTATAAATTCCAATAATTTTATACATGGCACGTTCTGTTTAATATAAACATACATGGCTTTCTGTAGTTAATACTTACTTTGATTAATTTTAGTGTTTAATCTCAGGGAGGTAACGAAAACAAAACAAACTTCCCTAAACAAACAATTATATATACTATTCGTATGCTTATAAGTAGGGTAATATAGAAACTGAAATATATCATCAAGACTGAAAACTGTAAACTGCTGTTCTACTAAATATCCACAGCTACCTTTTATCTAAACAATTAAATTGAAGGGAAATCGCTGCAAATAGATTCACAAAACGTGGCAAACATTTTCATTTAAAAAAAAGAAGAAGAAAATTCAACGAACAATCACAAAGATAAAAGAGCAGATAATTACATTCATTTATTCACAATTTCATTCAAACATATAAACGTAGTTCTACATATATCCAGAGATATTTCTAATGCATACTTGAGTAAGAATGAGAGCTGAAATTGTTCTCTCAAAAGACCAATAGAAGTCAAGAAAACAGCATATATTCCCATTTAAATTTCTTACACATCAAATAAATACAAAATTCACTTTTACCACATATATATATTTTTCTCTTTTTTAATAACATTATACCAACGAAAAAAAGAGTATAATTTATTAGTATGCGTGGAAATTCCTCAAAATATAATTCATACGAAAGACGTCAATATCGTAAATATTGGGAACATATCTAACTGATACTGACATATTGTAAATCACAATTTTCTATTTTCATCTTTCGGTCCAATTTTTTCCGTTATGATTTAATAATATGTTCTCGCTTTTTCAAATATCGCAAAAAATAAATATTGCGGACCTCTTGAATATTAAACTAGGGTTTTGATTAGAGATTCGACTAGATGAAAATTTCAAATAAACGAAATTTGATAGATGTCAAGGGAAATTTCTCATATGTTTTATTAGTATTCGTATTGGCAATCAATTGCCAATTAAAATAGTTAAAGTTAAGTCGAATACTGTTTGTAATTACATCAACATTTGAAATCTAGTTTTGTTCTATAATGAAATAGAGCGAAGAAGAATATTAAAAAAAGTTGTTTTTATTTGAAGCTCGTTAAAGTTGCTTTATAAATTTTGTTTCTTATTCAATTTTGCTTAAACGAGTCTTCAACGGTTCATTATTTTTCAACAAAACGTAATCAAATAATCGTAGAGAATAAAATCCGACTTTATCTGAACTTTGCTAGGAAATGCTACACAAGAAAATAAGTTTGAAATCTTTCTGGTTATTGTAGTGAACGAATACAGCAATACTAAGATGTATTGTCCCTATTTCATGGATATATTTGTTTTAGTTTTTTTAACGTTTCAGTTAGTTTCCTTGTCTGATTAATCATTGATCTCTCCATGATAGTTTTATTATTTGAAAAGAAAAAGTTCGTATTTCGATCGATATTGTTTAAGAAAGTTTGAAAGTAAAACACTCATATAGGTTTTATACATATTTATAATCGTTATCGCTACAATTTTATTATAAAAATTATACATGCATTAATATATATATATATATATATATATATATATATATATATATATATATATATATATATATGTACGTCACTATACATATTTACTACAAATAGAGGTTAGTCTGTAAAGATTCGTTTTCTGATTTGTTCTATGGTGTTAAAGCAGCCAAAAATAAAGCTCTCAAATATTTATAGGCAACAAAAAATTTATAGAAACTCTATGAAGTAAAACCTGAAAGTGTAAGTAGTGGATTTTCGTCTATAATAAAAAAGATATAAGTTTTGTATCTACAAAAAATATAAAATCAAATAATTTATACGAATAGACTTCATTCCCTAGACTGTTATCTGTTTTAATATGATCTATATACAATATAGTTTATTGTAAATAATGCTGTAATCAAGGTAGTAATTGTAATATTATAAATTGTGCTTAAATAGTTAGCATTTTTCTATAGTAAAAAATATATTAACTTAAAGCTAAAATGGTAGATATCTGGCACATGGTGTGTATTGACTTAAAACAGTCAAACAAATTCATTAAACTAACTCGATTTTAATAGATGCTATCGTGTTTTTTTTTTGGAAATTATTTAAAGGCCAGTATGTATTTGTTCGGAGCATTCATCCGATCCCATAGACATGTCAGCGATTATGCCACTCTCTAAAAGAAAATCTCAACAAATTTATACAGAAAAACTGTTTTAAAAAAAATGTTTTAATCAAAAAAAATTACCCATTGAACATTGGCTATTCAATGTAGCTGATCTATGATAAGGTTTCGGACTTTCACTTTCATAATTCAGACTTATTTGATGATTATTATCATTATTATTATTACTACTACCAGGTCCAGATCCTGAACCACCAGAACTGGTACTACCTGATGATACACTGGACACTGATATTACTGAATGTGGACGTTTTGCATTACGACAAGATTCTATAACTGGTCCAACTATAGAATTTCTAAATCGTGGAGCGGCTAGAATTTAATAAATTATTCAAAATAGAAATTTTGCACTAATAAATATTGTATAAACATACTTCTAGTTAGTTGGTCAACACTAATTGATCGATCGTTAATTTGATCGGCACTAGGTCTAATATCTAGACAAGGTTTATTGCCAATGCCCATTGAAGACATTTCAGCCATCCGTACTTCTGTAAATTTTTTCACTGTTAATGTTAATTCTGTAATTTAAGAGAGATACAAACCTCTATTTTTGATAGCTTGCTTCCATAATAATTGCGATAATTCTTCAGTCCAGGCTCTTTTAATATCTTCAGATACTGATTGGAGTGTAAATGTATCGTTCGGTTTTCGTTTTCTGAACCATATTTCAAATTTCGTTGGACTCTCCCCAATTTTAGCAGTCAATCCAATATCAGTCATTTTGATACTGTTCTTGTAAATATATAAATCGAGATTCTACAATTTTAAATTATACTCCAATTTAGTAATGGTAATTATTAATGTTAATAAAAAATAGTTCAACCTTGCGATCTGGAAATCTTCTAGCTTTACTAAACAGTATCAGTTCTTCAAATAAGAAAACTTGTCGTAATGATTTTTTGCCAGTACGACCTTCCCAAACTAAAAACTCGTTTTGTCGTATTAAGCTGCCTTGTTCTTTTAAATTTACATCACATTCTCTTATAGAATCCATTGCTAATAAATCATTTCCATGTCTTAATTTAAATCGAACCATTTCTTCGGCTTGTTTTAAATCTTCTACCTCTTGAATTGGTCTTTCTAACTGACTAAGTGAACATGCTTTCATCATTTGCTGTAGAAGTAACGCATATTTTCCCATTCTTTGGACAGGTTTCAACAGATAACTCGCCAAATCCATTCGATCTTTCAATTCCAATTGTTTACTCTGGAAAATTCTCCAAAAATTAGTGAACTTTGTTAAGCGTTTTCTTCAAAAATACAAACTTTAAAGAACATTGAACCATATTCTGACATTAAAGAATCCGATTTCGGTTTGTTTTTATTATAAAGTGCATATAAATAGAATTTTTTGTCGTGTTTTAAGAATATTTGTCCAACTTGTAATGGATTTGTTTCACAACTTTCTAATTCACGTAAGAAATGTTGGCTATGGAATTCGTAAATTTTTTCCACATTTCCAAAAATTATATTTCTTTGTCCACGTAAAGCTTGAGGTATATCATCACGCATCAATTCCGGTATATAATTAATTATAATATAATCTAATGATTTAACATAGTCGCGTTCAGTTTCAATCATTTCTTTAATAATATACGTTAAAGTTCTGAAAATTATTTATTAAATCATTTTTGTTTTGAAACAATTATAAAATATACATACTTTTGAGTTTTTGGGTCCATGTTGCTATACAAGGCATCTGATGGTAAATCTAAATTAGAAGCATGGCAGTATAAATGATTGTTTGCAGATATTGGAGGTACGTTTTGTCTTTCTTCTTGATAATGTTCTTCCTCAATATCATCACTACTGTTGCTGCAATTATTCAATGATTATCAGAATAAAAAACTGAAATAAAGGTAATACCTTTTTATGAAACCGTCACTGCCCTCTTCAATTATGCTATCTTGTTGATTATCGGTGTGATCTTGATTAGAATCAGCACTAGAACTACCAACACTACATAAAGCACAAGTTTCCCGATAATATTGGCAAGAACATGCCCTTTCCAACTTCTTCTTATTATTATAAATACTGTCATCACCAACTGAATTATCAGCTGTTGATGATAAACCACTATCACATCTTCTACAGTCATCATGTTCATTATCTAGTTTTTCTAATATATTTTCAACGCTTTCACGTTCTTCTTTTATACCATCTAATGTTATACCACTATTTTTACGTTCTAAAGTATCCCGACACATGCAATTTTGTAAAGTTTGTATATATCGCTTTTTCAATTTATACGATACAGTATTTTCCGTATCGGATTCATAACAGTTGCATAATTCACCTGCAGCATGATGATTACAGTGATAAATATATGCTAATGAGCTAACAGATCTACGGCGTATTTGATTGTGTTGTAATTTAATTGGTGTACTCGTATCTAATGGTTGATTCAATTTATCTGGTGGTTGGGCAGGCGATTGTTTCTCGAGATTTTTTTGATAAGTCTAAAAAATCAAATTAATTATATTAGAATAAACAATCAACAATTCGATTGATTTTTTTTTTAATTCAAATAACCTTGTAAATTTGAAGCAGTCTTTCATTACAAGATTTTTCAGCTCTTTGTAAAAACTCTTCAATATCCTTATTCTCATCTTCTAGAATATGTTGAGAAGAATCCAATAAAATAAAACATCTAGTGCAATGTTCCAATTTTTCTCTAGTATCTTCTAATCGTTCACGAAACGATTTCATCTGAATTTGAAGATTGGTCGCTGATTCTTTCAAATGTTGATCTCTTGGATCATTAATATTTTTACATTCTTCTAATAAATCATGAGATTTCTCAATTTGTCTCTAGAAGAAAGATAATAACAGCAAATTAAGAAGATGAAAAAATAAAAATAACAACAAAATTAATAACAAATTAGAAATGATTATTGTTGTATTGCTTTCCCGCACGACTTTTCACAATAATTATCAATACTAATTGAACCAACATTTACAATTAACATACAGTTGATTTCTCCCACGCGTGAGCCGCTTTCATATGGTAATTTCTTATAGGGAGCCAGCAGGTGTCTAAGTTGTGTATATGTATATTTGATTTTTTTTACCTTTTTATCTACAACACATTTGATTTTTTCTCTTTCTTCTTATGAAGCTTTTATTTTATGAATTGTGCGATTTATCGGCTAAATCGTGACTGGGATATTTTGTAAGTTGTTCTATGTATAAATTCGAGTCAATCAGGAAGTGTTTCTTTTTAATTTTTTTCTCTCTTTTAATTATTAATAAAAAATTCGCCGGAAGAAAATGCCCGTAAATATAAAATGGTGTCGTTGTCAGTTGTTATAATCATATTATTATTGTTGTTATTATTAAAATAGAAAATAAAATATGAGAAATAACTGAGAGGGAATTCTTTAATAATAGACTAAGTGATAGTTGTCGTGTGATTATTGGCTTTCCTCTGGCATTACTAATCTTTTAATAATAAAATATCAACCAATCGCTTCGTTTATAGTCTTCATCTACTACTTAAGTCAATATTATTCGATGTTGTAATTAGCTTTGACAATTGTGATATGAGGATTATTATTAAAATTAAATAATCACTTGCCGATAGAGACAAAGTTTCTCCGCCACTGGCGGCGCAATTGTAGTTCAATTTTGTTTTTTTTCTATTTAATTACAAACAAAAATTTACATTTTGCTCTAATAAAATTATTAACTTATTTAAATTGTTTGTTATAAACCAGTTTTCTAATTGTGTATTTGAAACACTTACCCAAGCTGTAAAGAAGAATGCTTCAAAATCGTTAGCAACTCGCTTGACACCGGCTGCATCACAAACAGTTTTTAGAACAACTTGTAGATTATTGAGTTTGTCTTCACCGACTTTGCGAATCCAAGACAACAACTAAAGGAAAAACAGAACAGTTTTTTTTCCATAAGAAAATTAAATCTTTATAATGAGAATATCTATTCTCATGAACATGAACAATCCGGTAATTATCGTGATGATTTATAATAATGAACTTGTTTTTAGAGAATTAGGTTGATTTTGACTTTTTATTTCTTAATTTAATCAACATATAAACAATAAGTCTCTATTCTTTTTTTTGTTGACCTTATTAAACCGTCATCATCTATCAAATTAGAGTTAAAAAAGGTAGACGTATAAACCTTATTTCCTAGATTGGTTAGTTAATTTGTGGCAATGTCAGGCGAAAGTTAATTTTTCCAACTAATTATTTAGTTAATTAAAAGTGAGATTGTCTCGAACTGGTTAAATAATCCTTACAGTTGTATTATGTTGGAAAAAATTTAATTTTCATCATGTCTTAATCATCAAAATAATAACAACAACAACGATACACGTTTTGACCTATACAAACGATCTCTAAAGAAATTCTTCATGTAATATTCTGGCGGCGCTTTGAAATAACGTCAAACATACTAAATAATCGTCATTCATATTAATAATTATTTAAAATTTGATTGCCAACTATAATGGGGAAAATAACAAGAAAAGAATCAAGTCAAATCAAGGAAAGAAAGGTGATTTGTTGGACAGTTAGAGAAAGAAATCATAATCTCTCACAGTTAAAGAAAGAGGCACGGCAATAATTGCAATAGAGCTCAAAGGTTAGAAAAGAATTTACATCTAATAATATGATCGTCCAATAGAAATTTAACACTGTTAACTGTTGAAGATTAATTGACCAGTTAACAAAATTGCTGATTTTAATTGCCCATGTTTAGAAAATTGTTAAAACAACACTACAAATGGAATCATTCATACGGAATAATCTTATTGAATTGTTTATACATGTTTACTACTATCTGATTAATTAGATTTTATTTAACAACAACATAACTTGGTAATATTAAATACAAAAAGATATATTTAACTAGAAATGGTAATACGTGGATAACATAAGATCGATCTAGTTATTCCCACAAGAAAATATTAAAGTGTTTGTGTGGTAAATGACAATGCAGAATTTTTAAGCTTTTATGAATGTTGAGGGTTTTTTGTTGTTGCTTTCAGTAACAACAATGAGAAGTACATTTTTTATTCCGGAAAAGCTTGCACTTAAGAAAATGGCAGTCAGATGTTCAATTTTCCATCAAATAGTTCTAATAAGAAATGAACGATACATTAGAAGGAAACTAATCTTGCGATTTTTCATTGAAATAAACAAGATTTCATTAAAATGAATCACATAGATATTACGATCATTTAAATCAGGATAAGGAGTGGTCAAAGTTATCTTTGTTCTTAATTTTATATCTTTTTAAAAACTCAAATATTCGATCTATTTAAAAGTTGGTCGATTTGGTTGTAAGGGATTTTGCAATTATTTAGACTAACATTGTTGTTTCGTATATTCTAGAGTCAGCTAGACCAATTAAAATGAGCCTGAGTATAAATGGAAATATACTTTATAATAACAATACTCTTATTCGATTTAATTCAAATTTAATTATTTCTTGTAGTATGTTTTCTTGTTAGCATGAATAATCTAATATCTGTTTGGAGTCATGTAGAGAGAAGGGCATATAATCATTTAATACTTCCCTTTTGACCTGACAGTATTTAATTGTACAAATACAATATTCATTAATATTTGAATACTGAATGGGTGGTCCCCGTTTTATTAAAATTTCAATTATTTTTATACGTTGGTTTTGTTTATAAAAATTTGAATTGTTAAATTTAATCAAAGACATACTTAGATAAATGTCAACATCAAATAAGGTATGTTTAGAATAAGGATATTGTTGAGCATTTAAAAGAATACAACTAGTGATCTCGTTCTACTAATTTATATGTTTTTTTTTACTTTTTCTCTTTCTACAAACAGATAAATTAACTGCACGTATCTGGATGATGTTCAAAATGATCAAAGTAACATTTACCTCGATCTCAAGTTGATTTATTACTTAAAATGACTTTTTGTTGCTTTAATTGTTATGTCTCAATATTTAATGATGGCCTGTGTAAGATTTAGCAATGAAATTACGTGTTTGGAAGTTGGCAACTTGTATACCTATGTACCTATTTATTTATTTCATTTAACTTCCTCTTCCTTTTTCCGTACATTAATATTAATGACAAGATGATTATAAAATTGTTCGATTACTATTAATTATCCTAAATGAATAATAATTTTCATTAATTTGTCACTCACATCTTCTGCTTCCTCTTGTAATGTTCTAAATCTTGCCAATTCTTTTAGTCTATCCGTTCTCTCATGTTTTAATTGTTCCAATCGTTTAGTAACTCGATCAACAGAATCAAAAGACGCATAAGCAAAACTAACACTACGTTTAACATCTTTACTACTACTTAACCATTGTGAACGTTCTTTTAAATTATTTAATGTTTTATTACCATCACGTCTCAATTTTTGTACATTTTCCATCTCCAATGCTTTGGAGATTTGCCTAGAAATTATTATGAAAAGAAAAAAATTACTGAAATAATTAAAAAAAAAATACCGAGATTCAATTAACTGCGATTAAATTTGTTTAATGATAAGATAATTGCAACTTATATATTTGATTAGATGAGTAAATGATAAAATAATGATAACATACCGGCACTGATGATTGAGAAATCTCTGTGTAATTTGATGTGGTATAGTGTCATTCCTTAATTGTGATAATGCAGTTAAAAGACTATGGCCAGCTTGTTTGCACATTGTTAAAAATGGTTCATATTGTTTAAAAAATTCAACCCATTCAAGTTGATCATGATTACAACAACCACCACAGGAGACTGGTGCTTGTTGTTTCTCAATATATTGCCATAATGTTGTTTCATCTGTTATCACGAAAGCCTATAAAAATTGTTAATCAAATCTTAGAACTTTCATAATAAGCTTGATAGTTTCTCACAGTAATAAATCAATAAATAATCAAACTATAGAGACAAAATTACACCTTAAAGTTCAATCAATGATTACGGTTGTCGACATCGGGATAAAAAATTATAGAAAAAAATAATAATTCAAGAATATTTCTCATGTAATTTTTGTTTTAATTAAAAATTAAAATTTTATAACGAATATCTTAGATACGCTTGATAAGTCTCTCAGTTATTTAAAAACTTTATATGTATTTTTTTTAATTAAAGATGGACATAGACTTAACGGTTTTAATAAATTTCCCAGACAAAATGACCAACCATAAAGACAGAGAATTAAACGTAAAGTTCAAACAACGTGTAGAAATCAGAAATTAACCACTAAACCGCTTTACGTTTTTGTTGATAAATAATGAAAATAAAAACTTACCTCAACTCGACTACTTAAAGTTCTCGATGAATTGCTAGATTTTAAACCTGGTTTCCACACAATAAAACGTGCAAATCTCATGTGATTTGCTATTAGAATTGTTGCTTTATCTAGAATTTCTAAAATCTTGTAATCAACTTCATTTTCAGCTAATAATAACATTGTAAATCCATTTTTACTACAGTCATTTCTAAAATTTTCAAATAATATGGGGAGGAGTTAAGATAGGTTGAAATAATAAATGATCTGGTACAAGATTGCAAAAACCAAACAAACGGTTATTTTAACATTAGCAATAACATAAATAAATTGCAAGCTCTTAGAATTAGATTGCAATTTATCTTGGCCATGTACCACTGTTAATTCTAATGCGTTTCTAATGTTGTTACATTTAGTAACGATTAGTTTACAACAACTATATTGATGTTTGTAGAAATTATAGAAATTGTAATTGAAATTTTAAAAAATCTTGAAACAAACTAATTTTTAGGATACCATTTAGCTAAAACACAACTTTCTCTATTTCACTTTGTGTTCGTAATGTATTAACTATTAATAAATTGAATTTGTTCTGGTTCATTATTTGATTCAATTACTGTTCCAACATCAATTCATCTATGTTATCGTTAACAATTTAAAAGCATTTTCAATCATAACTTTATACAATAATTATAGTTTACATTGATTGAAAGTGAGATTCTTGCTGGTCGTTTTAGTTCTTATATTCATTCAATGTATAGTGGGGGATATTAATTAAATGTTTGACACGGTTTGATCTGCTCTTTATGTTGTTTGACAGTGAAATCTAATGTTTTGAAGTAGCATGTTGATTAATTACAATAATTTAGTCTGCAACCGACTTAATCGACCAATAAAGCGTCACAATTATAAATTCAATAATAAATAAATATCTGTACCAGAACTTTAAGAAATCATGAATTTTTCATTGTATATAATAAATTCTATTTATACTTACATTGGTATTGAAGAATAATATAATAGAAGTTTTGCTATTTCATACTTGTTGAGTGCGGCCCTGGCTAGACATTCAGCATAACATATAACAATCGGTCGACCGTCATTATCACAAGTACCTGTAATATAGAATTAAAAAGAATTGTACAAACAATACATACTACTCTACACAATTAAACACATTGTAAATCTCACAATTCAATTCATTAATCAGATTGAATGGCCACGTTTTATTTAACATAAACGTCTATTGTGATTGGTTGTGTTCTGTGAATATTAAAAAAAAATCTACATCTAAAACTACTTGTAAAGACGCTTGTTGCAATTGAATAAAGTCAACAATAGAACCATACAGATGGTTGTTTTAAATCGTGAAATATATACTTGAATATGTATAACTTATTTTAATTCTCAATGTTTGTTTTTTCTTTCATACAGTCAACAATTAACTAGTCTTGTGGGTGGATACACACGTAGGCCAAATGTCGAAAGACTTGTTGAGGGCAGGACAGGGGCCACTAGCACACTTGACTAACGTTATACCAACTAGTAGTAGATGTATCTATGGTAGTAGATTGAGTCAAGACTGAGAGAAAACTATATAAGACGTAAATTAAGATCATTTAGAATTCAGAATTTGATTTATGTTTTAATAATTTTTCAATTACTCTTCTATTATATTATTGTAATAAGCAATTAATTCTTGTTAAACAAAAATTTTTACTCATCCAACATACACGATTCTTAATATAATTGCTACTTTAACAGTATCCATCGTCGGCTTCATTAAGTCTGTCAGACTGAAATTAGTTTCCATGCCGTAATAAAATATGAAGATCGTGCAATCCCATCCCATACAATCAATAATTTCACAAATAATATGTGGGCCGAATCGATTCACAGTTACAATCAAAACAACAAATAAAAATTTTCACGACAAATAAATAAATTGAAGACACTGCAATAGAAATATTATATAAATAGATAGATAAATAAAAGCTCATCAATGTGTCCGGTCAAATTGGTTATGGGTGCGGATGAACTTTGACATGGCGCCGCTTCCGCATTGCAATCTTTCTCTCTATATATAATGTTGTTAATGCCTATATATATCGTGTTTAAAATGAACTAATACTATAACTATACCATCCCTTGTATCTATATTATAACTTTTACTAGGTCAAATTTGTCATGTGAATCGTGATGATCATGTTGAAAACTAACAACAGGAACGAGATCTTAATTAAAAGTTGGAGAAACGATAAAAGTTGACGGGGTCAGTTGGGCAACAAGACAATAAGGTAGCAGAAACATTTACGATATTACACAGACATAACAACGATGTTAAAATCATACGAAAATCTTCACGATTCTAATTCGATCATCTAGAAAACATGAAATAGACAATAACGCTTGCCCGGCGCATCCACCAATTTCATACATACATTAGCTTACGTAATACGAATATAATTTTGACATTTCTTAATTGGATGAAAGTACGATAGAAGGTCATCTATTCTTCTAGTTAGACCATTTAATTCCATTTTTTTCTACATTAGTTTATTATAACTGAAAGTAAAGTTTGCGAAAGTCCTGTGTCTCACTGTAAATCAACAACAATAACAACAACAGAAAGATAACTAACGATAGTAGGTATCACGATCCATTGAATTAATACCAGAATGACATCAGTATCCAAATGCAACAGAATAAAATGCATATTCATTGTAAATGCAATAAGCGGTTACATTGTATTCTGACATCCTTATATGTAAAAATTAATTGTTGAAAAATATACTTTACGCGCTTAAAATTCAGAAAATATTGCCAATACTAAGAATAGGTGGGATATGTACTAATTGTTCGTTCTCAATCAGTAATGTCTGTAGTACTTTAGTTGAACACTTGTCGCCTTGAAAACTATCAGTATATGTGGGCAATAACGGCAATTTGTGATTAGGAAATGCGAAAATCACGTTTAAACATATTTACATATTAATCAATTCACGTATTCTTTGGAAACTAGTCCATTTAAGTTAATAAAATGTAATTAAAGATAATATTTATATATGTACATGTATTTAATAGTGTTGACGATAGAATGACGACAAACTATTTTAAGTTTTTGCCTCATTTACATAAGTACAAAGGTATGTTCTAATTAAATCCACCAGTATATGTATGTATCAATAAAGATACGTATTAATCAATTCGAAAGTTTCAACAAAATTACTGGTAGACTTTTAACAGAAAGTCAAGAAAAAATGTAATTTTCGTATTGCAGTGTGGTCCAAAAGAGAAACTGTCTGAGATTGTACAATAATACAATTTACTTTTATTCGTCTATATAGAAGAAAACAAATATTAAAAATTGTCAGGTATAATTACAGCATAATTGCCTTGTTTTTCTGTCCATCAACAAAAGATTACTTTTACAAAAAAATATATTATTTCAACGTTGAGATGGAGCCATAAATATTTCGTTTAAGTAAAACAAAAAAAAACAATTACAATTATGCGAATTGAAATTTATTTACCTGGTAAATTGATGCCGGACATTAGAAGTTTGTCAGGGAGGTCTGTTATCGTTTTAGGACGGGCAATTTCCAATTTGCGATTTGATGATCCTGTAAAAAAAATTTTCATTAATGCACCTATAATGAATAATAAATTTTAGTGCATGTATTAAGACATTTGGTCCAGTGTATTTATTAGGTCAAGTTATTATGCAGTCGATGACCTGACATTCCAATTAATTTTTTTTTAATTGCAATTATTCGCATTCGCAAGTCCAAAAAGTCAATATAAATGCACAATTACGATTGTAATTTAATTACAAAATACGTATTCTTTTTAAATAAGCATAAATAAATAAAAAATAATTCTTATTTGATTTATATTCATCTATATTTAGTTTAACAATAAACGTGTAATAATACCGACAACTGCACTCTAGATATGAGAGATTTATGTTGACGTGATCTTTACGCAACAGAAAATGAATTATTCATCAGAAATATCGACATTGTTGAATAGGTTATTATTAATGGTTTGGTTCGTTGGTCCATTAACTATACTCTTACTGAACGAGAAAAAAAAACGACAATCCTAGTAAACATCAAAAAGTTTACTCATATCGAAAACAAACATCTATTCGGTTGCTATCAAGTATCAGTTATAAGTCCTAAGACAACATTGCATTGATAGCTATTGTGCGAACTGCTGCACCCAAAACGTGGGAAAATAGCTGATTTCCTCTAATAATAATAATAATAATAATAATAATAATAATAATAATAATAATACAAAACCATAGAGAGATGGCTGATGGGATCAGTTGATCGGGTCAATAAACATCTGGTTAAATAATGATCGCATCAATCAGAAGGTGTTTTCTCAATAATTTTAAACAAAAACTCTAAAATATTTAAAAAAATTTAAACTGATTTATTTGTGTAGGTGTATATTTTTAATAAGCATCAATTGTTTTAATTCCAATTAAATGAACATATGTTGCCTTTCAAATCGAATTAAAACAATCAAACAATTACAAGTGGCGTAACAAACTTAAATATATTATGTACATACAGCTGACTTTAGAAATGAAAATTTCCATTTAACCCCAACAATGATTTGGGTCAATCAAATCTGCGATAGACAAAAATACATAAAAATGCAGCTGCATTTGATTCCATTCTATTAATTATGAGTCACCATAATACATTTGTCTGTGTATTTGTGTAAATATGTTGATATAAATGTATATATGAATTTATTATATTACACGATCGATATTTGCATGATTTATTATGCAGAAAAAGTGAATTGCATCTGAAATTATGCAGATATCTGTAGGTAACGATTAAAGCTTTATGTGTGAAATTGAATGTAATTTCTTGAGAACTTTGTACGAAATTTTTATGACAATAATGAATTACCTGAAGCGAATATTTAAACTTCTATGCAAACAAATTTTTGTTTTTGTTAATTTGGACGAACCCAGCTATAACCTAAAAATGTATATAAAAATTGATTCTGTTAACAAAGTTGTGACAACAAACATCCGTTTTTACAATACACATTATTTTAATATTCATCGACTTTCCAATAAGTTTAGCAAACTTATGAGAAGAGCTAAGACAATATTTGATTTTGATCATAAGTGGTATTTTACCTCTAGCCATAACTGTCGTTATTATCACCATCATTTGTAAGCCACATAAAACTATTAAACTTTCATTTTCATCGTTTTAACGTTAACAATGCTAAAGAAATATCATTATATATAAACCCTACTCTATTATCATCAATTATCGATGACAAGTAAGCTATAAGATCAACAGATTATATTTTGTTGGTCATTCATCATTGATAGAGTACGCTGTCGACATATCTGTATCAATCAAATAACGAGAGTTGAAAGAACAAATGAGGAATTTGAATGAAGATGGATCGATAATTTACCGGGCGCATCCACCAAATTTGCATCCAACTTATTTGTCTTTTATTTTATGGAAAATTGTAATAGAATCGTTGTTTAATTCATTTATTTGCAAATTTGTTACCACTCTAGAAACGTTTTGCTAATGTTCCGGAACTGTTTTCATACTGTCAGAAGGCAATTATCTACGGACGATATAATTAGAAATTTTCTACAAGAACAAGCGTGGGTTGATGTATGCATGTATATGTGAATAAAATGTTATATATGTAGCTAGAATTTACGGTTTCACTTGTTACCAGGTATTATAATATTGTTTATGAACATTTTACTGAACATTTATTTTGAATTTGATGCAATAGAATTAACAAATCAAACCTACGCTAGACCCATATGATTCTCTTTTTGAACTTGCTAGTATCATATAAAATAAATCGGTTATTTATTGTATATTGGATCCATAAATATCGAATGTGGTGTTTTAACGGTACCTGTCGTGAATTTAATATGTGGAATGTATGACACGCTTGAAATTGATGAGAATCTAAAAAATATATTCTCAATCAACAAAAAGAATGGAAATTAAACGTACTGAAACAAATCTGTTTACTACAATCAGTTTATAACAATATGAATGAAATGATTATTTTTTTATTACATCTAATGAAATTATTTATTTGTCGCTTCCTATTATTGAATAGACAGGGAATTGCATAACAACAAATTTATCTTGTGACCATCTGAAATCGACTAACGGACGAAAATACCGTAAATCTCTATCTAATTCCTAGGACACAATTGCACATAAATATAATCTTATATAAAACAAATAGAAATGAATTGACCTTTAGAATTGAACCTACATATGCTAAAGTGTAATTCGTATCTGCATATATACCAATTTCTAATGTGGAATTGAATAAGGAGTGAATATGGACAATTGTTTAGAGATAAATCCGGTTCTTCAAGGAAAACTATTCAGTACTCCCATGTTAATGAATTCTTGCCATTTTCATCAATTGCGTGACTATAATTAGGGGATTTCCAAGATGAATTGTGATTATAAAATGAAAATAAAGCAAGTTTCAGTAGTGTGCACGCAATGGTGTTATTTTCTACATTATTGCTAAATTAACTTGTTCTGTATAAAGGTCTAGACAAAATAGTTATTTTATACAAAAGATCTCAAGAGTCAACAATCCTACATCCAACCTCAATCAGTCAATCATTGAAAGATAATCGGTCACAATTTGCATAGGACTAATTGCAATTTATTGGCTAAATATATCAATATTGATATTGCAACAAGAGAATGCAATGTCCTAAATGCGTAGTTATAGCAGCAACAAATGGTAATGAATGTAGATGGAGAAGACGCCAACGCATTGTTTACGTAGTAGCGTAGTGTCGTATGGTTGGTTTTCCCCTATTCTTTCTAATATATATGCCTTATTTTTTTCTATTTTAGTTATGTATTCACGTGTAGTATTTACAGCCCACTCTTTTAACTGTTTATTATGTTGGCCAGATTAACTGCGATATCAATCGACGAGTGGGCTATCTCTTTATGAATTACTTTCGCTATACTAGTGTTTATATTATGAATGAAAAATATTGTATGTAAACTAAAAACCAATGCCCCACCAATTAAACTAACAGGTTGTTTAATTGGTTTCTAACACTGTCAATTAACTATTATGAAATTTTAGTTTTACAAAGGATTAGAACAACATTTATCTGTAAAAATCAAAATAGAATTTATTGTTGTATTTCTTGATTATTTTTAAGACTTAATTTCGGTCTCACATGTAGGTGTTTTCTTTTAGTTTGTTTATATACAAACGAGCATCAAATAGGTACAATAAAACAATTTGTCGTATTCAAAGTGGGCGGTATTGTTAAGTAACAATAATATCGGTTAACATCGTTGCCCTAAGATTGGATTTTAATAGTCCTTATTTTTTTAATTGAAGAGAAAAAAGCAAGTAAAAGGTTTTTGATATAGAAAACAAGAACAACAGCTTTGAGCAAAAGGTCTTGAATAGGAATGGGCACGTTTGCCCTGAAGATGAATAAATAGATAATCGCATTCGTAATAATGTTTGCAATTTTTTTCTTTCAATTTGTATCTTTATTTGTTTTTATTTTTGCTTGTTAGTTTCCTTTCAAAAACACGACAAGAAAAATTTATAAAGAAATATTATAACCGATCAATCCGTATTTGGTCAAACACGAGAATTTCTATAGAACCTTACATATTTGGATTCTATCTTTTAACAACAAATAATAGGAAAATCAACTAAAACAAATTACATTTGCAATAGTATAACCAGATGTAAGACCGGCAGTGTATTCGAAAACGTATACGGAAATTGTATATACGTTTTATTAGAAGAGGAGGGAGGGCATACCTTCTCTCGTTTATAGCACGACAACATATTTAATATTCTTAATAATGTGCTCTCCCATGAAAGTGCTCTGTGAATGTATAGAGATACATTATAACATAACTCGTTCCTTGTTTGATTACAAGAAATCTCTGACAGATGTAATTTAGCGATGATAAATCAAGAAAACATGAAAGAGCGGCAGCATTTGTGAATGTTAGAGACAACAACAGTTCTAGTGAGATTTATATTGAATTACTGCCGTTTTAGAAGGAATTTTACGAAAGAAAATTACAACATTACATGCCATTCAAATGATAGTATAACTATCTGTATGTCTATTCTACTTGATCAACAGTAAAGTCAAAATAAATAAATTATTAATGTCACATATGATAAATGTGCTCGCAGATCCAAAACAAATCACTACAGGTAGTTGGGAAATGAGATCAATAATATTTTGTTATATTCGCTTAGTACGTTATGATTTACTGAGAGATTACGGAAGACAGAAGAACATGATGATGAAAATAGGCCACTGTTAATTTCAACCTTCATACCAGATAATAAATAAAAGCGACATATTGAAGCGGATATGAGCTTCTTGTTTCCTCTTGTGTACCCCTAGAGCAAAATAGCCTTAGCACTTGATCAATATGTATCGGTTACATCTACAAAACCTCTTATATGTATATAATGATTTATCGTACATAATTTCCATTAATATTAATCTCAATAAATGTGAATTTTGGAGCTAATTAATAGTTAAGAAAATAAAAAAGAATGATTAATTCATTTGACAAAAACTACTAATTGCGTTTTTAATTCCTGGAAACTCAATAATAATCTTCAACTGTAGTAGACAGTGTCGGTGTAATTTGTCTTTTAAATATAACTTGGAACACTTAAGTGTTATCGGTTTAATAAACGTACACGTGTGGTCGAACGGTTCATTAACATTCTATAACAAGTGCAATCCAATTGAGATTCAAGATTAAAACCAGAATACTACCTGTGAAAATTGAAGATTATTTAGGTCGGAGAGATTCTACACAACGAATACGAATATAATCATTTCTTGTGCGTATTTATTATGAATAATCATATAGGAAGCGTAAGTAAGGTGGTATGCGAACTAAGAGATTAATGTTTTGCCTCAGGTGACCTCACTACCCACACCTAGGCCAACATATAATAAACTTTAGCTTATGACTAGGTGACATCTATTTGCTGACCACTTAATCATAAAGTGAATACCGAGAGAATGTTTTGTTCAATCTATTATTTTCCATTGAATTCAGACAAAATTTCACACAATATTTAATATAAATTGTTGTAATGTTGGTCGTGAGATTGGCTATCGGCGTGCAATACAATCTGATCCAATTTATGATTGAAAAAATCTCCTTTAATTTGTTTTTCTGAAACGATTATTCTGTCAAGTTATGCCGCAGGATACAGCAATATTCGTCTTATTACACACAAATAAGAATACGATAGACATACACAAAATTAGGATTTTGTGAATATTTTCACATTAACGGCTAACTTTTTTTGTGAATATTGTCAATTGGGTATCAATACTTACCACTTTTGATAGATTCTTTATCGTCTTCATCATCACTATCAATGTGAGGTATCGACCCGGCAAACTCAAACATAGGACTAGTTTGTATTGAAGTGTCTTTTTTAAGGACCGGATTGTCCGGTGGACGGCATAAACACTGGCATGCACACAATGAAGTTTGTGTAGTATTCACACCATCATCTCCATCATCATCGACTTCTTCTTCGTCATCGTCATTGTTATGATCTCGTCGACCCAATGGTAAATATTGTAAACATTGTGGACATGGAAATGTTAAATCATCTAATGGTATTCTTTCTATTGCATGTTCAACAGAAACTAAAAGATTTTGCAATAGTTCTGGTAATTCAGCACCATCATAATCATCATAAGATGCTATCTCCAAATCGGAGACTGATTTCAAATTTGAACACATAATGTCATCTAAACTATTCAATGGATTTATGAATTCAGCAATTGTA
The DNA here is from genome assembly GCA_028455855.1 of Meloe dianella. NCBI lineage: Eukaryota > Metazoa > Arthropoda > Insecta > Coleoptera > Meloidae > Meloe > Meloe dianella. The sequence continues at coordinate 2,841,440 of JAPTHL010000039.1, forward strand.
TGGCAATGTATTTGAAGGCGTTGACGCCAAATTAATGACACTTCCAGTCCAAGAGCACTACGGGTCCTAATACACAAATAACAGTCTCTGCTTCTGACTAAGGATGGGTCCAATGGGCCCAAATGGATGACAACACCGGACTCGCCCAGGGAAAGGGGCCATCCTATAGGCGCCGAACCGTCAGGTGCAGAATTATTCTGAAAACAAAAATAAAATGAACATTATAAAAAAATTATGAAATTGAATTTTCCTTCGAAACAGATAAAGAGTTTCTATAGAAGATGACGTTTTATCGGAATCAATGGTCTTAAACAATGTCCATTAATTTACTAAATAATACAATGAATGGGTAATTATTAATAAATTGTTTAGCGAATAATTATGGAATACGAATATTTTCAACACACTTCCAGTGTTGATATAAATAATACCGCAGGCAGTAACCCCATCAAAAGTATGTATATATGTGTATATAATTATTACTTCAATATAAATTGCCGACGAACCGTCCAACTTTTAAGTGATGCCTGCATAAAGCGTGCATAAAATTATATCTAATTAACATTCATACAGTATGTATCTACATATTTACATTATCCCAAGTGGGTCATGGACCAAATTCGTTCTTTTTGAAATGTTCCATCCCAATTTCACGCCAATATACACAAATATGCAAATTTTGACAATAGAAAAACAAACAACAGAATAAAAAAAATTGTTTACAATCAGGACGGAAATATACTTTCCTTTTTCTAATGAATGTTATTACTTAATCTACAATCTATGAATTTATTGTCGGCTCCCAGTTTGGACAACCGTATCTTTTTGGAATCTCCTTAGTCAGTGTCTAATTAGTTGTATGGTTGGAGAATTTACGAAAATCATCATGTACAATGATTAAAGAACCATTTTTGGTAAGGTGATTTGTTCTTCACTTTGTCATAAATGAGATGAATCGATGTTTTCAAAATGATGGTCGCCATGTCAATCAGCTGTCTAAAGCTTTCTCTTGAAATATTTCTATTGAATTGTGACATGGATAGAAACATAGAATTGTATCAGCTACTAGTATCTGTATTTGAATAATGCAAATTTCGTATAAATGCAGAACGGACAAAACAATAATATATACATATGTGTGAATGTAGACACTATCATCGACTACAACTGAATCTTGGAAGTTTTCTTATTATTATTCGTTATTATTCATTGTTCTTTCCCCTTCAGTTATTGAACACAATATTAACAATTGAGAAATAATAAGCGAGGGCGTGTTATTAAATAATTAGCCTCCTTAATCGGCAAAACATAACGAATTTCTTTCAAATTAATATTTCCAAGTTAATAATAACCTTGCTCTACTTTTCAATTTTATTGTTGTTAGAAGATTGCTAACATTGTCGTCTATAAACTTAATAGATAATGATAGTTACTTGAAACTAAATCTATTATGTTGAGTTTAATTGTATAAAATATAAGGAAGCATGTATACTGCACAATAATTGAATGAAATCTAATAAGCTAGAAATAGGTTCAAGTCTAGTTGTTCATTATGAAGTTTTACGCTGAAAAAAAAACTACACTTGAAAGGCAGTTTTTCTAAATAGCGTCGCTGCTTTACGTTTGCTGGCAATGTTTTTCATAAATTTTCAATATCATTACAGGAAATTCATTAAACTAACAACTAAGCTTGTTAGTAAAATATTAATTCAACTATGAAATGATTCAATTTATTTCATCTCCGTGATAAATCTACCATAAATTGTTCAATTCTTTTAAATTAATTTAGAGTGAACAGCATAACAAATACCTCTTGTCTGAGATAATTTTAAAGCTGATCTTTGGTGAGAATTTCTTGATTTTTAATGGTTTCCGCATTGATAACAGAACCAGTAAACTGTCAGTTGTGCTCATTGCTACCTTTTATTTAATCATCTCAAGTTAGTTTTAAAGTACAAAGCGTTATGTTTTTTTTTCAACAACTTTTATAATAATTCATTCTCAATTATTTGTTTGAGTGTATAATTAGATTTTTTTTCCAAATGTCAATTAATCATTTGTCCACGGTATATCAAATAATTTAAGCAGATAGAAATTGTCAATTAATTACTATAAAATAGCGGTACATTGTAGGTTTTTGTTATTTAGATAAAAATTGATTTGAACAATAGTTTGCAACAAAGATGAACATTGTTGGCCCTGACCTCACGTAAGGTAATACGTCAAGTCGAGGAGTATCGATGTGGTAGGTCCTTCTTTCAATACAGAATAGAGGTGAGATAAAGTCACAATAAATTATAGAACATACACCCAAACACATTTAATCTCACATACATCAAACATATTCTTTACGGAGACAAATCGTATTTTGTTTTAAATTCAATAATATCGTGAAGAATCATTATATTTAATAAAAAATTATTTAAAGATGAAGATCATGTTAGGAGATGTTGTTCTTGCCCACCAAGGGGTGTCCTGAGTTCTGTCGTCTCCAGATCATGTATCACCCAGGTTGAACTACAAACAGACCGACAATTTTTAATCATTAACGGTTTACTATGGCAGTACAACACACCAGTCTCATACTGAAGTAATAGTTTTTAACAATGGCAAGGTTCTTGTTTGTAGATTAGAGATTTACTGACCATTTAGGATAGGATGGGTGCGATAAAACCCCCACACAATATTCTTTCGTTTTTCTTAATACCCAAATAGACCTTATGCTAGACTATAAAATTATGCGACAACAACACCGACAGACCAGTTATGGTTTTAGCTACGGTTTTGTTTCGTGTTCATTTCTAATCTTTTTATTTATATCTTTGTTTCATACTGGCTCCGTTCAGCGAAGACAAACAAAAAGATATAAAGGAAATATAATTAAGGTGTGGCTTTTAAAATGCATAACTTTTTTATTGTCCTTACATTTAAATTATAAGTGTATACACATATATATGTAATTAAAACTAAATGAATTTAATTAAAAATTTTATCGCGAGAATTGTGAAACTTGTTCATTTATTCGAACATGAAACCTGACACTGTCGCCATATGGTCGGTCAGTATAATATAAAAGATAACAAACAAACAAATCGTCCATTTTAGATTAGAGAATGAAGGGACAGAACTGTTCCTAATTAAAAATAGGTCTAATTAAATTTTAAGGCTAATAGAATTTTCGAAATGATTCAATATATGCTCAATATATTATAACATGGTCGACTTGGCACCAAGACATTATAAGAGAACGATCTGGATAGGTAATTCTAAGTAAGGACCATTTTAGATGTAGCGATTAGCCATTCACACTACTTTAAGCTAATTCAATCGAATTATAATACATATAAACCGTTTTCTTTAAGCAACTACTTGTAAACAAATACGAATCTCGAGATAGTAATATTTTCACTATGAATGGAAACGATCAATTGTTTAAAATAGAACTAAGCAAACTTCACTTTGAAGTTTCACGTTAATCCGGATCTGTTCATTTGTATTTGTCATTGATGTGTAGAAACTGTTTTTAACTGTTTTAAATGTACAGGTTAAAGGTTCAAATATTATAGGCGGATGACCCTTACTGTGTAATCAATTTAACTATTTAACTGTCCATAATATATGACACTTATTAATTTAATATATTCGCTATATTAACCATTTGAATTAATTTATGTTCAACACTTGTAATAAGCGATGATTGTTTTTTTTTATTATTATTTACCGACAAATTGCTCATTATTATCAATAGTTTTATGACAAATCGAATCATCATAAAATTTTAATGAATTCTGTAGAAATTTTAATTATAAGCTAATTACAATTGTTGTGAAATTCTCTTTCTCTTTCTATATTTCATTTACAAAATTTTATGAGATCCTTTTATAGATTATTATCTGATAAGGGGATATCGCTTTCAATAAAATTAATTAATTGCAAGCATCTCAATTAAACACCGACGATCGAACAACCTATGTATTCTTGTAACACAGCAATTATCTTGTCGGAACATGGTCGTTAATAGAACTTAATAATCACTAGGATAAACATCTGCGAATCTATAGTGATTTAATTTCATGAAATAGAAATAGTAAAAGAAAGAAATCTAATAGCTTTACAAAAACAAACGGATATAATACTTAAAAAATAACTAAACAATGTATGAGTTGTGAAGAAAAAAGCTTGAAAAAAAAATTTGTTCTAAAATACATTCCATTTATATCGACCTAAAATCAATTGCTAAGCGAATGTTGGTTACACTTAATTTACATACATTTATAAGGAGGTTAGTGTTGTGCTTCTTAGCATCTCATTTTTTCGTTCTTTTTAATTTGTTTGTTTCAAGCTTCATTTCGCATTTGCTACTCAAATTGTCGTATAAGTTAGATGATCTAGAAAGCAGAAGTATAATTAAAGGGTCTTTGTGTGTTGACGTTGATGTCGTAGGGGGTATGTCGTTTATATGTCGAGTTTCTATATTTGGTTTTGATTGTAAATTTGCTCTATACAAATGAAATTATAATCACGGCGTCGTAATTTATCCACACCTATTTAATATCGTATACTATACTATGTTAACATGTACATTTTTTAGACTTTGCTATCTGATAACAAATGGAGTTGCGATAATGATGTACAACAATTGCCTGTTGAATATTTCAACGTGTATAGGCGCCAAGTGTTGAGAACTTCCCACACTTAATTTATTTATTGATTTCGTCTTTTTTCTTCTACTATAGAGCTAATTATTATATTTCGTATTTGAAATGGGTAAACTTGTCAGTCAGTGTGTTGTGAAAGGCACTTCAAAAAAAATCATTAACATCTTGATATATTACTTGTCAACAAGACAATAATTTTGAATAATGATGAACATTTCAAATATACTATTAATCATCTATGTTCACCCTTTGTAAAAAAAATAATTATTATTATCAACAAACAGAAAAAGGTGAAAATGAAACGAAATGTGTGTGAAATTGGCCATCTGTCTCATATTTTATCATAGTTGAATGTTCTCTCCCCTTCTAAATATAATCTAATCACAACTATAATTCTGCGTGATGTACTCTCTTTTATATACTATTGTCATGTAATCCGCTCATCTTCCGATAAAGTATTCAATAGGTTAAATTGTATGTGTGTATTTAAAGATAATTCTTTTATTATTCACTAAACAATATTACGCAAGTCGAACTTATTCCCAGCATACATCTCGGGCAATGACACAACACTTTCTTTATTATTTACTTAGAACTCTTTTCACCTATTTCGTATTTTCCATGTTGATTTTTCTAGATTGTTTATCCGTGTTTGAGTAAGTGTTAAGAAGTTAAGAAGTGCCAGAAATGGAATAAGACTAACAATGCTTACCTAACACCTAATTTTACGCAATATTTAAAACATTGTTCGCCCGGCGCATCCACCACTTTTTCCCAACAATGTCAATTAATTCCCTACATTCTTATACAATTGCGTAAAATTCTGATTTTAATGCAATATCAATTACAGCTATAAATAACATTTCCGGATTGTCAATATCTATAAATATATACAAACAACATCTTGGCAAGTTTTACAAGGAAAAACAACTTTATATCGTTAAAATATGCGAAACAATTCTTAACTGTAATTTATAATAAACATATTTTAAATTGTTTGTAATAATTCTAAATTTAAAATTTATTATCCTTCTCAAATTTCAAATCCATATTAATATTCTTACACTAGCAACAAAGCTATAATCATAATAATAAAAAATAAACAAAATAATAAATAACAACACATTGAACGTGACTTTGTTTAGAAATAGAAACAATCTATCAAATAAATTGAAAAGAAATCATTTTTAGTAGCATCAATACAAGAAACTGACTTGAACAATTCACAAATGAAAAACATTCGCCTACACATATGTACAATACAATACACATATCGTTTACAAGACAGATTCACACCTTTATTTTTACAGGAAGCTGTTGTCAAATGAAGTGCAAATACACCTTCACCTTCACTGAATCGTGGGAAACTTCACTTTTACACTTATTTCCAACAAAAATCAATCAAATGCCATGCTAACTGTATTGTAACCGTATTGTAATAAGAATAGAAGAAAGTGCCGCATACTTTCCATATTTGGTACTGGTAGTTGAACGTATTGACCGAAGTGCAGTAAAAGAGAGAGAAAATGAAAGGATATCTTTCTAGAATACTGCATCCTGTACCTAATTTTCTATCATCGTTATTTAAAAACATGTGTAATAAACAAACAAAAATCGTTTTAACTATTCAATTAGCTAGAGCTAAATGTCAGTTTATTATAATAAATTGGAAAATTTTATCGCAAACAACAACACTTTTGGAGATAATCAAGAAAAATTAAGTTAACATGTCCTCTTTAAATATTGAGAAATAACGTCCGCAATTCTAATTGAGAGACATCTAATTGATACGCTTAACACGTGTTCAACCTAAAGCGATTAAGAGAGGAGGTCAATTGCTTGATATACCTAAATTTCATAAAAATATATCCTGTAATAACATACTTTAGTTTTCTGAAACATACATAATATTGTAAGAAACACCCTTGGCAGAATACACAAAGTGGACGTATCGATGACAGATTCCATTATTTAAAACAATCCACAGAGAATTTAACACCTGTTTGAAGATTGTATCAGAGTCGAGAATGCAGGTAGACATTGCGAGTGGTTTAAGTAAGAGAATTATAGACGGCATCTTGAAGCAATAAACTATTGAAAACAAAAATTATTCCATAATTATTTACCATACTATTAATTTACTAGAGGACATATAAAAATTATAAAAGGATAAATAAGTAACTGTAGTGATTTATCTTTTCTACACAATCTAAATTTCAGCCACTAACAATTATCGCACACCACATCGAAACTTATTGTACAAAACACATCCGCAGAATTTCCAATAATGTCGAGGTTCAGGTCAACGGTGAAACCTTCTATAAATAATAAGCTCCTGTATTTGGATAATACGGTTTTTTCCTTCAATTGCACCAAACAATACCATTAAAAAATAAACAAGCTTTTCCAGTAATTGTGTGTGTATGTGTATGTATTGTGATGGTTTGTCGTGAATAAGCGGTGTCCATTTTACAAATTAATCGCACCGATAAAGAGTCCCACGAGTCACGACATAGGCCCATTTATGGTCCACTATCTGGGGCAATCATACAGTGAAAACTATGTCGTCGTGCGTTCCGAATTTGAATGATGTTTTCTTGTAGAGAATCATCATCATCAGTCATTCAACCTGTGGAAATTGAAATTGCAATCGAAAATTTACTACCAACTATCTCTTTTTGGAAGGCTCAACACTATCTTTAGATCTAATAACAAAGACAAATTGTCACTGTCATCATTACTGGCTCATCAATCAGTTTATTCAAAATAACAGTTGGGAAAAATTGAAGACAATTGATAATGATCAAGATTAGAAAGACATGTATTGATTGAATATTTTAGTGGCGTCTCTGATGATTCTTAAATCAGTTAGTTGAAACTAACCCACATATTTTTAATCAAATATGGTAAAAAATACTGCAACATTAAATTGGCTTATTAGGCGAATAAGCTTTCTTATGATGATTTCACATCGTCATTTCCTAGTTGATTGAAAATATAATCAACTGTTTGCTCTTAGGATTTACTTAATTGTTAATAACAACGCTTTTATCAATTTTAATCGAATATTATACCAAATATGAATCACTTCAATTGTATGGCAATCACTCAAGAATGAAATTTCCAAGTTTGTAAAAAACTATTTAGGTAAAATAACGACCTACTCTCGTTATTTTTTCTTCCACAGCCATCAAACCTTGTGTTATTTGTAATACAATAGTGGCGACATTTTATAATACATATTTATCAAACAACGTTATACTTCCGTATAGGAAAGGTCATATGATGTGGGTGGAAGTTTATTACAGTAATTCTCTTGGATTTCTGGTTACAGAGTATAGGCGATGGCCAAGGACATTATTTGCTTATCTTTCCAAGAAATCCATTTTTTAATGTTAATTTCACTAAGTCAACTAACTAACATCAGATCATAAATCAGTAGAGAGACATAATATGATCATAATATTACTTCAATTTAACAATTATGCAAATATTATAAAACAGTACCTTTGTATCATGTATGGCCACTATTATACAGTTAGTTAATTTGAAATTGTAATTTAATAACATAATGTGTAAATAGCATTTTAACATGTTAAGAAATATCATTTAATTTATTCCAGGAATTATTTTATTCATTGTACCTATTTTGTTTTATATGAAAATATCGTTATCATATATTTCAAAACTGGTATAATTTTATTCATTAAAATCGCATAAATTGAGTGCCTTCAGCGATGCATCTCGAACCATTTAACAATAAAATATTATTTGATGTTATAATTTATCTAGGATTTATTGCATTTACCTCACAGAATAATAATATAGAAGAACTAAGCAGTTAACAATCAGAAAACTATATAATAAAAATACAAGATTGTAAAATATCAACTTCATATGGTTCGGAAAGGTTTTCAACATAGGCGCAACTCTGGATATTTCAGTTAAATAGAAACAACAAGAAGTTATGAAGTTATCCAATATATTTACTATGTAATACTAATCGTGGGATTTTCTGAGAGATTGTTACCCATTTTGATCTATAAAAGGATTTCAAAATAGTTTTAAGTGGTGATAACAATGACTATATGTCAATGAACACACCTTAAAGAGAGGTGGTTGAAAAAGTACAAATGTCCTGCTGGGACACCTTGTCAATTTGTTCCTCCTGTATGTAATCTCACGGATATCGAGTTACGCCACTGATTTCCAATATTGTCGTTTTCAAAGTATTTTAAGGTAGGAAGTTGAATTAATAAAATGTTGATTTAATAAAATGTGTTGACAATAAACATTCTCGTCTATATCCAATCGTTATTGCATTGTGTTGATCGATAAAATTCAACCTATTCTCAAGTTAATAAACTTTGCATTTTATTAGTAATGTATACATAAGTAAATTGCAAAGATTTTACAACCATCGATTTCATGAATTACAGGCAGCCATTGGGCGTTAAATAAGTTTATTGTTATTGGTAGTAATAGAATTTATCGATTGTTTGATAGTATGAAATCTTTTTTCCATTTGACAAAACATATTATGAGAAATTTAACAGGTGTGACTTCATCCGCATACCATTTAACTATGAAACTAAAGGAATAATGTTGATTTGTTGATTTAAAACGGTTTTTCTCAATTGAAAATATATTTTGTTTGTGATGATGAAAAAGAAGAAGAAGAACGGAAAAAAATTAGTAAAAGTGGAGTGATCGTGGATTTCTCTACAGCAATTACATCGATTATCTACAATGATCTGAAAAGAGAACCCTTTGGCAACAAATTCAACAACAACACAGACAACAAAAAGATCAGAAATTGTGCATTGTACCGTAAATTTTCCTGTATTATGGGAAAATTTCCGATGACTAATTAACACCATACCGAAAATCTTTGGCGACATCATTAATTCACGGAAACTGTTTAAAATATTTGCAAAAAAAACAAAATAATAATAACACGTGAGAGAATCTCTATTATGAACCGTGTGAAAATTATTTTATTTTGTCTGTATATTAATAAACAATTTGTATCGTGATAAGATTTTTTTACAAACAGTAAGCTTTCTATTGTTAAATTATTCTAATACAAGATGATTATTAGATGATACTGCAATCTAAATATCTAATTTTTTTCAATATTGATTTTATGTAGTTTAATGTGCGAAATAATATACGTTAACTATTCTTATCCTATTATGGAGAAATTGATAAAATTGATATTGTATTAAAAGCGGACAATAGAGACGATCTTAGCTTTTTCTTTATTATTGTTATTTATTTTATAAAGAAAGGCCGATCGAAATCGACCTGCCATTGTCGAGGGATTCTTAATCAAGGTGAAAATACCGTTAATATTTAACGAAATTTCCCACGATTTTGCAAAAATTTTCGGTTATTACTCCATGAATCGTAGTAATTCAACATTAGGTATGCCTTAAAGCAAAAAAAAATTCTATAAAATAATTAATCGACCCATTTCTTTTTTGTTATATGTACATGATAAATTAGTAAGAATTCACAATGGGCCATAGGCAATTTTCGCAATGAAATCTCTTTAGAAAAAAGAATCTTTGTTTTTTTTTCTTCATCTCTGCGATGATAAATCGATCTTTGAAATTTAACTTTCACTAAATCAACCGAGAAAAAATGACACTGTTCTCAATTTTTGATTAAGGACAGCGATATTGTTATCAAATCTAAAGAAGTTTTCTGATTAATTTAAAAATATTGGGGAAATTATTGTCTTAAAATAACGAAAACGTGATAGGGTTAAAAGTATGTCATGTGGTTGAAAACGTGTACAAAACTGATTCGTGTAATCCCGAAAATTATGTATTATTAACAGAAATTACTGCTTTCAGAAATTGATATCTCACCTATATCAATATATACGAATTTTACAACATAATAATTGTAGCAGTTCCATGTGAAAATTTCCTTAAATTTACGAAAAAACACGTTGAAGGATAACCTTCAACTAATACCAATTACAATAAGAACCTTTTATAAAATAAATGCAATTAAAGAGCATACTCATAAAAAATGGATAATAATCATAATAATGTTGTGGAAGTTAAATGCATCATGTTGCAATATTACTGCAATTGCAACAGCATTTAATTATAAAGAAAAAGGTTTGAGAAATTACGTTATAATAACCATCAGTGAGACGAAGGGCCGTTCTAACAACGCCCAATAGATCATACAATATTAAACATTTCATTAAAAGACGATTTGATATCATTATTGTTACGCCATTTATTCGCCCTTCTTACAGTCATTTATTAATTTCCAAGTTCATTAAATCATACATCAATTTTTTGTTTGATTTACTTATAATTTCGTTATTATTAATACTAATTACAGATAATTGATGATTTATTATTTGACTTTCACTAGATGTTTAAAAAAAAATAACTGTTTTCGAAATTCGCCGATTATAATAGGACCAATTATATTATCTTTTCAATTATTTATTCGTTCTGATTGAAGTTAACAAAATAAAGTGAATATTTGATAAAAATCTGTCTGCCAGTTAGAAATTTTGGTAGTTGTCTACATGTCAAATCCTCAAACTTTTATCTTGTCCTTGTTAATGTTGTTATGTTTAAATCAAATCAAAGGAAACAATTATTGAAATTGCCGAAAGGTTTATCGATAATAAAGCAAAATGAATAATAATCATTGTTCCTGTTTGAAGTAAAAGTTGATATCGCCTACTACATGATAAACGATAAAATTCAATAAAATTGTGTCATCTAGAATTTTGTAAATACTAATGCAATCAAACAAGTTGTATGTTATAAAGTAAAAGTGAATTTTCGTAATTTTGAATAAATAAACAAGCGAATTGCAAATTGATAATAAATTTGACACCTACTCAAATAATTGGCTCAATTACAAATCAACTGTAATTTCCACAGTTCTGATTTTTAAACAAAGATCAATAGATGAAATTATTTCTCTAATTTATATTTTTCTAAATCCTCCCCCATTGATTTCAGACTAATTGCAGATGTGGGCAATGTGGGTGGTATCTTTATACTGCAAGCAGCAAGGCTGTTCTAGCATAAATACACTTAATAGAGAATTTACTGACACTGCAATTTATTGATAAACTTCTGTTTACCGTAATTACTTAATTATTCTTCGTTCTGTTATATTGTTCTTCAATTAAATCGCTATAAGAGTACAATCATTATCGTTTTTAATTTTGTAACTACTTCAAGACAATAATAGTGAAAGGTGGCGACATAACTAAATCATATTCATTAAGGATTATTATTGTCATTATTTTTTTGTGTACGTACCACAGTCAGGACAATGCATAAACAATTATATGAGTCTACCATGACGGATTTGCGTTATGTCAGAATATTGAGCAATTTCAATCGCATTTTTACTTTCAACAATTATACCATTTAGTTAAGAAAAATCATTGTCCTCAATTTACTCGTGCGTATTACTAAAATTTTCACTTTCATAAAGCATATTTTTCATAAAATTTCTATTTGCATCCTAACCAAATTACAATGTCTGTCTACTTTCATTTGGACGAGTTGGCCTAAAGGTTGTAGCACAGCAATATAATCAAGATCGCACTATTACTGTCTTGAAGAGAAGCCAATCGAACTACAACAGACACACTATACTTACAATATTTTGAAATTTAACAAGCTTCATAAATAAAAAACTACGCCTCCAACACACATTGAAGCAATTTAATTTGTAATTAACTCAAAAATTGTTAATTCAATATTCGTGTGTGTGTATGATCTTTAACACTTTTATGATATGTGAAAAAATAGGATGGGAAAATTCTGTTATTGCAAAAGGCCATCAGTTGTTGTCTAACATTTCTAAATATAAATTTGTCCTTGTTCAATGAGTGAAATTGATTGAATAGAATTTATTCCAATGAAAATCAAAGTTGAACTTTATGAATTCGTCATTATAATCTCAAGAGAATCACCTGTTGAACTCCAAGAGTTTATAAATTTATTTTATATATGTATATACACAATAACACATCGCCAATGTGTCTGACCAGTTGGGGCACATTCTTTAGTCTGGATCAGTTTAATACGTTTCTTATACTTCTTTTTTTATACTTATGAATCTGACTGAAGAGGTCAAATCTTCAATGATTCATTCAGTATTCATTCTAACGTTTTTCATTCTTTCTTCTATATATAAAAAACAAATTAACCAACAAACCGCTATAGTAATTTACTACTATGATTGAATACTAACACTTTCATATATATATATTTTCCTTTTTCAAATTGGGTGGTCAAAATTATTACCCAAAAAGTGAATCTTTCATTGAAAACAAAATTCTATCAAAAGAAGGTAGTTAAAAAATAATGGCACGTACAATTCAGGTTCAAGTTTCCGGTTAACGTATAAATGATGGATGAATCACACACAAAACTCAGTAACAATAATAAATTGAAATATAGAAAAAATACATGTAGTACATCCGGAATCTCTTCATCATCTTTTCAATGAACTAAAATATAAGGAAGCCATCACATCACAAACAATTAATCTTCAAATGTACAACGACATGAATTTTAATGATTTTCAAATAGTAAAAACTATACCAAACCACAAATCTAATTTTATCTAATTATATTTTACGTCGCTGACGAATGAAAGACCTGAATCATAGACGAATATTTAAAGAAATCGTCGATTAATTTTAAAGCAATCAGTGGTTTTACGAATTCGGTCACGAATCGTTTCTACTAATACTGTGTGGTAATTAAATACAAAATGATTTTGCAGAAAATTGAACAGTAAACACAAACAAGAAAAAGAAAGTCCACATACGTGAAATAATTAATATTTTCAATAATAGACAAGATTAGACATTAGACAATATTATTTGAAGTTATTTTGTAATTTAATAATCAAAAAAATAATCTAATAGTATTTTCATAAAATTAGATTCATTCCAGTAGTAAAAGATTATAATCGACAACTGACTGACGTTCAGGTCAATTGAGGTCGTTTTTCAAAAGCTGTTTCTTTCTATATTCCGCCTTTGACAAACGTGAGGTAATTGCCAATGAACAGCACGTATCATTTAATTTATGCAAATGGCAATAGAGAGAGTCTAGGAATCTAGCCAGGAAAAGATGATGATTATGAGGATGATGTAGAGATCAACGTTTAAATATTTTGTTGTATTGTCAACTGTTGTCCAGGTGTGTTTTGATATTCATTTCAACGTATCGTTCTCATATCCTGGACAATTGGATTTAACCAGACAAAAAGATTTTAAACTGATAAAATAATAAAGACGTTGTTCTTATGAATAATTTCATGAGTTATTGTAAATAAAATCAAGGCAAGTTTCCGGTGGTTGTTGTTATTTTTAGCAAGAATCAAGGCTACACAGTCCAGGGACAAACTATAAAATGATACTAATTAAAATAGAGATATAAATTATTAGGTTTTGGTGCGCAAGAGTTAATTAAATAGAACACAAACAAGATTTTTATGCTATTTATGATGCATTATAATTTTGATTTATATCGAAAGAAGGCGGTAATACCTAATGGAAATAATAAATAACTAGATGGTTCTAGGTATATAGAGATTTTGCATGGTTACTGTGGTAAAACAATAGACCATCATTTTGCCATTAGATGTAAATTGTTAAAATTCTTCACGTTCAAATGGTTTACTAGCATAATTTCATTTCATATGTGGACAAAAACTTATCGTTAATACACGAACTGTCACTGAAGATTCTTAGAGAGAATGGCAATGGTCTTATGAATTAATAATTAAATACCACATCAAACGAGCCAATGGCGCTACAAATTGCAGATAAAAACAAGTACTGATAATCGTTTAAAATTCATTTAATTTCAACAAAACCGAATGGGTTTTTTTTTCAACTTTACATTCATTTGAATTAGTTTGTAGGTGTAATTTATTAAAAGTACTCGTCTATTTACTGTGCTGTAAGTTCGAAAACAATTCTAAACCACCACTCTTACTGACGTTTATCGCAACGTTCAAGGTAAATCGAGCCATTTCAGAGGTAATAACGCCGGTCCGGTTTTACAACCAACAATAATTGTTTACTCAGTCATCACAGGTCAATATGAGAGGTCAAATCTGTAGAGTACTTTTTGACGTGAAAAACTATTAAAAGAATACAACAATACAACGCGATATAGAAATCAATCTGTATTATTAGCTGCTAGAATACTGTTTCAACCGTTTGGTTGCTGTATGTTTCATATATATAAATTTTACAGTTAACGATTCATGGAAATCCATACTTATTGTTAGTATTGTTGTTAGGACGATTTCAATGATTTATTATTGAATTTATTGAACAATAGTGAATCGTTTTTTTTAATGATCTTATTCCGGTGTATCGTTGTTTTTATGGAGAAAGAGGAGAGTATGTTATTGTGCAGTCTATGACCCTTTTCTTTGTGTTAATTGACAATTGTCGTAGAGACAACAATAATGGAAGTTAATACAGAAAAAAATTATTTTGGGCAATAGAAGTTTTGACACTAAAGAATGACTGCAACGTTTCAGAAATCAAATTATATTGAGACTAAATAATAGGCGGTGAGATGATTGAATTAAAGTTGAATGAAGCTGATACACACTGTACAATAGTATCCTCATTCTATCAATCAAAATTAAGGTCAGTGACAGACAACCAAGCGACTGGCGAAAAGTAAAATTCGTCAGTTATTATTCTCCCCCGCTTTCTTTTCAATAGAAAAAAAACAAGTTGAATCAAATCTTATAGATACGTTTTTTACCCATTTTTGCATTTTTTTAAATTACATTCTAATACAATTGCATTGCTGATTCAATGACTATAGAAACGTTAATGCAGTCAGCCTACGAGAGATTCATGCTGTTGCATCAAGCTGGACCACCCGCAAATATCTATGGAAGAGATTAACTTGACGGTTTATTGTTATTTTATTTACCTGCCACACGGGGACATGGGAGAAAACGCCAATATCCAGTCGTTTCTATTTCTACAATTTTATTGCTTTACCACCCGACAATAAAAATGATGAGCCAACATACCGGCCCAGACATACGAGACGGTTCTGAATATGTGTATACGTAAGGTATTGAATAGTCTTAGTTCACATCATATAAATATAACAGACGTGGAAAACAAAACACATTTACACATGTTAGTTGTTGGGGGAAAAGAGATATTTTCCTGAAGCCCAAAAAATTAGTTGTTTATGTGTGAATCATACGATTATTTTCGAAATTGAATTAATGAAAAAAATGTCGAAATTAAAAAATTCGGTCAGTTTTGCTATTGAGATGATTTCGAAGAAATCGGATTCTTCACACAGATAAGGTAGCTGGAGACTAGCGAATTAATGTATAGTTCAAAGACTTCAATAAGGTTTTTGATTATTTTGTTTTCAAATTGCAGATATGAATTTTTTTTGTTTTTTTTTTGCCACAGGAAACACCTGTAAATTGCATATGTTTTTATTCTCCGGAAAATCTTTCTTTGCCATCTTCAGGGCATCATTATTTTAAATCTTAATATATTTACGGGGCAAACAAACCGTTTAATCCAGCTTTAAAAAAATCATAAAAATGTCATGTTATAATACCCTATTTAACGGTTTAGCAAAATTAATAATCATGTTCCATAAGCATAACGAACACGAAAAATAACAGAAGAATTTATAATATTTGAAAAGATCATTGTTGATAATAATAATTACATATAAATAATAATAATAATAATAATCAAATTTTTTTAAAGTAACGGTTATTCTCTCATTTAGTGAAAACGGATCGGGGAAAAAATGAATTAAAACACTAATGAAGTTGATGAGCTTCAGAGATTTAAACCGACACAGGAACGTAACCAACACGTTTATGTAGCTTCTATTCCATTAATTTTACGTTTCGCTAATCTTATGATTCATAGTATTATGGAATACAACAAAAATAAAAGTGGTTTTCTTGTCCATAAAGTAGATCATTATCGTGTATGTGAAACTATGAATTATTCATTGCGTCTACTTTTGCTTTTCAGAACCACTGCCAAGGTCAGAGGTAACTGAACTGAAATCGTTGGCTAAAATATTCGACGATTATATCAGCACAGATAATACGAAAATTCATGATTTTAATAGATTTATTATTTGATCGATAGCAAAATTCCACATGTCTATTGGCCAATTTTAAATATCACATCAATGGAACCCAAGCACATATCGCCTACATTTAAACTGGGCTTGTAACATTGCTCACCTGCAAGATTGTGGTCGTATAAAATTTATTATTAGCATATGAAGTTGTTATACAGTTGGGTGATTTACAAGAATTTTCATATTACGCAACTGAGGAATGATACAGCATCGTTAGAATCGTTATAAAAGGGTTGTAAAGACAAGTAGGCGACCTCATTCGAATTTCAAAAATGTACATACCTTGTTTTACAAAAAAAATTATGAATTACATTAAAGGTGAATGTATATTGTTATGGAAATAAATATCTATTTACATTAAATCACATAATGGAAGCACTTGAACTCGGAAAATATGCATCTATTCATAGTCGGCTAAAAATATTCGCCTTTGAGGTCATTACACGAAACTTCTTAAATTCTTCAGATAATTATATTCGAGAACGCGTTTATTTAAACGTTTATATTGGTAAAAACAAAAACAAATACTAATTGAGTGTGAAATAAAATTTTGCAATCTATAAAACAACATCATTTCTATTCTTAATAAAAGAAATTATATATACAACAAATTGGATTAACATGTAATTTAATCAAGTATAGAGAAAGGTCAACATAATTACTCTATCAACAAATTAATGTTTTACAACAACACCGTTACCAATTGCACTATCTTACGGAAAATGTAACTGGTAACGCTCTGAGTAATGGTTAATTACTAATACTACCATAAAATATTGACAATGTCAATTAAATGTTTACAGTATTTCGACAGCAAACCTCGATTTTAGTAAAAAACAAACCTCTTCCAATCAGCAAAAACCAATTGAAAACTAAAACACTTCTCACGTTTCCATTATCAACACACTTCCACTTCCACAGAGATTAAATTACAAAAAAAAATCTAACCCGGAATCATTCCAATAAACTCTCTTTAATATGTTTGGTGGCTCTTTAGTAATTAGAAATGGCAAACGGAAACCAATCTCCTAAATATCTAATCCTATTTAGTGTAACGAATTTTATTATTAAGATGTCTTGTAAAATGTAAATTCATTACATGCTGGACAAAAGAAATTAATTTTGAATTGCTATAAAAACAATAACCGTGTTAATACCCAACTTTTGTGCAACATTTCATCAAATTTTTCTGCCATAAATATGTATGGATATAAAAAATTAATTGATATTTTTCGAATCATCACCATGAACCTCCGCAGCATTGTTTTCATCAATAAGTTTACTTTAATCCTGCAATGACCTTGATTGTTTCCTATCAGTTTTAGTTAAATATAGGGCGCTGTTCAAAATACAAAAATTAGGGTGAAATTTTAGTTAAATGTTGCTCGACTTCGTCTCGCATAGTTTGGGTTATCTTCAGTCAAAATTGAGAGCAGATGGTCGACTTTTGGTTGAAATGTACCAAATTGAACAGCTGTTGGAAAAATACAATGTTTTCACAACATATATTTGCCAAATATATGTGATTGTGAATAAATTATTCAATTGTGTAATAAATTTATTGCTTGATATCTGTACAAACAATTTCACTTTTTGCCCCCGATACTATAACAATAATAAATAATAATTTTGAAGGCTACACTAGTACGGAAGAAGAACTGTTGAAGAGTCGAAAAGCCCGAAAAAATCGTGGCGATTCAAACAACCAATTTATCATAATTAAGAATTATTTATTGGTTTTTTGTTGTTGTTGTTTTTAGTAGATTTCTTTGTTCTATACTCATCGAATCACACCTTGATGTATTTAAAAATAAAGACAGAGTCAAAAAACTGTTAAATAATACAAAAGTCCAAGTATGTAGTTTTTCTTCTGTTTTTAATAAATTAAGCCTTGAATTTATTCACGTATAATTTTGAAATTAACATAAGTAGTCGATTATGTTCATTTTTTTCTACTCAAATCGATCGCAATTATTTTCCACAATTTAATATATTTCACCTGGATAATCGCTTAGCTAATCTAAAAGCTGTTCTTAGAACATCTCGATCATTCAACTTATCCCACAACATACACTAACAACACTGCATTGTTATAAATTATTGATTGGTATTATGAAACGTGTTGGATCTTCACATATAATAGAGGAAATCTACACATACACACCCATATGAATGTAAAAGAAAACAAAGTTTTTTGTTCTTAAAATTGATGGTCAATCTTGAACATAAATCGATTCTCACACTAATCTTTTAGATACTGTTAGATATTAGAATCGTATTATTTAAAACTCGTTTTACAGATTTTGTTTAGAAGAAATTAATGTCCAACCAATTTCAATTATTGGAATTTAAATATAATTGGACCTTGAAGAGTAATTAAGCCTTCTTTGTACACGATTATAACATATTTTTATTATCTAGTAGTCAGTGAAAGCTTCTCTTTTTCAATGTAACCATTACTACATAGAAAAATCTTATGAAAGAGTTATACATACACACACATACACACAAATGATGACACAGGCTTTAATTCTGACCCTTTGGGATAATTAATTCAAATTAATTCTAAAGTAAACTTCTTCTTTATTCTAATCAGTCCAAGCACCTCAGTTTATTGACCAACAAAACCATTCAATAAATTGAAAATACAATCTGTTTAAAACTATCTATCAATATATTTTGTGAAAGTGTGAATCTTTAGATTTTGAAAATTGATAATGCGACAGCACTTGATTATAAATGAATTTTGAATAGTTGAATTGACAATTTCCGGTATTGTTGAGATAAAACAAAAAACAAACATAAGACATAAAATAATGAAAGGAGTCATCTAGAATTGTAATATTGTATCTTAACGAAGGTCGAAATGGTAAAGTTCATAATCTTATAAAACCAATTCATAATTCAATATTAGAACAACAAGAAGACAGATATTAATATTGTTAAGAGATAATCTTTTATATACAAGAAGAATTATGGTGAAAAAAATTAATGAGTTGATTGTTTAAAACAAATATATATATATGTACTAGGATTTGTGTAATTTACCAATTTATTGATAAAATTAATTATGCCATTTGTTTCGAAAAGAAAGAATCAAAATTGCAATATAGAAGTTGATCAATTGCTTATTGTTTCATAATTTATCTCCGGTCAATTATACTGATAACATTAAATTAACAATAAGATTTTGACAGTAATCGTAATAATATTATTACTTCTTAGATATAATAAATTAATTAAACAAAATATATATAACAACATACCTCTATATGACTTATCCAATAAATTCAATAAAAAATTACTTAAAAATTGAATTATAAAGCACTATAACACACCCTATTCAAATATCACTAATAACTAATTGAATTATGTCAAAAATATTTAAAAAAAAATCGCACAACACTATTTATGTTCGGTTTTAAAATTGACCACAAAACTATTATTATTCTAATTGATAATTATTAAAAAAATAAATCCTAAAGTGAATATCGTCTGTCTGCACTGCAGGATTATAATAAAGAGCTTCCGAGAGAGAAAGATCAGATCGCTCACGAAACGCTTTCAACGAAGCACAGAACGCTAATGGTTCAGCGATCCTGTCTGTTGTATGGTTGGTTTGGTTTGGTATAGTTGGGGACCCCCGTGTCGTCCACAATGTATTTCTCTCTAAACACGGTGGTTCTCTGGGAGGCTGAGATCTAGTGGAGATTGTTGTGAATGCACATATACACGTAGACTAGTCGTCATGAATCGGCGCAACAACGACCAAATTTCTTCGCCGTCTTCGTTTTCTTCTTCTTCTTGCCATCGTCATTGTTGTCATTGTTATTTGTTTGTTTGTTACCTTCCCCACAAAGCTGGACAAAATGCTGTTCTCAGGTCCCTAGAGAATGTGGATGATAGCAGTAAACAGACAAGAAGCAGATATCCTATCCGGAGTTTTTATTCAGTGGTGTATGTCCGAAAATGTTTAGTTTGGCACTTCATATCTGAGAAATTCTTCACGTGTTTCTCGTTTGTAAGTAATTATTACAACAGTAAATCTCAGGACTTTCTGATTTCGATGTCATTTTGCGACAGCTGTCTTCTTAATTCATAACGCTATTTTCTAACTGCATTTCTTTCGTTTGCTACTTTAAAGTATGTTTATTTCAAATTTAGGGATGATGTACGACGGATTCAAAATACAGTTGCAACAAATAATTTTTAAAGAGAAAAACATTTTGAATCATCATTGATTTTTTATAAAAGTGTATTGAACTTGAAAGCGCAACTTGAACTCTCTGTGAACCGTTTTCATACGTAAGCCCTAGCGAATGCCTAGCTACGCCACTGCTTTTATATCTTAATACTGTCGGCAGACGAAATCAATAAGGAAAAGTTACATTTCGAAGTTTACTTGATTCTTGGATTCTTTTCAGGTTGAAAGACAGTTCCGTAGCCAAGATCAATATTTTGCAATTACTTATTTCCTAAGACTTATACACTCTTGAATTGTATGTCATCGACTATATAAATTTTTCATCACACTCGTCTAGAAAAAAATTCCATTGATCTATACCATTCCAGACAGTTTTATTTTAAATTTTCATCGATTAATATAGTCTTTAGTAAAGATAACATTGCCGTCAATTCATATTCAAATAGATAGACAACTTCAAAAGATATTTACTGTTAAAACATCACAAAATCGAAAATGCATAAAATACTTTGAATAGAGAAAATTCAATTCATTGAATACACAAAACTTAAAATTAATGTCAAGCTTTTTGAAATGCTGCTTTTAGAGTTTTCATTTTTTCCTTTCTTAAACATCACAAAGTCGAAACGATATTAAGAAAAATCATTATTTTCCTTGTCTTGATCGAAATAGACATTTCATCCATCTCAAATCTTGACAGCAAATCTCAAAAACATGTAAAATTTATTAATTTACAAATTTCTAAAAACATGGTTAGATATGTTTCAGCTATTTTGACAACCGTTTAAACAATTTCTTTCGGTCATTAATCAATACAATTATATTCCATGTTACACCTAAATGAAGCAAATAAAAACATATACGTACTTCATTGAATGTGCTCCTTTATTTCACCGATTGGTTATAGTATTTATTTTTCTGACAGGAATAAAAGCTTCACTATAACATCGAGAATAATTCGGCTGGTTCAGACAGTGGCTCTTCTATTAACTGTGCTTGCAAATACTAGAACTTTTTTACAATTAGAAACAATCTTCCGGAAATGATTCACTCGTTGATAAACCCCAAAGAATTTCCGCCACACTAAATATTACAATCTTAAAATAAGATTCGCACAATTTCATTTTGTCAAACTAGACAATGGCATTTCCTAAATCGAATTTCAACAACTTTAAAATTAGTTATAGAATAATAAATCAAAAACTGAAAGTAGAATTGGGTTAAATAGAAGATGATGTATTATCGTATATTTCTTTGATCAATGATCAACATTTTCAAACTTAAAGAACGAATAATTTGTTGATTAAATTTTCCTGTAACATTAATCTTCATAATTTTCATTTTCTAAGAAATTTTTGGCAGGATAGACAAATATTTACCTGTTATATACGCATAATAAAGACATACTTGCTTGAATTAAATTTATCTTGACGTTTTAGAACAAATGCTTGTCCCTATAAATAACTTATATTCTAAATTCCATTAGATTGAATGTTGTTAGCCGACAAAAACGTTAACGTTATTTGGAATTTTACGAGTCATAAATTTCTTTTTCTATCCGTTAATTGTTGAGAGTATAATTAAATTTGCACAAAAAATGTATAGCAAACAAACGGATAAATTAATAGCCACTTCATTAGGATTTCTATATTTCGAATAAATAATAAATAAATATCCATCCAACCCTTCTGTAATAACATCAAAGCCTATTTTTATTTCTCTCACAACTGATGTTCCATTGTCTGTTTAGTGTTAGTTTGTGAACCCTTAATTTTCGCCTATCAGACCGTCAGAGACGAAACTCTCCTATACTCCGCCTGTCTGGATGGCCCAACTTGACTTTAGTTATAAAAAAACGTCAATAATTGGGTAACACTGCGAAAAAGTTCAAGCTGCTATAATAAAAAAATTGTAGTGTAGTTACTGTTTTAAAATTAAGTAAGTCAAGTTATAATAAACGAGGTATACCATCTACCATTCTAACTAACGAAATCTACTGGTTTTCGTTAATTTACTGAATGAAAAGGGTGAGAATACACAGACATGTTATAACAACGTAGATTATGATTGGTTTAGGAAATAGATACTTGAAAGTTTGCAAGGGGAGAATTGTTTTGGCAGGACATTCACCAGAAATTGGTTGGGTTGTTCGTATTGATCAAGCATTTTATGTTGTTGTTGTTGTTATTATTATTGACCCCCTATAAAAAACGGAATAAATCCAGTAGTCAAATTAAGAAAATTTTGAGAACACGCAACAAATCTAATCAATTAGTACAGTGAGATTACAATGAATGTAATAATAGTAGAAAATTTAGGTTCCCATATAATCAAAATACTATCTCCTATTTCCTTTTAACATTAACTAACAATAATGATGTAGTTTATACACGCTATCATCTCACAAAACCAAAAAGGGCTGCTTTTTTCATTTCTTTATAGGATCATTAATGTCAAGATCAGTATTTTAACTCGACAAGTTGGAATATTACTTGGACCTATTTAGACTTGGCTGAAGGCTAAGTAATACCGTTATTATCGAATGGTATCAAGAAATAAACAACATTTCCCATGTGCAGTTGGGGGCGACAAATGATCCTATGTAACGTAATATTGGAATTTATTCTGTATATTTTTATGAAAAATTATTCGTAACAAGTTCTCTGAACTTAATTATTTCCAATAAAGAAAACTAACATATTTTGTTGTGTCCATAAATCAGTGCATACGATAAAAACGGCCCACAGTTGAAATTATGATGATATATTGGTAAACTGTATGCATTTTAACTGACAATTTTGGTGAATTTTAGACAAGATTAATTGCCGGATATGTTGTAATACACTTGTAATGCCATTAACCTGTTTCGTAATAAAGCATTTTTGTTCTTTCAATAATAATAATAATGCGATAATCTAATCACATTAAATAGGATCATATTGCACATGATGTTAGAGATTGAATTCTTGATTAAAAAATTAATGTTGTGCAGCGAATTTACTTTTATTTTGCCATTTATTTTGGTTGTAAAATCTGGATCTGGATCGTTAACAGTCTAATCCATAATTATAAATGTTTAGATTCAAGTTCAAAACGATCTTTGTATAGTTCGAATATCTACTTCTAGGTAGGTCAGGAATCGATTTCTGTTCCATTCAGTTCTATTAGAATAAAACAAGCATTAATGCATAGGCCTAAGCTTCTTCTATCACATCTATTGGAAATAATTTGGATCGTTTATTTTACATAACAACTATTACTGGCTTTAACTAAGGTTGAAAATGCCGACTTAAGAGTGGTCTTCAATATCTATACGAATGTTACTGTAATACAGACCTTGGAATAACTGTATTAGAAAAAATGCCAGTGTTTCATTACTAAGTTTGTATCAGAAGGGCAAATAGAGATGTAGAGTAGAAGGTCAAATTTTTTGAAAACACTAGAAAGGTGCTCTCATAAGGCATACAAAGTGGAAGACTTGAACGAAAACATCCTACGATTTTGTCAAATCACATTTATAAATGAAAGATAGTTTGGCGTCGGGCAGTATTTGTTAATTCATCTTAATTATCATGTGGAGCCACTACTGTTTTTGTACTGCATTTGAATATTAGACAAATGTGCTCAATATGCAGTTATATTGAGTGGAGAAGACTTTAAAAAACTATTGAAAATTTATCACCGTAAATTTGCTGTCAAATAAACGTGAGTGTATTATAAACAAAGAAACTTTGTAGGTAACACGTGACAATTCAACATCCATCATACAGATCATATTAATTAAAATTAGAAATATACTGTATAAATAATAATTTAATACTTTTATTGATAAAATAATTGGCACAATTCCCATTAGACGACTTAAAGGTTATTCTCTTCGGTTAATGATTTATTTCCAATTGACATCGAACTAATGGTTTTTATATGAATTTTACAAATTTTTTCTTACTAGAACAATATACTACAATGTTCTACTTTTATCTTAAAATGTCATGAACTAAATCGTAATCAGTACTGTTTCATTAAAGAATTTTTTTTTTCGTATCATAAGTACACAAAAATTTCATTCTTCAACTATACCGGGTAATAACCTTAAAAGAAAATAATGTGTAAATAGGCAAAACGATAAGACAGACAACAACGGCCCATTTACAACTATTAGTCTCTTAACCTCAATGTTGTAAGATATTATGAGATAACAAAATAGACCTAAAGGCCTAACAAAACGTTATAATTGCTTACATGCACTTGGAAATGCAATAACATAGCGTTTCCGTATGTTTACAAGAAATTTTCAACTCGATAATATTTTTAATTAGTTGTACCTCAAAGAGAGAAGAAGAAGAAGAAGACTATTTCGAACAAAAATTACCATTGTCTTTATCTCTTTCATTAACATTAACGATGAGTGAAATGTAAATACACGAGAGAAGAAAAACTAATTTTAATGAACAACTGACGTGAGAATCTTTCTCATGATAACTTTATTCTGGGATAAATCAATCATAAAAGCCGGTACTTTAATAAACACTGTTTGTCTTAAGTATAATGTGTGGTTTCAGTAGAGATATGTGATTTACAGGGTGGTTTAAAGTGATCAATTGAAACTACCTTCTTCTCTCAAGGTTTCTGTGACTTTTTTCCGTCATTCTAAAGATTGAAATGACTAGATAAAGCAACTAACCACGGGTGGTCTCAGATTCTGCCTTTTAAATAGTCTTTTGCTGTGGTTGTTCATTATTTTATATCAGCAGGGACGTTTCTTGGTATCTTTTATTTGTGTTTCTATCTTTTGGCAAGTTTTGTTAAGTTCAAAATGCTAAGGTAAAAAATACACCCTCTTTTAGATATCTAGTTGATTAAAAACAGATTAGTCTAGAGTAGATTATTTGTCAGGCACCCCTTCAATTTTAAAGTGCTACACATATGGTACTCATAATGTATTCTCTATCAACTCTTAACACGTTTTAGCTACAGTTCACGTCCCAAAGTGCAGCTCAACCATAAATATATTTATAAAATGAGTCCCCACACCCACCGTCACATCTCATTACAACAGACGAATTTTTTTTTTGGTTTTAGTATATGCTTTTACCACCCGCGACTTTACCTGAAAACATCCACCATAGAGGGAAGAGCACCGCTGTGATTCCATCTCATCCTTACTGGCTCTTAACCCCTGAAATTTACTGCTCATAAATAAAACTCGAATATTTTGACAGGACTTTTAATGTAGGTAAGTGGCGGTATAATTCAGCATCTCATATCTTTCTAACAGGTTAATTTTTTTTGTTTGTCTTATTTATTACGTCAAGTCAAAAACGAGGTGTTCGTTTGTGTTTAGTGAAACGATCGTCTGGCGCTTTTTGTTAGTTTTTAAGGGGGTTAAAGGCGACATAAACAACCGAAAATATCAAACAATAGAATACTAGTCATCATTAGATTTTATTCTTTATTGAATTGATACCGGAAAAATAGAGAGAATATAAGGACCTATTTCGGTTCTGTTAACTGTTTTAGGTCGATGGTTCTTTTACGTTAAGATATAATGGAAAACTTGGAAAATAACGAACCAATTTCCACGTTATGCCGGATGTAATTGGTACTGTAGAGAACTAAATGCAACGGTCGTAATCTTTATAGTAGACCAATTAGACCAATAAAGACAATGAAATTACTGTTAAAACTTGTCTGGTATGACACTAATTAAATTAAATAGAAAATTGCATCGTTTCTGTCTATAAACTAATAGAATCATGATAAATAAAAGAAAAATTGGATAATTTCTCAAAGTCGGTATCGCCTGCTGTTTTGATTGCCTGTATATACAAAAAAGACATCAAATAAATACAGTTTATCACAATCAATATAAATGAACAGTTAGAACTTATATATAAATGGATAACATCCGGATGCTGTGTGTAATAATGTTAATTAGAGGCGGTTGAAATTTTGGAGACATTACATTAATAAAAAAACGCATAAAATTCATTTGTAATTTATTTTTGTTTAGTAATGTTGCAATCGCAGTAATTTAATTTCTTGTGATTGACATTTCAAAAATTAGGTTGAATACGTATTCTGTATTTATTTATGTTTTTTAATTATTTTAGAATGAATGAATCGCTTCAAGTTTCATTCATGTAGTAAATTAGAAATGACGACGCCAAGGATTTGTGCAACTGATCTTAAATTAAGAATAAAATGCGGAACAGTATTCAAGAATCTATTATTTTAATGTGATTAAAAAATTATAATTACATGTCATTGAAATACGGCATCCACTTTAATTACCACTAATATCAAAGAAACTTCATGTTTATAATTTTGACAAATGGATTTGTTGGAGTATAAAATTCAATATTTATATTCACGATAAATCTCGTCTATATAAATCCACATTTACAGCACCCATTTTCAGGCGTTACAAATAAAACGTTTCAATAAAATCAATTACAATAAATGTTCTCCATTGATTTTATAAAACACTTATATTTTACACGTTAGAAGATTGAGTTACAAACAGTGCCTTGAGGTTTAAATATATGAAAACATTTCCCATGATATCATATCGTTATAACCGTTATAATCATTTCTGATAAAATGAACATTGAAAAATTATCTTGAAATATTTGTGATAGTTTTATGAAGAAATATTAGGAATGTCATTTATAATGATCACCTAATAAACTAATTTCATTCATGAAATGCATTTAATATGGCTATAAATTGTTAATCTGTTACATTTTAAAAGGTAGCTGGGTAACCTTTAGCTTACGGCGACAAAAGTAGCCCTCTCGGTAAAATTTAATAAAACAAAGTTTGGCCAACTTTTCAAATTGAAAACAACAGCAATAATGTGTCATCTGTCTGTATGAGATATTTCTAAATTGGTATTTCAGAGATAAGTCGCCCAAATCAAAGTGGACCGACTATAAATTGTTGCTATGTCAATGTAGTTTAAAGAATTGATTGAAAACCCTCTTTGTTATCGTGACTTTCCGGGAATACCCCTGTAGATCACAGGTAACGGTTACCAAACTAATGGATCTATTGTTATAGGATGCCCAATTTTAATAAAAAAATCCGCTATACACTCATAATATTAATGGTCGTGATCTGATCAATTAGTGGTCATCTTAAAAACTTAAGGAACAATAGAAAGGTTTATTTTTCAATTATGAACGTTCTTAAAAATGAGCCTGTCGAAAAAGTGCAGCATTACTTTTAACAGAACACGATTTTTTTGGTTGAAGTTTGAATAAATTTTAAACTATCACTTCCCTAATAGACGTCAATCTGTCAATGAAGACTCATCTTTTAACTGTTTTTACTTTTTCACATTGCTTTCATTTTTTCGATCAATACAGTTTGTTGGTTAATTCTTTACGATGATTGATGATTAGAAAACACCAACCAGCATAAATTTTAAATAATATCAATTCATTCTATATTCACTTAACACGAGATGGTTTTTAACTTTAACACTAATTTGCTTAGTGATTAATTACAAGTTACAAATAAGTTTTCTGTGATATATTATCGATTAAAATTTTAACTACAAAACATTATTGTTGATACAAACTGTCCGTAGGTACACACATTGTGAGTTTACGCTTATAATAAATATGTGAAATCTATTTTTTTTATCGAAAATCAATGGTAGCTGACAGAAAATGTTTAAATAACATGCAGTAAGACTGACAGTATTATCAATCAAAATAGTATCTTTTGAAAGTAATCCGCATAATCTTATTGCAGATTACATGAATGTTTTCCCTCAGAATATTTCATGTTAAGGAAGCGGTTTTTAAATTTATATGGATTCAGCATCTGCATCAATTTGCTTGCGAAAAGCTCTACTTATTCGAAAAGCAAATATTGGTTAACTTCAGTTATTGAAATCGCGTATAAAAGGTGCCCTATAAATCAAGGGATGATATGATATTTTGTTTTTATTGATATTAATCTTGTTAGATAGCAAAGTTGTAATAGAATTTTTCATGTTTTTATCACAAAAATTATAAATTTATAGAAAGATTAACTGGAAAAAGGCTACTAATTCAGCGTTAACGCCCGTGTCAAACGAACTCGAAAGATTTTTACTTGCATTCAGAACTTACCTTGATACGTTGTAAAAGTTTGGCAGCTTGTATACAAAATTCATTTTCAAATCTTTGTAAACAACCACGATATTCACAAACAAGTAGATCCCTAGCTTGTCTTACTAAACATTTTCTCGAATGCTCGTAATTCTCATACAAGACACCGAAATATTTATCGACTAGACTGGCAACATCGTTTTTCACCTGAAATAAAATATAAAAAAAAATTTGTTAACAATGTTATTATTTTAACATTAGTAAATGTATTATTGTTATTCCTAATATGAATAATATTGTGAATTTTATTATAAATCGGCTTTCTAGAATAAGAGGAAAGTCATTAATGAAAGTATTATAGAATTTCATCTTCCGCAATAAAACTTAATCACAAGTAACGAATTAGCAGAACTATTGCTTATTAATAGTAGTTAATAATAATAATAATTTAAATATGTAATTTCATCAGCTAAATAGATAAAAGAAACTGTTGTGAATATTCTATGTATATTATAGATATTATATCAATTAATTATACATGGAACTGCTTTTTATGACTTAATCAATTCACGAACTAATAAGAGATATTTGCATTAAAAAATAAGGTTTATTAACGATCTTTAGATATTTGCAATTTTCAGGATGATAAAATTACACCCGTATAAAAACCTTTATTACAATATAAACTAGAGATTACTTACAGTTGCTTTATAATAAAATTAATTATTTATCAGATCGTATAATTTCAACATCATATTTGCAATTTCCATAGATATTTAAGCTACATATAGTTCTGCCATAATTGAAATAATTATAATGTTACATAAGTGATATAAAAACACCCACAATTAACAAATAAACAACAGTAGGGAACACTCCCTCGATAACTGTAGACGATAAACAGGGCAGTATTCGTAAAACTCTAACTATCATATTAGTCCTATTTATAATATATGCCTCTTTATTATAGAGGATAGCGGATCAATCATTTATACTACTTTCAATAATTATATAATAGAAATAATTGTGTGATTGATAAGGTTTTTTTATTTTTGCTTTCCTATGGGTGAATAGTTCAAAGCCGGTCCTTTTATTAAGGTTGGGTCGAATGCAAGATCTAAATGATCCCCAACTGAACAAGTCCGGAAGCAGATTGTCATCAGCATTGGATTATCATTAAAATGATAATATCTGTGTAGCTATAGGGCGAAAAGCATTTTCTGATTGTTGTATTATTCTATGGATAGATGCCTTGTAATTTTATTTTATAGACAAATTACATAATAAAATAGACGACGATAATAAATAGTTGACGCAACTGTGTGATCTTCCTATATCGATCCGCCACGATAAATTGTCTGTATCCTTGTTATTTTAAAGTGGGTAGAACTAGATTAAAAGACATGTCAATGTATGATTAAATAGGATCAAATTCAAATCTTCAATTGGACCTCACGGGATTTCTCTTTTTTTATATTGCTACAATGTTGTTTGGTTCACCTACGTAGAGTTGTCGTTTAGAATGAGAGTTAATCGTAAATTCTCATTCATTTAAGATAATCAGAAGAGATACCCTTAACACTAATTTATTTTGTAGTAAATTAAAGGTTTAATTTAACATGTGCTAGTTCGAGTTGAAACAACAAGTGGAATGATTTCGACATTCCAAAACTAGTTTTCCATTTAAAAGAGAAACTTTTGAAAATTTTGTTTTGTTTTGTTTAATATCGATTTCCTTTAATTTGCTACCATCATAGATAACAATAAACTCCACTCAATTTGGTTCAATTAAGTGGAACTTTTGTTAAATTAGTTTTGGTATGTATTCACCCTTAATTTTGTCTCTAATACAATAGGCAATTTTGTTATACTTCTGTGTATAGTTTTCCCTACCCTACAAGCGATTTTTCTAGTTTGTTATACATATTGTACACCCTAAACGGCCTTCCATAAGTTGTAATGGGCAATGGCGCGCCGGATATCCTAAAACGTGATGGACCCGAAATTCATGACAACAGACGTCTGCCGTTTCCGTTCCGATAAAAATCCAATTTCATTGTTGTACCGTGTCTAGATTTTTAGTAATATGACTCGTCGTCTACAATTAATTGTTACTTATTGTTACTTTCATTATCATTTTTATTCATGATTAGACAGTTACTTATTCATTTAAATAGTTGTTGTCATCCAAAAATGGGTATGACACGGTGCACATCAAACGGAAATTGT
Organism: Meloe dianella; assembly: GCA_028455855.1. Classification (NCBI taxonomy): domain Eukaryota; kingdom Metazoa; phylum Arthropoda; class Insecta; order Coleoptera; family Meloidae; genus Meloe; species Meloe dianella. The sequence continues at coordinate 2,872,812 of JAPTHL010000039.1, forward strand.
CGAAAATCTAAATAACCAAAAAGAATAGATTGATGGGACTAAATAATGATGAGTAATGGTTATCTGTAAAAATCGGACAGATGTTTTATGCAATCTATTATTAGATGATAAACTTGTTCGGAACGTTTGTTTTTATCAATATTTTTTATTGGAGCTTTTATGAATGTATTTATTGTTATTTATATGCATTTTAGAAGATAATCGTTTAAACAATTTTATGGTATCTAATATACAACATTAATATTCCTAGAGCTTCTCGAACATAATGCTGTTTTAACTGGATTATGAGGCTGTGTGCTTTTTACCGCAAACCAACGTCCAATGTTAATACAATTTAAACATAATGAATATTAAGTCAAGAAACCATAATGGTTGAATTTATGTCAAGTTTGCACGCACACAAAATTAAAATCAACCCTTCCATCTATTTTAACAATTTAAGTCATATTTGAAAATTTATAGTGAATGATCAAACAAAAACTATATAATAGTTGATGCAATTTAAATTCAAACTCTTCTTCTAAATATTATTCATTGTTTAAAATACTCAAGGGATATATTTTATACTGATTTATGTATTTACATTGGTCCCCTGTCTAGTAAAATGTAGTGTTACCACTATTACATAACCAACCGCGGTCTGTTACGCTTATTAGAGGGAGTAATCGACTAAGCGATGGGGGACAATTGAGAACACTATGAGGGTCCATTGTCGATGTTTTTTCTTTAGTGAAAAATAACATGAGGGAGAAATATAATTGTGAAGCTCACAATTTAGATTTTCTGTGTTTATCATTTGTAACTAGATACTTTTATGTTGGATAATAAACTTTGTTAAATTTTCCATTAAATATTTTTAGATAGAATTGTAGGAAATAAATTGCTGCATGTTTTAATATAGGTACATAACTATGGTATCTATAATAATCGAATTGCCGCCTTGGCGCTTCTTGTGTGTTGTTCATAACAATAATAATAATGTTGATGAACGCCCACGAATTTGTATCATATAATAGGATCTGTAGCAATGTATTGAGGCGTAACTGGATTATTAACACTTTAAAAGCCTCCAAAATAACAACATATATACTTTATTCATCAGATTTGTATATTAAAATTCAATTGTTTCGTTTGGAAACAATCAAAAGTATCAATTATTACACAGATATCAGCATTACTTCTATATAATTGTATAATTTGACTTAGTCGTCTTGGCCTTTAATACAGTGTCTAATTTGTAAGGTTTGAATGAAGGTGCAGGGTCATCGAATCGAGTCCAAATTAACAATACTTCATTATTGTTATTGTAGTTGTAAAATCTCAAATATCATAGATGTGAGAAATAAGTCGTAAGACTTGTCCCGGATTTTCTTAATGTCCTTTTTATTCACACGGGCTTTCGTTTTCTTTATTGTTTGTAGGCGCTATCCACTGTCACGACAATTCTGTCAGATCTACTTTACAATTTTACATCCTTTTATACATTGAAAAGGCCACATTGACCTGTTAGAAAGAGGTGATGGAACAAGTTCTATTTATAGGCCAAACAAATAAACTATAAACACAATCAAGACGATTGTGGTAACGTCGCCAAATAGAAGAGTGTCTAGATATTTGTTGGCTTGTCGAATCGAAATTTTGGTGTATATTTGACAATCACACAAAAGAGATTCGCATACTAGGATTTGATAAACCGTTTCTACACGACATACCGAAGCTTTAAAGAACTTGAAAAGTCAACCACAAAGGTCAGCAAATACAATTTCTTTAACGTCTATATAGTTTTAAAAAGTTACTGCAAGACGGTTAAAAAGAATCGATATTTCTTAAATTTTCTCCACAATTCCCCAAATTTCAACAAAGAAATTCTGAGAAGCAGCAGTTGTTTTACATTTCGGTTACTGAAACGGAATAATTTGAATATACATATGTATAAGGATTACACAATAACGACAAGTTTTGAATACGAAATTTCAACGTGTATTTAGATAAAAATCTGATTAAATTTTTATTGTAAGAGTTCCTACACAATTATTAAGATGTAGAATGATTTTGAATTAAACGAACAAATATATGGCTATTGTTATTAATAAACCAGTTGACCAACATATTAATTAATTAACACCAAATACAGTATACATTAATTGGAAAAATTTTACTGAAATATTATTGGTTTTGATAAGATCACATTTCACAATGCAATAAAAACAAAATAAAGAGAAAGGAAAATTTTAACTAGACTTTCATAAAGAAAATTATATTTTCGTGACATTTTCACTTTTGATATTATAAATTTTCGTAATTCATTTAAAGAAACAGTCGCACTTTTGATTTAATTATAATAAATATGAGTAACATCAATTTGTTCATTATAGAGTTACTGATTTTCCTAGTTGCACTTTCCCAGATTATAATGGAAACATGAAATATCAATTGAATTTACACAATTATACATTATTAGACGATTTATTATATTAATAGAAACTGAGGAATTGGGTCAGTTTGATATTTAGAATAATCGTTATGCTGTTTGTTATTGATATTGTCACACGAATTGTTTACAAATGCTAATTCTTATCTTTGTTGTTTGTTGCATTCCATGAGCCATATTGTGAAAACATTACTATCGTTACTGGGAAATAACAGACATATTAAAAACGCTTGAAAGATTAAAAAATAACAACAATTACAAACTTCCAAGTGTACATGTTTACTTTTGGTTCTCATAAGAGATAAACGGACGCACACTCCGTCTGTCTAAACTTGGCTGACTTGACTTTACGGTACTAAAAGCGTCCGCAATAGAGTAACGCCATGTACAAAATGTGATATGGTATCTATTTAACTGTTTTTACTTTCTATGTTTCTGTCAGATGCTTGCTCAATCAGATTTCTTGGTTTAGGCATTGAAGACGATTCGGTGCTAACAAGAGAGGACAACCAACTCTTGAGTGGAGGTGTTAATCCAAATATTATCTTACGGATTCTTACCACAATTATTTTAATCTTGTTTTTAAAGTGCAAAGGTGCATTAATATCATGTAATATAGTCACATCTTATAAACAGATTTTCAAGCTTAATAAAGTCTCAAAAGAAATTCATCTTGAACGATTTGATTAATTTGAATGTCTATTATTACAATTGCTAATTTTTACAGTATCAATCAATTGTTGTTCTTCTATTTTACTTTCAAATATCTTGTTTTGCCAGTTTGTTTTCAATGTTTTTCACATGGTTTATCTTGTCGACATTTCATCCCGCCCTCGGGCGGCTACCTGTGCAATGTTTCCCATTTGATTAAAATTATGTATCGTTACTTACTTGCATATCTCATATAATTTATCTCTAACAATATTTTATTGTGTATGTAAAATATATGTTGTATAGTAAAAGTGTAATCATCCTATCTAAAAACATAAAGCATCTTATGTTATCGATATAGAGAGAAAAGGAGTGAAACTAAACGTTTTACAATAAGTTTTTTCTTTTATTTTAATTGAACATAAAACAATATATTAAAATTGGTAAGTACGAAAAGGGCGTTGATAGAACGTTACCTCTTTCTATAGTTCATTATTTTCATCTTACAATATAATAATAAGGTACCTGTTTTCGAGTTCATGCTAAATTAAAAACGTCAGTCACTTTGGAAACAATTAACTTTTGTTCTTTGTTTTTCCATTTTTGTTGATTGTCGGCATTTTTACAAGTAAAGTTTTTTTTATATTGAAGAAATATGATTAAAACCCTTCAAAATTATCACGATTGTTGAAAAGTATATTGGGTATTTTAAGCAGTTAACAATTTATAGTTGTATAATCATGACTGTGTATCATATAAAAGCCAGCACCACTATTCCTACTACTATATTATACTAATACTAATATCAAAGACAAAAAGATATTCCTGAAATACGGCCATTATCTAGTAAAGCATGAAATATTATTAATGAACAACAACTAACCATTTTCAGTTTACAATTAGGCCTGTGGAAGAAAACGATCAATCGATTCGAATTAATTTGTTGAGTGAATCGATTTATTGATTTAAAAAGAAAACTATCGAAAATCGAGTCGTTTTTAGTCATGTGAAAAAAACGATCAATCGATTCGAATTGATCCGTTGAGTGAAAAAAATGAATCGAAATTCGTGTCGATTTTACTTGGCTAAAGTGATCGAATCGAACTTCATTGTGAATAAAAATGTCGATTCAATAGTGACAATTGAATCAAATTTACAACATTTTTTTCCGTTATTTAAGTTTATCCCATATGTATAATTCACAGTTTTGCTTTAATTCAAGAATCGCTAAATTCAGATTAAATCGATTCAGAAAATTTCCGATTAATTGCACTGTATCGAATCGCTAATGAATCGCACACCCCTATATGTGACCGATTCATGACGATTCGCATCGATTTTTGGTGAATCGAGCGAATCGTACACCCATATTTACAACTTGCGAAATGTAATGAAAATTGAAATACGTAATCAACTAGTGAACTGGTGCCGTCATCTACCTACATCGAAGAAGTATTTAGGTGACGTAAAAAGAAAATCGTAGTCTATCATTTAACCTGTTTCATTATATCTCGACATTTACGCGTTAATTTTAAATTTATTTATGTTCCAAAGGATAACTGACCGGTAGATAATCAATGATGTTCAGGTCGTGGTCTGTTTCGTTTTAAATTCTCATCGATTTTTGCATTTTCGCGGTTTCTTAATAATTGGATAAATAGAGTAAATGCATTTTTATTTTTTTACAAATTTGTTTTCTATAAAAATCGTAATTTATTTGAAGATGCTGTTGAAGTAGTAGCACTTGATGAGCCTCAATAGCCACTTGAAATTCTTATTCACTGGACTTTTTTCTCCTTGATTTTTATCTATTGAATGATCAAGAATTTTCTAGATTAATATTTGAATAATTACGGGTATAACATGGCTAATGACGGAAAATTTTTCGTTTGGCCGATGAAAAACTACATCTGATTAAAGTTTTGAATTTTTCCATAAATTATCGTTTTATTTTTATCAGATTTTAGCAGTTTTATTTAACTAATCTTTATCCAGTTTTTCTATCTACATAATAACTGTTAATTAATCACAATCAATCTAGGTTTTGATAAAATTACTGATTAATAGATTAAATATCACAATGTGGACTATTTGTTCGTTATCATCAGGAATTTTCAAACGTTCATTGTTTTATTTATATTTTTATCATTATTTACTTGTGCTAAATTAATCAAATCATAAAATAAGAAAACCATGATTTCACCTATAAATAAATGAATTTGGTTTTAGTTAGCTTTTATCAAATTAGTTCGAATAGTTATTAACAATATGCAAAATATGCGATTAATTTCAGTTTATAATGTTGAAAGGAAATTACGTGTTTGTCTATCACTTTTATTGTCCTCTTTAGATCTTTATCGTAGGAGAAAGCTCTAATACAAATTAGGGATTTATAGACCATTATTGGTTTAAGAGTGTTGATTGGCGTAGATGATTGCCGTTTTAACTTGAAAAATTAAAACGTTAAAACGTGTGCCGCCCGTAAAAATGCTTGGTTCCATAAATCAATTCTCCACTTAATTAATTTGATTTTTTTTTTACTTTTAATAATTATAAATCCACTTTCAGTTAATTTGTTTACTAAATTATTTATAACAGAAAAGAATTTATTTATATTTTTTTTTATGTTGCTCATTTGCCGTAAGGATAAATTTCGATTCCGGCATGTGATTAATGTTTTCATTCATAAATTGCATAGATTTTATCAAATGACAGAAGAATAGCAAAAATATCCTCAAGATGTCTATATTCAAAAAATGTATTGACTAAGAAACTCTTTACGTTCCGGAGAAATTAAAAGTTCAATGTACCAAATTATTATACCGAAATAAATCTGTGGAAGAAAAAGACAACGAAGAAAATTAGATTGAAATTAAGGTTTAAATAATTATAACTTCAAAAAAACAAAACGATATGCTGGTCTTGTTTAATTTTTCACTGTATGTACAGATCGGCGATATTAAGTACTTTTCATCATGAATCTCATCGTAAATGACCACCTGGCATGAGGTACGATATATGACCTGAAGGATACATGTTTCACATGGTTTCTGCCGACAGCTGTTTATTGGTCCACCCACGAGTTTATAAACGTACAACGCAGGTATTCCACAATCAACCGAATGATTTTATAATATCATCAATAAAAATTTACAAGAAATAAAAAAAAACAGATTTGCATAATCAATGTAATTGTTTAAACCTACATAATTCAGCTGCTGGATATCGAAATACAACAATAATAAAATTAATAAATATGTGTGTACGTTTATAGTATTTTTAATGTTGAAAAAAGTGTGCCATACAAAAGAAAAAAATTATGTATGCATAATGTTACTGGTTAACAGGTTGATGGGGAAATATGAAATGTTTGTAAATATTTGTTGTTCAGTAATTTAGATAAACTAAAAACGATCATTATGGTAGCTATTGTTCTTATTATAAACGAAAAACGATGCCGCGATAGTACTTACACAAATATTCCACCTGTTATCATCAACTGGTAGCAATCTATTATGTGTTTCATAATTAACAAGTGCATTATTGAAACTTTTCGAATTTACTTAGAAAGTTTTCCAAGGAAGCTGCATAATAAAATATTTGACGAGCAGTAATAATTATTAAAACACGACCAACATTTACACACAAAATAAGAGAAATTCTTGGCAGGTATATGGATATATGAAATACCTAAAATTACAGTTCTTTATTTAACACAAAATTTCCATTTGCAAAACATCAACAAAAATTTACTTCCTAAACCGATATCAGCTGTTTGAAATTCATGAATTTAGAAATACTGAAATGTAGTTCATGAAACTCAAATCTCACTTATTATGAAAATTGTTGAACTATTAAAATTTCTCTCGATTTATTTCAAATACCGTCCCATATAAATTTTCTACAATGATTATAATTTACTAAGATAGCAAATCGTTTTTCTTTTGTTTTCTATAGAATTGCCCTTAGGTGAAATCTTCGATTCGTTATTCCCATGGCTTTCGGTTAGAATTCCACCAAGTTCGTGAATTTTCCTATTGGGGACAGTGCCATAATTGAATATGGAATATCCCAACTCTTAGCTAGAATGTTGTCTATGAAGATTAAAAACGAACAACAAAAAAACGGTTCAGCATGATTGGCGCGGGTAACCCAGTAAGTAGGGTCGGAAAGGTCAGGTGCGGCGAGCCCGGAAGCCACACCAGGATACAACTCTAGCACGAGCACCGTGCACTTTCACCTCCTGCGAACACTCATATTCACAACATAACGTTAATACCGTACTCATATCTCAGTCAAACAGCGATACCAGCTGTATTTAGTTTAATATTAAGAAGAAAATGTGTCTTACCGATTTTACAGGCTGTTGTTGTTGTTGTTGTTCGGTTAGCACGACGATGTTCACTTTTTCATCTTTCTTTTCCTGTTGTTCACAATTATTGATGACACCATCAACCATATTTTGCTTTGGTCGCAAAATTGGAGAGGTATCAGTAATTTCTGATTTAGCATCTTCAAAGTGGTCGGTTTCCGATGCAATATCCGATGGTCCTTTTTGAATTTGTATAACATTAGCTACTTGAAGAATTGGTTCATTTTTATCGTTCAAATTTTGATGTACTTGAGCATCTTCATATATATCCTCTAATTCGTTTATTTCGCTTTCATTGATAATTTCTTCTAAATACCAGGAACATGTCGGTGATGCCTCTCTATGTGTTGTTTCGTTTGTACTGCGACTCCCAAGGACGCTTTTACATTTTTTAAAGTATTTTTTCACCTTTTTCGTAGCACTCTCTCGTGTTTCTGTTGTTGTCGATGTTGTTGATGTTGTTTCTGCGATATCTTTTGATTTGTTCTCACCAGGGGTTGATTTCCATGATTCTTCATCATAGGTAAGGGCGCGGCGACCAGTAGGTGTTACCTTAAAAAATTAAATGGAAAAAAAATTCAAAATCAAAAGATTTGTAAAGATTAAAATATGCAATTTCATACGAGTAAGATCCTTACAATAATAAATTTCTATCTGCATTTATACGCTTCTCTATTCATTATAATAAATCAATCTGTTTTATATTTCCATGACATTTACGATAGATCAGAAAATCTCTGTTCGCATTATGATAAATGAGATGGATGAATTTGTCACGGTACAAATCAAGATAGAAGGTAATTAAATTAACGAAAACACAACGATAATAATTGTTTTGAAAAACAATATATCGAATTTAGTTGTTGATTAAATACCACCCACGGAAATATCTTTAGTATCATGGTTAAAGGTAGGAAGGAATAATCTCTTTTTTTTCTCATTGTACATCAATAAATAGTGTTTATGATTTCTTTTTCTATGCACGTACATATGTATAGAGTGCACAGTAATAAATAGCTTCATATTGTTGTTGTAAATCATGAGTACTTGTATTTTGAAAGAATTTCTATGAAGAGAGAATGAGATGAAACAAAAAAGCTAAAAGATAATAACTATGTAGGTAGATAGGTAGCAAGAGTTACAAACACAGCCACATGTCTTTATTATTAATGTTATTAAATATCTTCAAAGTTAATGATGGTAGTTATGTTGTTGTTGTTTTCAGGAGGGTCGATCTATAATCATTTATTAATCGCGCTACCAAACACCATTATCTGTTTAGTTTCAATATATTGATTGTTTTGAGTTATTAGTTGATTCGCTTAATTAATTTAGTTCATTGTTTACACGAGTGGAACAACAGCTATAACAACTAAAAACAAACAGAAAGTTTTTGAAGTTGATCCTTTCACGACAAAACAAAAGTGTTAGTTAGATTGAGTTATATATTCACCGGAAGACTTAGACAGATTGTATAGCCACACTAAAAACAACTTTATTTTAAAAAATAGTAGTCAAATATTATTGTTATTAATCACTTAATGTCTGAATGAATAATTTCGTTTACACTCTAAGAGTTTTGTGGGATTATTCAATGAAAGGAAAACATTAACAAGCGTGTATAGATAATTTGATTAGAAAACAATCTCGCATCTGACAACTGGGTGTTGTTGCTATAATTACTTTGCGTTCTGTATCAAATTTCCACATTATAATTTTTCTTATAGCGGTTTTCCTTGAAGCTTTCCCTTGTTTTGAATCTCCAATTAAAATCCGTATGCGGATCATGTATAACATTACATTTCTCTATGTTTGTAATACATCAAATTGCACCTTATTACCTTCAACTCTCACTTATCAACCTGCAGAAATACATATAACTACGAATATACATATATGCGTAATTATTTTATGTATTGGTCGTGAACACGTTGTGTATGTTTGAATGCCAAAGTAAAACGCTTTGAATGACTGACGTTCATCCTATTACTGTCAGTCGCTGAAAACAGTTGAAGAACTTCCTTGAGACTTGTACACACCAGTTGATAGATATGCCAAACAAAATGAATAAGTCGATTTGTAACGAGCTATCGCCAGTTTTGATCTTAACATTTTAAAAGATTTCATGAGTCTCGTTACTACCATCATCAACATCATCATAATCGATATTACACGCCCAATACAGTTGTGAAAACAAGCTTTAATGATTTGCTGATCGATCAATTGATCAATACACATTCCCTACAAGAATTGTAATATTCAGGTCAATAATGACAGAATTGTAATCTTATTTCAACTACTCTCGATCTTTTTAAAAAAAAACAAAAACCAAAACAAGAAGCCAAAACCGTTCACCATTACAGTTTGACAAACTGAAATATGATGTGTTATTGTTTCACATTTTACAGACAATCCAAGAAGCAATCTGATTTCTATAACGTTTCTATTTGTCGAATGTGGAAGATGACAATAATTTGTAGTGACCACAGCCTAACATAATCTTGTCGTAGCACGATATTAATTAGGAAAATTTATATCATAAAAAACATATTATTCAAATGAATTTCACGCAAATTATCCAACAACCCTTACTGGAAATTGAGATTAGATTGAGAATAGAAGGAATTTGTCATCATGTCGTACTGTCTTATTGAAATTTGTCAAATTGAATTACAAGTGCATCAAATTAACTAAGGGATGTTCTACTAGTTTTATAATAAAATAAAGTATTTAGTCATAAATTTCAATTACGGACATGCAATATTGCAATATTTCCAACATAGCATGGAAATAATCACAATACACACGAATTTTTCAATACAATGTTAACGGGGATGTTGTCGTATAAATCAAATTTTGTAATAGTAACGAACAATATGAACTTTCACTAGTTCCTGTTAAATAATACAATATATATATATATATATATATATATATATATATATATATATATTTATATATTTATAATTGACTATTTACAATTGTTATATGCCGCAAAGTAATAACAATTTATTATTCTACATCTTATTAAAATCCTTTTTATATATATATATATATATATATATATATATATATATAAAACTAAATCTTGTTGTTGTTGTTGTTATTAATTTCAGATACTTATAGGGCCGGACCAATCATGAGAATAATTAATTATTCAAAAAATTTTAATACGTCGTAGCCCTATCTTGACGATAGTGCTTGTTAAAGCTTCGATTTTCGGAATTATAATCTTTGGCTCTAATAATTGTAGCCTTGAATGAACAACAAATTAATGACAACCTAATAGAAAGTGCCGGCCCAATAAGCTCATAATAACAATTATAATAAATAACAACCATATAATAAAAACGTATTTTTTCGAAATAATTTCCACATAAATACTTGTAACTCTTATTAATTACAGTTGTATTATTATTATTATTATTATCATTATTATTATTATTTTATTAATTATTGAAAACTTGTAACTTTATGGGGATTATTCGAAATTGTATCTGGCAGAGTGAAAGGCCCCTAGGATGTCGATACATGTCCAATAAGATTTTTTTTATGATAGTAGAGATAAAATACACGTTATATTTGTTGATAAGCAGGTAAAAAGGTCCCGGCATTATCATATTTTTTAATTGTTCAATGTTAATAAACCGTGTACCCATATATCTAGATGTGTGTTAATTAACTTATCAAAATAACCTTAGATCTATATGGTCAAGATAAAAATGGAACTTTTAATTTTAGCAACTTTAATTTAAGCAAAAACAGAATCTTCATTGTCTGTCTAGTGGTATACTTGCAATTAATTGTTGTAACTTGTTGATATGTTGCTTTATATTAATTATATCGGTTTCTAGTCGATTATAAAGCTTCAATCACAATCTTTCTTTCTCCGATCTTTTTTTTTGATAATTAATAAAAGTTTCGTCGGTGATGATTTAGTGCCGTGTCGTGACCATATATGGGTAGGATATTGAAGATTATATCCGAATTATTTGTTCATATATCTGAATAGGATTTCAATCATATTAGGAACGGTCCGGGATTAATAAATCTATGGTAAAAAAGAAACAAAACAAAATCAAGATAATACTTATTTAACGTTGTTATTGCCCAATTACGAAATCTTTTTAACATGATGATACGGAGACTTTCATCGTATGATTTTCAAAATTTGATCACCTTCATGTTTTTTGTTTTTAGAAAACACAACTATCACGTAGCCATTAATTATTGATTAATTAACAAGTAATTTGTTGGGTTTTCTTTTGTCAGGAAATTTATAAAAATCTCAGTTTTTTTGTTAGTAAAAGTTGTCTCGAAAATGAATTATTTTTTTAACTTTGATTACACGCATTTTCTCTTTGAGCGTACATGTTGTATTGAGAGAAATGAGAAAAAACTCTTTATTGTTTGTATTAGATGTGAAAATCGGCACTTTTCCTTTCATATCATTTAGATTCAAGCCGCTGGTGTATTGTTTAATATTAAACTCTCGAATGAATTATTTTCATAAAAATTTATAAATGAATAAAACATTATGAACAAATTATGAATTTTCCGTTTGATCTATCTCACAATCGGATATATGTGTATACACAGTACGATCTTATTTTATCTGTAATGGTTTGTTAATCGCTAATGTATTATAAAAAATTATAGTTCTTAATAAAAAATTCCACCACCGAGGTACAATTACCTGAAGAGTTCAAGGAAGTGATTGCCATGGCCAGTCTTCTTTCTATTCTGTTCAGCTTCTCGATTTAATTGACCAGTTTTAAACGTTTTCTATCTGGTCATATATTTTAGTTTCGGTTCTCAGTTGATCGTCCAATTGACCCTCTTCACATAAATATACCTCCAAATTGTTCTTTTTAAAGTACTCAATAACTTCTTGTCGTTTTTTGTTTAACATCTAAATTTCCAATGTAATTTCACTAAATGTTAATTCTAACCATTACGTTTCTAGTTACTAGTGATAGAGAAGTGACTTTATAGATAATAGTTGAGATATTTGCAAAATTATTGTATACACTAGCGATTAATAATCTTTCACAGATGAAATACGGACCACCTATATGTAGAAGTGTTGCATTATGAAATAAATTTAATTTCACTTATAAACAACCGTTAAATATACCTTTAAGGTATTAATAGGCGATTTTCTGAGCTTTCATTACTTGTACGTAGGTACATATCCAATTCGAATGCATAATGATAACGGAATTTTCAGCTTTCCATCAATTGATTCATGTATAATTTGTACAATTTCATAATTGATCCTTAAACTATTCAATATATCAAAATAGATGTATGGAAGATTTGAATTCAACAATATCGATATGTTGTGTTGGAAACTTTCTTATTGAATTGTAAAAGAGGGTACTTGAAGAAAAGTGAATTGTACAATTATTACTTTTGAGTTATACTTGCAATGTAATCGAATGAATGTATAGTAAAAGGCGTTTATCTTTTATCTAATTATAAAAGTCTTGACAGCTGTTATTATTGAAATAACTTTACACATAACAGCTGCATTTTACACCATCTTGATGTAGTCTTGTTAATATAAACTTTATAATTAACAATAGTACTTAAGAAATTGTTCAAAAATTTCCATTTAATGAATTGATATGCTAACCCGAAACTTTGATTATTATTCATATAATTATCAGATATTTATCTAAAAATCTTTAGCTTTACAATATCACTTTCTATAACTATATATTTATTGTGTATAGTTTTTCATCTTGTCACAAATTAATATTAAAGCACGATTCTCAATTTATCAATAATAAAGCTCCACCTGTGATACCATCAATTATCTCTTTCTCTTCGATAAATAAGTGATTAGGTAATTTCTAATAGCTTTTCTTTAAATGCTGCAGATTCTTTTAATGGCCGTCACTTGATATTGTCAAAACTCTCCGAAATATTCTTGATAAATTGGTGTGTTCGATTCAGTCAAAAGAAAAAATACTTTTATTGAATAGACATTAAATAGACGTCTTTCATTATGTCTTTCTATAAATTTATATACAATGTGTATATAAAGTTTTATCGTGGTTTATCAAATATAAATGATTAATTTAGGTTGAAATGATTGATGATTTGAGTCGGATAAATACCATAAAATTAATGTTACTGTCATCAAGATACTGTATCGAGGTTTTAAATATTTTGTTGTATTATGACGAAACTTTAACTGGCAGATTAAAGCTGAAAGGGAGTCTTTAAAAGAGTCTGTTTTCGCTTTGAATTTAAAAGTCAATAATGACGAAATCATTAATCAGAGACGGTAGTAAAAGTAGATATTTACAAAATGAAGGGGTAGTTATTGGTCGAATTTTGATGACTAAACAGAACTCATTGTCTTATTAATATTAGTTGCATATTAAATCAGTTTGGGCTATGAATAGAATTAAAAGGAAATAATGATGTAATTGTTGTTGAGTTCTTATACAAAACATGCAAATGTCAAAAGTGTATTAAATTTAATTGATTGTTAGAATTCTAGATTATTTAGGTACTTTATAGATTGTTACTGGGTGCCGTTACGTAAAATCGTTGATATAAATTACTAAATTTCATAATTATTGATAGATTTTACGGTTAAACTTTTCATACTGTAGTGAAGTATCTAATCCGAATCCTTACGTAGTCATCTATATTATTTGTAACCAACTTAAAAACTTGCTTATCTGTCCATTATCGACAGTTCCACCATCAAGGAATGCTCTTTATCCACTTTATCAGTTAACTATAACAAGACTTGTTCGTAACTTGTTATCCTGCTGTTACGACAAAAACTTTCTAAGGTCACTTATATTACCTCAGGCAAATTTGGAAAGGGTAGCTAACACCCCTTGTTGAATAACGTAAGGAATTTGATGGCAATGAATTCGTATAGTGCATGATTAAATTATTTACAAATAGTGTTGATGACAATCTAGGAAATCATACGATATCTTCTTTAAAATTGAATCATTAACTGGCATGACAAATTATCTTACGATATGCAATCATTGACTACGATATTTTTCGCATAGCAACGCTTTGCCACAAATCCATACAACAAACCTTGCGTGGACTACATAATCAAAATCCAAGGTTAAAAGGGATATATCGGGGTGGGTGGATGGACCGTAAAAATTACCCACAAAGGAATTGTAATTTTTTATTTTGGTTTAATTTAATTTAATTTAATTTCCAATTTATCATCTTGACAGTAGGTTTGATTAATTTATAAATTTCATGAGATAAGTTAATTTGTTTTTGTAGATAATATAGATATAAATAAATCATAAATAAGACCGCATATTTCAATTTTGCTGTTTTCAATTGCCTAGAAAATTACTTTGATTATTCTATCATCATCATCATTTAATATAAACTATAGTTATATTAAATCTGGAATTACTGTAATCATAATTCTTTGGATTTTATTAAAATCTGTAATAGATAGTGTAGAAAGAAATTCATCGATTCTATATTTAAACAATAATTCAAGACAATCAATTTCATTCACCTTCACCTTTTAGCAATGAAATAGATCAAGATTTGGGGGTGTGACTCTTTTTTGAATGATTTATTTTATCACTAAAATATTTACAAGGTTATACAAAATATTTAGATTGCGGTAGTTTAAATGGGGAATGTGCGTGGTCAGTCCATAAACCTCTAACAATTTATTGAAGAACATTAAGATTAAAAATAAATAAATTTAGTCCATTTACCTTTCTGTGTCTTCTGATCATGATAGAATGACATCAGTATAAACAACACAATACACGTGTGTATAACGTCGCGACGCCCTAAATGGCTGTATAAGCAGTATCTCTTTGTTTTTCTTCCTGCACCACCCAAATATTTAGTTCCGGTCTATTAAACAATCGGTATCGATCACATACTGAACAAAAACCAGCTGTAGAATACACTAATTCAGCCTTATAGATACCACCCTATTTGTGTGAATTGTATGGTATCCAAATATGGCCAATTACGTAAATGAAACGTGACGAGAATCAGCAGGAATTCCTTCAGCAAATAAACTTTTCAATTTATATTACTTTTGTTTTTGGTTTCGCTTATTTCTAAGTAGAAAATATATTGATCTAACTTTACATCGTTTAGTTAGAAAAAGGTAGGTCGCTCGATATTACAGTGAATTATTAACAATTCAGTACCAGATACCAGATAGAATGCAACCCCTTCAAATGACATATTTCACGTGACTTAAACCAGGGCACGTGCTTTTACTGCTAGTTGACATGACACAATATAAAGGGGGTTAGTACAGTCCATTAGAGTTGCAATGAAAACAAATAGAGCGAATTTTTAAATGAATAGCAAATATTTTAAAAGTAATTTAAAACACCCTTTATGGTTTGCATAGTGACTAGGTCAATTTTTGATGACGAAAAGCTTGTATTTTTACAAAACTATTTAGGTCAGTATTTGTGACACAACACAAACAATCAAGATTATAAACAGAAAATTCCTGCCAACTCTTCTATCTATTAACTATAGATTTTAGATGTATTGAACTATCACTGCAAATTTTTCCATTTTTATATTAAATACACACACTAGCACCATCAGAAACGCCCACGATTATTTGTAAACACCACCGTTATTATCGGCAAACAAAATAAGACATTGTTTTCAATTTTTAAACAGATTGAATTTGCGGTCCTTTATTGACAAGAAATATTTCAACATTGATATTACGTTTTGTTTTTTTTTTGATTAAGAACTGTTTGTTATAACTCTGCTACGTACTGCGTTGAGATGTTATTATGGGTTGCGTATAGATTGGCGCCGTGACGTTATACGACCGGCGTCGGCGTCGAGGATATGACGAGCCTGCGCCTCTTTATCAAATTTTCTGTCGAATATATGAATGGAGGTTTTCCTCTTCTATGGAGACATTAAAAGGGAATGAATATAACTATAGTTGAATGAATGATCCTCATTTCAGTAATTGGATTTTTTTCTTTTAATAATTTTGTTGGAAATACTGGATTTAGAATGCTTCCCATGAGACTTAATCGATGATTGAATACGATCTATAATTTCACGATCACGTTTCTGTTTTAAAATCCTTTATAACTGATATTATAAATGTCCTTGTAAGGCGATTTAGTAAAATCATTATCCTGCAGTAATGTTAATGTTACAAAGAAATCACTTTCTCTTTCAAACACAGAACAATGAGACCATTTTTTTAGTTAATTTTTGCATTAAATTAAATTGTTTAGAAATTATATGATGGACATGTATACAGCATGTAAAAAACCTAGTTATATTCATGTTTGTCGACTTAGGGGTCACACCTTTATTCGTAAATCTCACCACAAAATCTCTGATGTAGGTATACTATAAGCATTTATAGGCATATTTGTGGTAAAAGTGCAACGGTACATATTCATTTAAAACATATAAAATAGAAATTTGACAACATTGAAAATTGTTGATTGAATTGATATTAGAACATTTAAATATTTAAATTACTTCCAACCCTTGTTGTGTTGGTGAAATTAACAAGTGAATGCTCCCGGATTTTGCATATCTAAACAAGGGTGAAAATGATTGAGGGGAGAAACTCCAATTCCTATACAACGTTCGAAAGATTTTAATCGAAAACGGTGCCAACGTAACTGAGATGTGTTTCATTCAAAGTTTATCCGGAAATATAAATAAGTGTGACACTTAACTAGTAAGAAAATAGGTAATTTATTTAAATGAACTCGAGTTTTGTAAAAGACCGACGAATTAAAAAATTTTACTGTTAGGTCAATGTCAGATGTGGTTTTCTGATGATAGTGTCAATGTTCAGGTCCGTTCACACATTCCAATAACGTATTCGTTTCGTTGCGTAATATTTCATTAGTGTCAATGTTCGAATCATCCTTATTCTTTCATTAATAGGATGCGGAACTTGCACGTTTTTTGATATGTGTAAAACAGTCTTTAGAGTTGATTTATGATAGTATGTATTATATGAATATATTATCCCGGCTAAAATTGTTTCATATCGACATTAGATCGCCCCAATTCTTTAGAATAATTGCATACAGTTGAGCACAATTAATCGTTATATCGAAACAATCATAAAATAGAAGTGCATGTCAGTGACAACCTATGGGAACAAACAACAATAATAATGCATCAGTTATTGGACTAGAGAAGGTCGATTTTGCAATATTATGGGTGTAGTACACTTAGTGCCCAATCGACCACACCTTCACATCACAACAGATAAATACCCCTTGACATGGCACGCCATTAAATTGCATCATATTGTCTCTTTTACTGTTTCTATATTTACTATATGTAATACGATAAGATTAGTGCCCTCAAGGTATTTATTCTCTTCTTGTCAATTTTTCTATCAACACTATTACCAACAACAATAATCTTTATAGATAACATCAATACAATAATAACCATTAGCAAATAATAATGCAACAATAGATTGGAAACGATTTATCATCGTTGGCCTTTACTTCCACACAACAATTAATAGATCGAACAATTCTATGTATTTGTAAATCAAATAATTCTCTTTTTTTCAAGTACAAATAAAGCGCGAAATAACTGCCATCTATCTCGTAGGTGATGAAATTTCGATTGTAAAAGGATGATGTATATAAGTGCTCACATCTAGGACTGTTAATCTGAAATACAATAGTGAAAGCTGTAAATTTGCGGTTTGTGTCTTTAATTTTTTTTTCATTTTCTAAATAATTAATAACAAAAATCGATAAAATTACAACACTTCCCAAGTAGTTCTACTGGATTTTCATTATAACATAGGTCAAGGTATTCATTCTAATATTAATGAGGTCAATTACAATAAAGATCGATATGTTTAACATAGAACTAGGCTATTTTATTATCATATATCATTTAATAACAATTGGTAGTTATAATAAATAATTTATCTGTTTCTATGTAATTTCAAATCGTTTTGATATTTTTTAGAATTTTTCGACATTTTTCGTTCTACTTACACATAACTAAAAAGGTGCCCATTATTCATGAATCGTACAAAACGTTAATTATAATGGAGAAGTTTCTGAAAATTTATCAATCGCATTGCAAGAATCTAGCTCTTAAGAAAAATCTAATATAACATGCACCATACGATGGACACAAGAGATTAGAGACACTCCTTACATAGTTTCGCCATCATTATGAGTAATATGAAGGATTTTATATTGTAATTCCTTTACGTAACGAATATTTCGGCCTAAATTTGATGATTAATACGAAATCGACCCTTATAAAGAAAATGACTGGAATTTTTTAGACAACTAAGAAAATCAAGACCAATTAGAAAGGAAGCAGTATTGTAATATAAATGATAGAATAAAATGGCAAGTTTAGTCATTGCGATAAATGATCTCGCTTTTAAATTATCTGAAATAAAGGCTTAATTTTTTAATCAGGTCTAATTAAAGTATTAGTTAAGGAGATTCTTCTATTGTATGTAAAATTCAAAATAGTTTCACATAGTAAGTAGATAGTTTTTCTATCACATTTGTCAGACAATAGCTACCGTCATACTCAAACATAAATCTTTACGTTTTAAGATACGTTCCCATGAAATCCAAAACTAGACTTATGAAAATAGAAAAATTTAACTGTTTCTTTTTTCGTTTCGTTTTTAGAAATCCATTCACATATAAACATCAAAATATTTTATAAACAAAAGTTTTAAGAGAAAATTTTCGAATCACGTTATATAAAAGGAGGACAACAAAATTTACAAATATAAACATTAGAATAATCCTGTAAAAAGGTGTGCCAAAGACATTCAGTACTGTTCAAGGAACGATACTATGCACCTACACAGGCGATGGCGGTGCTTTTGACAACTAAATAAAGGAGCGGTTTTCAAGTTGCTGGCAATCAATTTGCCAGAAGTTAAACGACTCAAGTGCCTGTTATTAATGACTCCTTGTATGTAGATAATCGTATTTTATTATTGAAAATCAAACGGAAAGTGGTTTTTAAAAAAACGTATAGACTACAAACAATTCGAGAAATATAGGTAAACAGCCTTTCCATATCAATCACTAAACAATTTAATAAAATTAGGTAGGACAACAGTAAAATCTATATTTGTAATTGATTTCAATGTTTATTGACCGAATTTGCAAGTTAGTGTGAATCATTCGGATTACATAAGTAAACAAATCAATGATTACGACATAATCGGTCTACCCACTTTTTTGAATAACTATGAATAGATGAAGAAAATTGAAGCCTCCACTATTTAGAGGGAAAACAAGCAGTAAATATTCTTAATTATTGTGTGATTTTTCTTTTTAAATAACACTGATTTCAACTTAAACTTGAACTTCTACTGTGACTATTGTTATTCTCCTTAAAAAATTCACAAAGTCTTCGAGATTAATTGCTCGTGTATTCACAGATGATGATTTAATTAAAATCTAAATGTTGATTAAGTTGATCAGTGCTGAAGAAAGTCATTCAATTTAATCAACAATAAGTAGGAAACCACTGTTGTTTGTGCAATTGTTGTTGAATAAAAATGACTGATCTTACAAATTTACGACTATTAATATACGTTTACGGTACAAAATCATTTTTTATTTATAATAAATGTGAATTATTTGTTTAACAAAGAAAAATATTGTTTAAATTGTAAATAATAAATAACTGATAACTGTACAATAATATACGTGTAATCGCACAAACATGTCAATGTTAATGTGGAATTATAACTTTAGTTTTTAATGTATACAATTCCCAAGTTTTAAACAAAAAAGAATTATCCTGGAGAGATTAACAGGAAGTTAAAAGCTTTTACATTCAGTGCACGCTATCTGTTCTCTCTCTATTTGACCATTTCATGTAAAGTCTTTGTGTTAATTCCAGAAACTAGATACTTCCTAAAACAATTTCCTTGTAATATCATCTCTTCACATTACATTTGGAAAAATACTTTCTTCTTTGTTTAAAATTACATTACTAGAGACAACGAAAACTCTCATGATTCACAATCACAAGTTGCAAAGTTGGGAAAGTGTTAATAATACAAATTATAGCGATGAAGTTGATATCAAATTCAATTATACAGAAAAAAAAATCAATTACTATTATTCCCGTAAAAAAAATGAGGTGTAAAATGACACGCGTGAAACTGTTTTATTATAAATTCTATTCCAGTCCGATTATTGAGTGGCTATAATGAATTTGTTCGAAAAACGGTGGTTGAATGCCCGACTCCACCCTTGTTACTATTTCAGGAAGCTATCCATCATGTCAGGGGAACTACCCTCAAACATGCTAGAACTATAACAATACACAAATGAAATAAATATTATCATTATATTGAACAATTGGATTCCGTTTTTTTTTGGTATTATTAGATTAGCTATTTATTCATATTGGTAATTTGAGATGATGTCAGCAAAAAAGACGACAAACAACTTTAAAAGAATTATTATTAATGACGAAATGATTAATGACATTTAAAAATAATCGGAATAAGTAAGTTCAATATCATTGTATTTATATAATATACCTATATATGTGTTTTTTTTTGTAATTTATTCAATTAAATGTAGAGGTTAGCATTTCCGTTTTTATGTTTTATTACGTTTTCATTACAAGAGTAATTTGGCTAGAAGGTGATTTTGAAATTATTTGTTTCAATTTTATAATGTCATTAAGATTCTGTGTGTATTTTCCGCTATTTTACGTCGATTTTATGGTATCCACACCTAGAAGTACTAAATTTAATGTTGTCTACAGTGTGCGCTATTAAATTAAATTAAATTAAATCGATAATGAAAAAGCTTAGTGTATTCAACACAGTATAGAAAGTTTCAATTTTGAATTATTTTCATCAAATATTAGTCATAGTAACTGATGTCAAGGTGTTAGCTGTTTTATTGCAGTTAATTATTTTGTCACTGATATAAATAATGTAGGGCTAAACGATAATTTATATATGGGTTATATGGGTGGTGACAGTTAATTAATAATCTTTTGTTTTGTTTAAATTTTATATCGCTTATAAATTTATCTGCAATTCTAAGAATTCTTAGGTCAGCTAGAAATTTAGCATTGATTTAATCAATAGAGATATTAAATTTATTACAATATCTCAAATAAATAGGTTAAACGTGCTGTACAACGAATTTTTCATATTGTCTTATAATTGATACTTTACTAATAATCGAACTATGCAATGCAATTCAGGTGAATGGCATCGATAGGCCATTTCTGTCCATAGAGATGCTGCAGTTTTTTATATCTTGGACTGTCACAGGCAGACCAAGTCATCTTATAATGTAATTCGAATTTTCAAATATTGACCTGTACAATACCAGCTGACCTGTCACTAACTAATTACTTTTTAAAAGTTCAGATGTAAAACCATTGGAGCTTGAATAAAGTCATGTCAAGTATAAATCAACCGAGGGCTGCTGTCGACCTCTTTCGAATTTTCCAAAACTAACATAAAACTTTTACCGAATATTTCTCTATAAGAGACGAAACAATATTTATTGGTGATGATGATAACCACGACTATAAGAAAACGTTCAAAATACGGTGTGTACTTATCCTCTCACATTCAGTTCTAGATTGTTTCTCTTGCAGATGGACAATCGCCCCGAAGATGCTAATAATTGATAATCGAAACGTTAGTTGAATTGAACGGACCAATTGCGCTACATTCATTTTATATATCTATCATTATTTCTCCATTACAAATGAAATTTCTCTAAATTAACGGAAAGTCGGATATATACATCTGTTCTTAAAAATCAATCATAAATAATTTATCTTTTGTAAACTATGTCGAACAATTAATAAATAACAATAATTAAAACATTCGAAATTAGAAAATTGATTATCTATCATCAATTATATATGTTGCATTATCATTATTACTATTGCTGAACAAGTTATGATGTAAGTGGTTCATACATGTAATCAATTGTTATTACATAAATTTAAAACATCATATAGAAATCTATCAATTAAAAAGAACATACCATACCGTTAATTAATTATAAATAATTAACGTAAATTGTTAAGATTTTAACAGAATTTCCTGAACGAATCTCATATTAATTTCTATAGAATTAGTCGAGGATACTATAACATTAATAAACAACACCTTCTTATCATCATTGATGTGAATAATATTGATATCTGCCAAAAAGAAAAAATCAAATAGCGGTTGTTGAACTGTCGCCAACAATATTATTTTACTTACATACATATTTACAATAAATTGCTTAAGACTTTCGTTGACATTATCTTAACACAATCTTTTTTTTTTATGTGTACGACTGTGTACGTTATATCTATTATTAACATGAAAAACAATGAGCTTAGTAACAATAATGTCGTCTACAGTTAGAAAAATAAGTCATTTTGTACAGATATCAAATGTTCGCTAAGAAGACAAGCGTTGATCCTTCAAGTCGGATATTAACACTTAACGCTTTTAGAATTATTTATATTGAAGGACGAATAAACGGTTAAGTTAACAACGTTTCTACAAATATTTGTTAAATTGTAAAAGTTTAATGTGTGGTTACTTGAAGGTATATTTTCAGATATGCTCGAGAATCTGTAGTTATCTTGAAAGAAATCAAAAGTTGTGATATCGTGACAATTACAAGATCTTATTAAAATCAGACAGGTAAAGATCGTGATTGTTTTGTAGGGTATCACTTAATAATAATAATAATAATAATAAAGATCTGGGCCATTTTTGATGTGAAATAATCGTTTTCTTATAATTTTCACCCAAAATAAAAGAAGTAGGTGACTTGGTTTACATGATAAAAATTTTTTGATGTGAATTTCTTTTGTAGACGACAAAAACCACAAAATATATATTCGTTCATATTCAAATGCTAAACATACCTATATAGCCTTGAATTGTCATTACAATGGAAATATATGAATTGAAAATATAATAAATTGTTGACCTACCGCTGATCCGTTCAGTCCAAGTCTGATCCTGGAGTATTTTTTCATAACAACTCTCCAAACGACATATGCCATTTTCGTTATTATGTTCACAAATCATTGGTGTTTTATTAGCGAAAATTAGGAAATTTTTCTGTTAAACAAAATGAAGGTCTCTAACAATTAGTACAATTATAATGGTGATAAATATGCCACAATTTGGCGGTCACTTTTAATTTTAGGTCAATTTTTTATGTGTCTCAAATACTAGAACAAATGAAAATATTAAGTGAGCTTATATTAAATAAAAACTGTAATGAATTCAAGCGTCTTTTAAAAAAAAATGATTACTGCGATAATTATATTTGCTCAACACCAAGTTTTCTGTTTGTTCATCATAAAATTATACCAAATTGAATTTATAGCCAACAAGAAACACACACACAGACACACACACATAACATTCCCTTATATATACACACAGATGAGTTGACATTACGATTTCCGGAAGTTCCATTTAAAAGTTCAGACTTTAAACAGATTTTAAAAACAACCAACACGAACACAATTATTAGGGAAAAATCACAATTTCAATATTTTCTTTTTACCAATTTTATTAACATTGATCGTTGTTATTTTTAGAATTTCTTGTATACATCGGCGTGAATTCTAACGGTCCAACTGGATTTATCTGTTTTTGTTTTTAATTTCAATGTCAGCGGATTCGAAACCGGACAAAAACAATGGCACTACAGCCACCAGTGGCAAAGGTGAAGGTTCATCCATCCACTTGGACGCGCGCGAAACAGACGACTGCGGCTCAAATACACGTGGTCTGTATACGTTGTATATGTATTATATGCGCTAAACAACGTCGATTGTTTGTTGAGATAATAAATAGCAAAATTTATTGTATCAAAGAAGGATACAATATATATAATGTTCGAATTGAATTGAATTTGATGGGTAAAATAGTGGAGGATTTTATTTGTTAAACATAAACGGACAACGGAGGGGCTTTTTTACATAGATTTCAATTCATTAATTATTTCGTCAAATCCGTCTGGAGGTGTGTCTAACTAAATACATAAATATTAAATGAACAAGAAAACTTGCAATATATTTTGATTTGCAATTAGTTTTATTATAGCGATCAGGATACTGGTATAAAATTATTTATTCATGTTAGGCACATGGCCTTCATGGTTCGAAGAAGACCTCTGAATATAGAATAAACCTATCTGGAACTGTCACATCTATAATTCGCCCATTCTTTGATACTAACAATTAGATCGTAATTTTATAGTAGAAAATCTTACGAAACTTGAAATAAAACCAAATTAGAACAAGCGAGAGTAATTGAATTTCAAAATTACGAACATTCTCTAATTAAAATTAACTACTTATTGTATTATAAAACATCGAAACATTATTGTATTGCTGCTAAGAATTCGTTTCAAAACAAACAAAAAATTGTCACAATGTTTTCGTTTTTTGTTTATCATCTGTTTATCACTCAATATTTCACCGTTTTGTCTGTTATAAAGTGCGAATTTCTTAAACATGAAAGAGTTGAAGAATAAATTCCGTATCATTAGTTGTCCAATATAAAAACTTTACAAACCTGTCGAATATCGCCAAATTTCCTCAAATTGTAATGAAAGTTTTAACAGTTTAGCCGAACTTGAATCGTATCTGATACAGCAAAGCTTGTATCTTACAGCCATCGTATGAACATTTCTGGGGTAAATGGAATTTCCTTGCGCATAGTTTTAAAATATAGGTTTTCCTATAATTCTTAGAATTCCCAAGATGAACATTCTCAGATCCGAGCTCGATTATTAACGCTATAAAGACTTTTCATTAAACTTTGGTTCCCCCAAGACAAACACATTTTTCCTTTTAATTTAATTATTACACTTCTAGTAGATTAAAGTGGTGTTTTTAGAGAGAATTTACCGTAGAAGAGCACAAAAATTCTATTTGTAAAATAAATGTCATACAATAACGACGCTCAATGATTTCAATATAATTAAATGATAATAGAGATAGAGATGAAGATCACTATTGTTCTAAAGCTGCTAAAGCAGTAGAATTGACTTCTAAAAATAAATAGTCTTGGACCTCTAAATGTAAATCTCATCTTTTAAGTTTAGTTTACTTCGATTCGGTCGAGTTTTTTTTGCCACTTCAAAGTCGACCAAATGAATTTTCAAATAAAAGAGAGACAATGTGAGAAATCGCTAGTTTTTCGATAGTCTTCAAAAATAAAATTTGAAATGAAATAGAGTTTAAGATATTTTATTGAAAGAATTATTGATCGAACACAGAAAGCTGTTTCGTTCATTTCAATTTGAGATAAATTTGTCTGTATCCACACAAACAACTCTTGAATATATTATAAACATTAAATATTTATGTTAATTGCTCAATTGATTGAATTTAGCAAAAACTTTGGATATTATTTTTATTTATTTGCAATTTAGAAGTTGTTTTTTTTTATATTAAATAAAGTTTGTATCATTGAACACGCAACTCTAGAGGCATATTCACCTTCCTACTAAAATCATTTAAATTATGTACAAAAATTACAAAAGTTACATTTTCTAGCTTTAGTGTCGTTTTGCGTGATATTTAATATTCCCCATGTTCATTTCGATCTAAACGATTTATGTCAATTATTCAGAATGTATCTGGCGCCAAGCAGCACAATTTCAGCTCTTTCAACTTGAATAGCTAAATTCGATTTACTGCATATTCCATTTATATGTACATATCGTAGATAATTTGAAATAGACATATACGTTTTACTTATAATCTTTACAACATGCGAAAGATCTGATAATAGTTTGACAGTATAAAAATTTTATAGAATGCGGTAATAATAAAGCCATATTTGTAAAGTCTGTAAGACTTTTTTCATATATATATGTAAATGTATAAAAAATTACTTTATCTATTTAACATGTATGACTCGTACGGATAATATTACAAACTTGCCTATTCCTGGACATATTTGTATACTAACAAATGTATACATACTCCATGGATATTCACAAGAAAAACAAAAATAGCTATCTGTCTATCCTTCGGCGTTCTTTCGGAGGATATCATTTCCTGTCAGCTATTAAACAGGCACTATAATAAGTCTTGTAGTAAGTAATATTTCAACATAATTTTATAGTTAAAATGGAGAAATCAACAAAGAAGAATTATTAATTATGAAATATACGCAAAATTTTACAGCTTTACCGATACTGTAAAAATACATAACTCCTGTATAATTTATTAAGACAGAAATGAATTTGTATATATTTATCCTTTAAAAATTCGCGAGAATATTTCCATGTAAGTACTTTATACCGACAGGCGGTTTTAATCGAGGAAAAATTACAAATTCTAATCTGATTCATCTAAGAAAAATTGTTACATGGAATTGAATCAGTTTAAATCAGTAGAACGTCATCGTCACTAAATGTTAGCAAACGCTCAACTGTTAGGATGTCTAGAAAGTAACCTAAGGATGCCTTACGATTTATGGTTCACTTATTTAATAGAAAACCCGGAAAGTTTCGACAAAAATCTATTCTTCCAGTATTTCGTTTTTTTCTTTAGTTTCCTCTCATACGAAGCGATTAATGTCACTTTAACTAGTGGCGGCATACTTATGCAGGTCTTGATAGTCAAAATTGACGACTGAGTTGATAACGTTTAGATAGCATGTAAATTAGAAATGACACGAATATAATCTAACTTCCTTTTTATTAGAACTGTAAATTTACAGTTTTCAGAGAGAGCGATAAATCTGAAATATGATTCCTATTGTTAGCTATGGAAAATTAAAAATTGTCTCTCAAACATGCATGGTAGATAGAAACAACATTTCAATAGACACAAATCAGTTGTCTGAGTTTCCAGAGATAACGAGCTCGCTGACATAAAAGCTCTACATGAATTGATGGTCAAACTGTTTTGGCAACTACTATATAAACCCACACCCATTTCACTAGAAAATAGTATAATTGTCTATTAAATTTCAAAATTAGAATTATCTATAGATGAATTACAACAAAGATGATACAATGCAAAAGAGATGCCGAATAGTGATATTTACGCGACAGTGGACTTGCTGAACATATTTGGTTTATCAACAACAAGGTTAAAGCGTGATGATCGAGCACAATGGTAATAACAACTATACTTATGTAGTTTTATTTTTGTATATAAAACTTTCGTCACGGTTAGTTAATAGAGTAGTTGAATTTAGAAAATAAACATTATCGATTATAGATAGATGTTGAAAATCGAAGATCTTGTTGTTTTAAATAGCTACACTTTCTAGCAATCATCGATATTTAAATAGAGTTATTATCCTGAATTTTGTTTTCAAAATCGTCTAACAACTGTAAATATGTGTCGATAATAACGTAAATATATTTATAGGTGAAAGTAAGACATCAAAATAGAGGATACAACGGAATTAAAGAATAAAACGAGTAAAAAAAATGCAACACAATCACATCGCCGACTAGGCTTTTCCAACAATTTGCATTTGACTCAAGTCAAAGGTGAGACAGGTCTAGATCGCAAACACGTACAAAATATATATCAAGATACAGTTTCCTATCTAGTTTGTTGTTCTATGTATATAAAACTGTACAATCGGTCATTGTTAGTTTACAACAACTAGCAAAAATACTATCATGTTGACGGAATTCACCGCAAGTACAACAATAGAAGGATGTTACTTTGATTTTCTTTCAAAAAAAATTCTGTTATTTAAAAGTACTTTTAAGTAAACAAAACAAAATGAGTCTATTGAGAATAATTTTAGAAATGAAAAGGTGACGTGGCCCCACATTAACATGATTGAATTGTTATTTAAATGAATTAAAAAGGCGTATCATTCACATATTGTGTCCCATCTGTAATGGTAATGGGCGATTTCTCTTTCGAATTCAATTTTATTGCCATTCTCAAGGTTGCCAAAACAACAACAACCTACACCCACCCAGCCGTGGAAAAAAGAACTGATCAACAATATTTGATTTTTTCTATAAATTAGAGAAAAAATTCCATATTTTCCCATGAAATATGCAAAATATCTAGGCTATTACCGCTATAATCTACGCCTACATAATGTGTTAAGGTTACGAATTTTTACCATCATCTCTCTATATGGTAATATTACCATATTTTTATTCATATAACTGGTACTTATTTAAATATGTACATATTTCATAAAATTAGCACCTAATGTAATTCTCATAACACGGTTTTCAGTATGTCTTTGGGACAGTCAAAGTAATATAACTCTAAAGATAGTTTGAACTGTGCGTATTTATACCAGAAACAATACATTGGAACATAAAAGCCAGCTAACCACAAACTTAAATATCATCAACGATTAGAGTCATGTGGATAAGAGTTATTACAAACTAAGTGCAATCAAAATTATTAGATGATAATAAAACAAGATAAGTCAAATTTGTCATCGTTCCAACAACATGCTCGATTAGCTACATACCCTAATTGCAATCGTATTAATTATTTGTCGTCAAAAGAGGAATACATTTTTAATATTTTCAAGACGACAAAAAAACTGCACTTCAGCGTGACAAAAGATTTCTTCACTAGTGGCTAAAAACTTGCATGATGCTTGATGTATTGTGAAGGAGTGGAAAATATTTGTCTAATGATGTAATGATGATAGACAAATTCTTTTGTGCAATACTTCTGTAAAAGAATTTACGATAAAAAAACTTGCCTAATTTGTAATGAAATTAAAAACTAGCCCGTTAATGTTCATTGATTGTCTATGGAACTTTTGATGTGCATTCAATGGAACATACAATAATTTTCGTGATTAATAATGTATTCATTATAGATTTTGTGGGTTCAAGTGAGGCAAACACTTTTTTTATTACATCAAAAGGCATTTGCGACATTTGAGAATTCTCGTTTTTTAGTTTCTTTATTTCTCAATATCCATTTGGTCAGCATGGTGAACAATCAATATTCTTTGATAACGAACACAGTGATAAGAATGATGGAGAGTTCTCACGATAGATAATTAAATTTATAGTGACAAATAGTGTAAATGACTACGTAGAATAGTGAACTGTTTTTACAAAACAGTTTTGTGACTATAGTGCTTAGTGGTTCCAATATTTTCAGGCTTTGAGAACGGTCTACTTTGTTCAGAAAATCGAGGACTTCACGTTTTCCTCTAGTTGAAAGAAAAATTAAGAAACAATATACTTTTGTTTAATATTTGTCTCAAGTAGGATAAAAAATTAAAATTTTTTTGCATCAAAGACAAAAGGGAAAGTAAAAGTAGTTTCTCAATACAACACACTAAAAACAGATATAAATAATAACAACAACAAACACTTAAACAATAACATCTTAATATTACAAACATAAAATTTCCGACATCTATTTATTTATTTACCTATTGTATTATGAACCAAATCAGTCTACCCAGATACTAATGCACCTTTTAATTAAATTGTTTAATTTGATTGTTAATTATTACTGTTAAAATAATAGGTAGGTTGATAACAGTAGGCGAACGTCAACTTTTACCCCACATCTTAACACCATTTTCACAAATGGAAAATGTCATTTGCGGTTGGTTATATTGTACATGCAAAATTAATTTCTATCATCATCTATTTGCAATAATTAACTATACTCACTACAATGGCGAGAAAGCTATTATAATTTTATGCTAATTAAAATTTAATATAATTGAAGAATTTGCGGCATTTGCATCCTTGTGTTTAGAAATTTTATTGAACACAATAATTCTCTTCTAGAATTAAACTATTGAAAGAACACCATCGGCTAGTCTTTAAATAATTCCGTCTATGTCCAGACGATGTTACGCCCATTTATTGATTATTTTATACTGTTCGTGTTTACATACCGGTATAAATAAATGTCTTATTGATAAATGATCTAAAGCTCATAATTTTAACACGTCTGTTAGGTTCATGTTAGCTGTGGCATATAATTCCCATTCCAATTCCAATGTTCACTTAATATCGAAAATACTTTAAAAATTCTCTCTAATCAAACACCTGGATGTAATGGTGTAGACTTGTTAGGATTATAAATACTATGTTATACAGAGAATTGCAAACAAGATGTTTCACTATGTCACTTGTGTATCATTGTGGAATAATATGCAAATATCCGGTCTTCTCATTCAAATCGTTTAGAAATAAATTCCAATGATTATTATCTGTACATTGTCGTGTCATTGATCTTCAATTGATAAACAGATAGAAGAAAAAATCCCACATTAACCTAAAGTCCTAGATTAACGATGGCAAAAGGTGATATACCTAATTGTTGAGATCGTGTCTGTGTTTATAAGGCGAATACAAATTGAGATTCGCGCACGATCGCTTAATATTCAACATGAGTAAGGATAACAAAAGACCCTGCTATGTACCGTAATACCGTTACAATTGCTTTATATAAATATGGGAAAATTTCTACAACATTTAATAAAATAAAATTAGATTTCTTGTAAAATTTCTAATGTTATGCAACAATAATGGAATAAATCAGCCGATTCTTCCTGTTATACAAATTTATGACTGAACGTAGTCATACATTTATTGAAAATTTCGATAATTTTAACACTTACCTCATAGGAATATTTGGAAGTTACGCCAATTTTTGAAAATATATCCAACATATCGGCCGCGTCTTCATTACAATTGCCACAAAACATTATTTAAATTTTCTATTTTCGACAGTTTTCCACTGACAGAACATTAACACAAAAGCACATGTTAGATTACAAGAACAGGTAGTAAATGTTATTTCAATAACGTTTGGCACTACATATTGAATTTGTTTTAAAATTTCAACGGTGTACAAAAAACATTTCAAACATTTTATAAATAGAATTTGATTTTTTGACGTAAGAATAAACAGATAAGAATTATTATTAGACAAATGTGAGATTCTATAAATATTCGAGGGTGTTTTAATGCTCTTTTTATTCCATATTTTTTATATTCGAAATACATCTGCAACGGGTCAAGGCTTATAAACCAATAATTTTCAAATTAACTGCGAATTTTAATTATTTTCGATACGTAGAGGTGAAGGTTTATTCAAAATATTATTTATCAAAACGCATTTTTATTATCATCTTTATTTATGAAAAGAAATTTGATGTGAATGTTGACCTGTTTGGTGTAATGTAAACTATTGTTTTATCAAATAGTTTAACAAAAATAACCGTTACATGAACAATTCGATGTACTCCAATTGAGTTAGAAAGTAATTCGTAAGAAATTAACAAAGCATTTCGATGTGATAATCGATAGATTTCGTATCTGGACATTATTTAATCATTTTGGTTGTGCCTGTTTCGTAGAAATGGTAGAAATTCAGTTACTTGTTGGGCGTTTATTGTTTAGATAATGGATTAGAGGTGTTTTTGAGGGCATAACATACTTCTTCAAAATTACATTACCATCGAAAAAAAGACAAGTGTAGGTTGTATTTTAGAAAAAAAGGCAATAAAAACGATTAAATGGTAATACGTGGGATAATAATTTGTCGTGTGTCCATTATTTATGGTAAAGATTATTTATAGTTTCTTTGGGTATTGTCCACCAATGTTCCTATAATTTTTAATTCATCTTTGCCTACTGTTGTAGACCGTTTTGGATTTTCTCAACAGTTAATTTACTGTTAAATTGTTTCAGATGGTGACTCCAGAGCTGACTAAAGATGGTAAGTGTTACTTTTAGTTTATTATTATATATCAGATAAGAACAAATTGTTAGGTGAATCTTCCCATCGTTTTTGTTTCTTCTACATTATAGCGAAAAAATAATTGAATATTCTCAAAGCAGAAGATAATTATCGGAATCTACAATCGTTTGATAGTAATGAACTGATTATTTACTCTTATAAGTTTTTATAATTCTCAATTAATAATCTTCTTCAAGCATGACTCTAGAAGCTATATAGCAAAAGCCCAAAGGCGTACGCGAAATTAATAATTAATAATTCGGATAAATGGCCTCTTTTGAGTAAAATATTGTGATTATATGCTGCCATATAAAGGAGTTTTATCTATGATAGAAGAGAACTGTTGTCTTTGTTCGTTAGACGTTTGTTAACGCCGAATGAACGTTCGAAACTTGCGATTTGAAATTTCCTATTTTATAAGATACAAAGGAAATTATCTAAATTTACTATGATTTTACGGAAATCCCTGTAAGGTTTTTGGTGAGCGTAATCTACTGTTAATTTACAGCACTACTATTACTTTTTGAATTGATTCATAGATGGTACTGCAGGATACTTTATTACTAATGTTCAACAATCCAAAATCAGTAAAAAGTTATATATTTAAATTAATTAAATATACAATGAAATTCAGCAACAAATATTGATAAAAGGACATTTTTTTTTTAAACATGCGAAATCATAGACTTCATTACAACGAATCGTATAACGTTGTATCCATAAGATTTGTATTTCAACAAAAAAAAAGAAACAAAAAGATACACACAAAAATTTTCATATTTACCACTCACTCCGTGTTGAATTTTTTATAATAAACAATTATCATTTTTTGTTTTTCTTTGAAAATCGTTTCGTAATCCATTTCGGTATTCTTTTTCGTATTTGATCTGCCAATTGCCTATAAACCATAATAATTAAAACCGGTATAGCTAACAATTCATTATTGAACAAATATAACCAACTGGCTACAACAAACATTGCTAAATCAGTAATATAATCAACAACTCCACGAACTTTAATTTCAGCTTTTGCCATTAATTCTTCTTGTCTAGCCCGTTCTGTGGATGATGAGGTCCTTGTATTACTTGAATAACCACTATTTATTTCAAATCCAATTGATGTTTGTGTCATTGTCTCTTTTAACATTGGTCTACGTTTAACTAATGGTATTGGTGATGGTGACTTACTTCTTCCCCTTGTAATTGTAGCTACATTTCGTTTCATTGGTGATGGTGATGATCTTCTTGTGTCACTCCAATTTTCTAAACGTGTTGGTGATTTTGATGGTGTTTTAGATCGTTTCGCTGATTTCCTTTGGTATTTTTGTGTATTACGGCCACGTTGTGGTGTTGGTGAACGTTTTTGAAGTATCGGTGATGGTGAGCGTTCTTTCATTGTAGTGTTTTGTATATTTAAAATTTTGATAGGAGAGCTATTTTTTTCAATCGCAGTTGGACGTTGTATTTCATCAACTATAGTATCTTTTTGTTCTATAGTTAGACTATTTTTACGTGGTGATTGTATACCATAATTTCGACCCCAATCATCTACTTTTACTGATTCCTGTGACGACGAAGGCTTACTATCAGATACTGATAGTTTCTGAGCTTCGTCACTCTTATTATTTTGTAAAACATTAGTTTGAATTGATTTGTTTTCATTATTTGGAATGCTTTTCTTTCGTTTTTGACTAAAAGTTCGTACAATATCTCCGTAGTGATCAATAACAACTTTTGATTCTTCATCATCTTTAGTTTTGAAAATACTTTCAGAGATAACAATACTAGCAGCTGTTAATCCTGTAAGTTGTGCTACTGCCGATATATTTTTACCAGGTGTTACAGCATTCATTGTAGATGGTAGAATACTAGATAAATCTTGTTCAATTTGAGTATCACTGTCTATTTGTGGTATTAAAGAAGTTGATCTTTGTCGACCTTGATAATGACTTATCGAAATATCATCCGTCACTGAGTCAACAAGTGATGATGACCGCTGTCTACCTAGAACATTATTTTGTCCATTACCTGGCATTGGAGAATGAGATCTAATTTTAGTCTTCGATGATGTGTTCTTGTCTATTTTTGGTTGTACTATATCTTGAGTTTTCTCTTAATTCTCTTTAGTATCGGTTTTGGAATAAAATTCGGATCAGGTAACTTATTTCGTTTAGTTAGAATCTCAAATGGTTCATTACTTATTGGTTTCTTGGTAGTTGTCATTACACCTGGATGATAGATTTCTTCTTCTTCCTCATCACTATAAACTCGTCTTGTAGGCTCATTAATTTGTTCATCTTCCGAAGATTCCTCTTCGGTAACGCTTTCTTCATAATCTTCTAACCATTTTTCTTCGTCTACCACTTCAATACTACGTTTTTCAAAACTAGATTGTTGTTGTTGTGTCATTTTGTTTCGAATTTTCTCAAATTCTTGTTCCTCTTTCTCTTCAGATTTTGATCGTTGCTTTGTGATTACTGCTTTTTGTTTTATTCCAACATTATTAGTAGTATTTTGCAACAAATTTTCTTGTAAATTGTCAGACTCTTTAGAACTCTTCAAACTATATCTTCGTTGCGCCCATAAAGTTCTCTTTTGAGCAACACCACCTGCTGATAAACGTCGACCAGATTGTCGTCGTTCTAAACCAACAATATTTTGAGTATCTTTCGAATTAATTTGAATTCTTGGTATGTCGAGATGGTGTTGCTCGTCTTGACTTAATCGTCTTCTTTTATCTAAATCTACTTCTTCAGCTGCTGCTGCTTCATTGAATCGCATCATTGCTCGTTCATGGAGAAGTTCCGTAGAACTTGATGCTTGTCTCAAATTCTCAAACAATGGAGGTTCAACTCCAAGTTCAGGTGCTGATAAAGACATTGGTGGCGGTATTGCCTCATAATCAAAACTGAATTGAAAATCGGGGTATCTTTGTTGTGCTAAAAATCGAAAGTTTACAAAATGCAATACTGCAAATTAATTTCTTACCTTTCTCGTGACCATCAGGATATAATACTAACATGAATTCCGAACTTTCACCTAAATTATCTGAGTTTTCTCTTGATAAAAACCCTCTCCATTTTGGATTAGACGCTTGACTCTTTTGTTCATTACTATTTGACATTTTACTTCTCTGTTCAACATCACTGAGATTCTTAGTTTCCGAAATTTTCAAATTTTTTGATTCTTTTTGTACTGGAGTAGAAGTATATGATCGTTCAGAACTACTTGATGATATCTGATTCTTCGGCAAGTCTAATTCAGTTTTTCTTACTTTTATTTCAGGACTTCCGTAAGATAATTCTCTAGCAATTGAAGCTCTATCCATGATTGTCTCAGTTACAAGATTGCCCGGTTTTCGTATGGTTTGTGGTGATATTTCTGGTGTTTTTGGTGGACTTTTAATTTTAGTTCTTTCCGGCCGTTTCGGAGGTTCAACATCATGAATTACTGGTTGATAGGTGATTTCAGCTTTTGTTGTTGAATGAGATCTGGGTTGGCCTTTAGTTTTTCGTCGAGCAGATGCAATTGGTGTACCAGTAATTTCGTCAATTATATCTTTCGGTTGACTTCTACTACGGATTTGTGGTGTTGTTATACCGCGTTTATGATCAGGGATGAAAATAACTTCAGATTCTTCACTTGGATCGCTAACACCATACGGACTTTCAGCTTTAATACGGAATTTATATTCACTACCTTCAATTAAATCGCCAAGAATTGTTGTTAATTGTCGACTAGTTGCAGCTTTCAACCAAACATTCCATCCTAATCTATAATATTCAACTATATAATTGCCGATTTTACAGCCACCATCATCGTCTGGTGTTTTCCAAGAAAGTGTAACAGATCGTCCTAGTGTCATAACAACACGAGCTCTACCCGGTGGTGATGGTTTATCAGTAATTGTTACTAGAAACGATGCGATATCTTCACCAATTTTATTAACAGCTTTAATTTGATATTCGCCACGATCAAAGCGACGAGCATCAGTTATTTTCAAAATTGAACATTTATCAATATATTCAACTTCATATCGATCGTTATTTTGTATCGATTCTCCATTATGTGTCCAAAAAACTAATGGAGTCGGACGTCCAACAACTGAGACTTTCAATCGAATTACTTCGCCAATTTCAAATAATAAACCATCTTCATATTGTCGTGGTAATCGAATAGTGGGCGGTGCTTCTAATGTTAATCGAGCTATTGTAGAGGAATGTCCAGCTTTATTTGTTGCTGTACATTTAATTTCACCCTCATCTGTTAAAGCACTTTGATGTATCGTTAAAATACTTTTATCTTGTTCAGTGAGAATTCTCGTTCGTCTTGAACTAAATATTTCAAAACCATCTTTAAACCAACAAATTTTTGGTATTGGTTGTCCTAAATAATGGACAACAAATTCAACTTTTTCATTCTCTAAAACAACAGTATCTTGTAATTCTTCTGTAAATTTTGGTGCTGTAATTGCATGTTTTTGTAATGTTACTGTTAATGGTTCAGATATTTCACTTGGATCAGATAGACCAACAGCATTTTCAGCAGTAACACGAAATTGATAGCGCCAACCCGGTTCTAAACCACTTAATGATAATTCTGGTGATTGTGTTAGAAATGGTGATGCACGCACCCAATGTGGTGAACCCGTACGACGATGTTCAACTAAATAACCAGTAATTGGTGAACCACCATCACGAAGTGGTTTTGTCCAACGAATTGTTACTAAATCGGGAGTTAATTCATTATCAGCAGCTAAGAATGGCTTGCCAGGTGGTTGTGGACGATCTGGAATTGATAAAGGACAAAAATTCAAAACAAAATCATTATGAATTATTGTTGGTTGCTAGCCGTT
This sequence comes from Meloe dianella, assembly GCA_028455855.1. Classification (NCBI taxonomy): domain Eukaryota; kingdom Metazoa; phylum Arthropoda; class Insecta; order Coleoptera; family Meloidae; genus Meloe; species Meloe dianella. The sequence continues at coordinate 2,909,867 of JAPTHL010000039.1, forward strand.
GTTGGCATCCTTCGGTATGGCATGAAAATAGCTCTATTTAAAATTTTAATTGTAGAAACGAATCCGTTACTGATATTATTTGAACGTATGAATCATGAAAACTTTATTACTTATGGAACAATTTGATGAATTAAAGATAAACATAAGCAATTTTTAACTTTCTATTTATAGAATTTCGATAGACAAACTATAATCCAAAAGTAACTTTCACACTTTCCGATATTTAGTGAAAACTCTGTCTATAATTTTGTACATTCTCTCAACCTCCTCTGACAGGAACACACAGATAGTATTAGTTGTGACAAAAATATACACACATACAAGCACAGATTCAAAACAGATTTATCCCAGAAATAAAACACTCTAATCTAGTGTAATCATTTGACGAAAAATTAATAAATCTTTTACTCTCAATCATTTTTAGATAGATTAAGTTAACGCGACATTAAATAAATTTAAATACCTGCAGCTTTCCAATGTACTTGTTTTTTATTTTTTGTTCGTGGATGGGGCTTTACGTGTGTGTTCCCCATAGTACACTATCACATCCAGACCGACATTATTACGTTTCTATGCCAGTATGTTTTAAATTTAGACGAGACTTACCAACATTTAAAATAGAAAATTTTCAAATCAACCGCGAGAAAAACAAAATCATTTCAAATATAAACAATAAAATCAACAATATCTAGCAGCCTAATTAGTTGTTTACATGACAACATATCAACAAATTGAAAAAATCGGTGTGAATTACACAAATTTATCAATCTCGAAAATGGTGATATTTATTATATTTCACTCAATTATAATTATTTTTCCGTTATTTTTCATTATTTCTACAGTTCAGATTAATATTACTTTGTGCATTCTGTTGTGGAGTTTGGTTGGCACCTTCTTCGTTTCCAATCGATCATTTTTCAAACAGCATCCCGTTTAAGGACCTCTCTGAATTGATAAAGCGCCATTTAATTGAGGACAATGGATTCAAAGCTGGTATTAAATACTTTAAGACCTCAGAATGGCAAAAGATGGTTTCAGATTTGCGACAATCACCAGATTGGCAAAACTATAAAAAACATGTTCGTGAAGTTGGTATCGATATTGATTACTATATTCAACATATGGAAAATTGTTTAAATTCAACTGATACTTCGGCATTTGATGTTGATGAATCTCAAGCGAATTTTGATAATTTCATAACTGATTTGACTAAAGATTATAGTATTTATTTGATCGAAGCATTCCATCAAATATCTACCGATAATGTGTTGAAATCTTATATGGAAAAAATTACGGATGATAAAAGTTTAAATTTAATGAAGAGCGCTTTAGAAACTCCAGAAATGAAGGTTATTGTAGATAAATTGGAGAGTTTCAATTTACCTGTTAAGAATCTTCTGAGTTTTGTTCATTCAATATTACGTAGAAATGTTGATAATTAAGCAATTTAATTAGAATTTTTTCGTAAGGATTTTCAGTATTGCTTATTCAGTATAGTTTTTGTTTCTTAAGTACATGTTGTATGTATGTTTAAATAAAACTGTTGTTTTGATATGCATAAAAAGGCTTAGTTTATTGACAAATATTACACATTACAACAGTTCGTTTAGTTTAGTTCCATCCTAAGAATTTATAGATTTTATTTAAAGTCGCATCAATATCAATACCCCAATCTCTTAATTGTTGGGCCAAACGTTGAACTTCGCTAATGGCACGGACATCTTCAACTAATTGATGGGTATTTTCACTCTTTATTTCAGTAACGAATTCAGCAAAATCTTTACTGGTCAACAATTTTTCAGCAAACAAAGCGAGCAATTTTTCCTTAGGAAAAATTGCTTTGATCTCTGCAATAATACCTTTTAGGTTGCCAGCACCTTCAGTCTGTCCTGGTTTCAAATTAGCAATAACATCGTGCACGTGAGTTGCCCATTTGTCTACATCGACATTGCGTGCAGTTAACCATGCTTTAAGCTCTTGCCATTTAGGATTATCTCGGACAGTTTGTACAATTTGAGCCCATTTATCGCTTTGTAAATAAACAATAAGAGTATTGAGTTGTGCATCGTCATCTAGATGGTTAACAATAATATTGAGAATTTCCTGTTTAGGTACTAATTCCGCAAATTCATGAAGATCATCAGGCAAGCTCCTAAGTACAGGAGTAGCAGCTGCAAAGGCAACAATAGATGCAAGAACTAAGGCAAATTTCATCTGAAACAAAATAGAAAGAATTTTTTTTTAAATTATTAACTTGTCTAAATAGTTAGTATTTTGAGTATTTACCTTGGCTTGTGCAGGTGAAAACTGACAACTGATGATCCAGGGTTTGTTTTTATAGTAGAGTTTCCATAAATAAAGTACCTGACCTTTAATTTTAATGTTCAAGATAATCTAAGTTTTGTTATCTTTAATTAATTAGTGCTCGATATTTTGATAGAAAACAACGATTGTATTTAATCTCAAGTGCTACACTTAATAAGTTCTCATTAGATATTGAGTCATTCTGAAGTGGTTGTGAGCTACCCTCTGAAATATTTCGTTTCAAACAATTGAATTTAATAATATGTGTAATTGATTTTTATGGTTGGCTATTATGAATTTGAACGATTGGTTTTTTCTTATTTTGTATTGCTAAATTTTATTGGTCAACTATGACAACATTCCAGAAGTGTTGATAATATTTCCTGCTGAATATATAATTGAGCAAAGAAGTCAAACAAGTTTCTAGAAATAATCGTGAAAATAATCGATAATTAAATAAATTTACGAATTTTTAGACTAATAGCATGATCAGGATTGAGAGTGAGGTTTTTTAGAATAGTACTGATCGTTATTAATTAAAAATTTAAAAATGCTATCATCAAGAATAAATACTGCAATCTCTTTAGATATTAGAATATTTTTGTTTTCTCTAAAAAACCTTTTTTGCATTAAAACTGATAGGGTAATTCTTTGATGATCCTTAAAAATCTAGCGGTACTTTAAATAGCAGTGTTTTTATCTAAAAATAATATGATCTCCTTACTGTTATCTAAAGTACTAATTGCAATAGAATTTGTTAAAATTGCAACCTGCTGTTTGTTTTTAAAAAAAAAGGTTATCAAAAATTGTAAAAATTTTTTTTTCATTTTATTTAATCGCTAACATTTCTGTTAAGCTGAATTAACGAAGAAGATTGGTAGACGATTCAACGAAATGAAAATGTCAACGAACTCTTTTGACCAATTTGTCCGAATTCTCTTGAGTTTTTTCAAAATATACAATTTTAAACAAAAATCATTATCGATTACAATTTGAGAAGAAAATTTGTAATTTTTCTGCACAATATAAACGGATATGTGTGCCACTTTTTATTATATGAAATACAGCATGACGCGAATCATTGATAATCTCGCTTGCAATGTGCAGAGATATGTATGTGTGTTGTGTATTAATGTGGTTAATGATTGGTGCCGAAGTACCGTTGGAATGCTGCCGGCAACTAATGGACCTTCTGGTGGGGCCATTCAATGTCGGCCACCACGGACGTTATAACAGGCGTAAATAAAACAAAACAGAAATTATCCATGAATTTTTTTCGATTCTTTCATTTATAGAAAGTATTTGGAATAATAACACAATCAAAAATCTACAAGATTCGTGTATTTTACAGTCATATTTTGTTTGTTTGTTGCAAGAAAATATATATATATATATATATATATATATATATATATATATAATTTCCTTGATTGTTGTTAATTGTTGTATTTTTGTATTAATTTTTAAGTAAATGGTGATTGTGTTCTGGTCCATATGGGTAGATTTGAGGCTCTTGGCCAGGCCCATGAAAGTTAAATAGACAGGCGCAGCTTCTAGTGCAGTAACAATAACAACACACCGGTTAATATCTCTTTATATGAGTTGGTGTTTTCGTCTCTCCTGTATGTGTCCACCGTGACACATAGTTCAGAATTTTTGTACTCGTCATAGCCATTCTTAGGCTAGCCGTAGACAGACGTAACAGTCCTTCCTCAACGGCATAGCAGTGTAGTACCATGTAATAGTATCAGTATTATTGGCAAGATGTGATTAAAAAGTCAATTATTCCAGAAATTATCGATGACAACCGCTGGTAAGTTATTATCTATTTATTAATCAAAAAAATTATATTATTTGTGGATTATCGGATCATCATCATCTGAAATTTAAGTAGATATGAGTAATGAACACGCGAACCTCTTGATAAAAGATATTTATTATTTGATTTGACAAAAAATAAACGTAAAATTTTCCATAAATTTCGTAAATATCTACAATGATTTATCCATGGAAACATATTAAATCAATAATACTAAGTAATATCTCAACCACTTTAGATAGGGCAAATTTTTATTATCTATAAATAGAATTTTCCCAAATAATTAGCTGTTGAAAGTTGCAGACCATGGAACAGCGACCGGATATATCATGTCTAAAAGGACAAACGGCAATCCTACCAGGGGGACATGACAATGAAGGTCGTCCTATTTTATTAATCAATATACCACACGACAGTTTATCTCTAGATATTGTTCCATCACTTCAATACCTTCTTTCGGTATTCAGGTATTGTTTAAACGAAAGTGAAAAAAACAAACAAATAATTAACTATTTTTATAGCAATAATACTCGAAATAGAGGATTCTCAATAATCATAGATGCTCGTAAAAGTCCATGGAAAGTAACCCGTTCCTGTATTAAACAAGTTTCTAATATTTTTCAACAAGATGAATTCGTACAGATTCTAGTCTTACGTCCTGATACATTTTGGGATAAACAACGTGTGGAAAATTGCACTCAAACAGAGGGCCAAGTAGGTATTTTAGTAATTTGTCATGCAATTACAATGGTATTTTAGTTATCATTAAAGATATGCAGTGGTAAAGATATCCAGTTAACTGGAGTTCCTCTTTAGTGTTGTAAATATTTATTACAAAGTTACCAGTGATGTATTTCAACAAACAAAAAATTCTTTATTTCGACAAACCATTAAATTCACTGAATTGATTGAAGGACATTATTTCATTCACCAATAAAAAATTCTTAAATTTTGTTTCCCAATCGAATAGTTTTGAATTTGGAAATATCACGTAATACAACATTCCTCATATTTCCGATTTCTATCATTTTCAACGTTAAAATTAATAAATTTACGAAATATTTTATTAAAGAAACTACTTGAGTACAGGTCATTTTCTTACCAAGATGCCGCCTGAACAAGTATGTGGACCAGTCACAACTCCCTTTTGAACTTGGTGGTAATTTCATTTACAATCATGATAAATGGACTGAAAATAGAAAGGTATGTTTGTTTTTCGATTAAATTCATTATTAATTTCTTACTATATTTGAATAAATCGATAAAAATAGTAATTTTGTATGTGAGAATAATGCAATTTCACCCCACAAATCACATAATATCGTTTTCATTTCACGATGTTATTAATCTGTGTGTAGGATCGGATGACCTTTAAAAACTAGACGCACCTTCTCACTGTTTCTTGAGAAAGTTTATTTAAATTCTATTCGAAAACATCTAAAATAATGAAGACCGATTTCAATATTTTCATTAATTTTTTTTATGATAAAATTATAGAGAGTTGAAGAATTTTATAATGATGCTGAGAATACAATTAAAGACTTAGATGAACTGGAACAATATTTATCAGGATGTAGAAATCTTAAATCTTTTGAAATCAGTGAATCACTTAAACATAGTGCTGAAATGGCGGAAGCTACAAGAATGCTTGTTTTCAATGTAACGGAAGTAGGTAAGTTGATTTGTTACGGTGGGTTTCTGACGGTTATCACAAGGAAATACCAAATTTGTATCAATTGGATAAGAACGTGTATAACAATTCACGTTCGACTTGGCCCTCATAACTCTGATACAAGAAAACGGCAATAATAGGCATAATAATGACTGAGTTTACATCACGATTGGAGTCACATTGACTGAATGTGCTTATTGAAACCAGATTTATAGATGATTCGTGGATGTCTTATAGCTCCTGTCAGTGGAACGAATTAACTGCAATAGATAGCGTATCCTTTCCTAGCGTGCGAGTTATGATGATTTGTTATCACTTACAATGACTTTACGAATCATGAGAAACTTTCTTGGTTCAGTTTTGCAATACTACTATACCTTGTAATTATTTGGTACTAGATAGGCAATTCTCTCCTCATTGTAGTTTATTACATAAATAATCTCTGTGTAAACTCAGTCAATCTAATGTAGATACATCTTGGGGCGTTTTCCTTGAATCATCATCTCAATCTGCTGTTTTAAAGATGTACTCAGCAGCTTTCTTGGTTAACTGTAAATATATCAAGGATTGGTGTCAATATTTGCCAAATTTACTCAACATAAAACGTAAAGAACACTGTTATAGTGACCGAATTACAAGTTTTGGATGATTTGACCAACGAAGTTGTTAAACAACTTTTTTTGGACATAGTAGCATACAGAGTTAATGTTTAAATTATAAGTTCGATATAATAATGATGATTGAAACGTGGTTGAAATCAACCTGATAGTTATATGTGGTCATTTCTTTGTTTTTTTTTTGTTCTTATTCTTCAAATCAAATCAGACAAGTCGAATTCGTTTGAGTATAATTCCTTTCGGTAATAAATGAACTTTACTTATTCAATTGTAATGCAATGCAAACGAAATTCTTTAGTTCAATAACGGTATTTGTTGAAATTCCGGTTTTTATATAACAAAAACATTTAGAAATATTTTGTGACAATTCCCGTTTTAATTAATAATGATTTTCCAGGCCAACAACTTTTACAAACTATTGAATACGATAATAGAACACGTAAATTTGCATCTGAATCGGAGTCAATGTCAACACCACAAGAAATTCTTGATACAATAACACAAATCGATAAAATATTAAATAATGTTAAAACTAAAGAACAAAAAATTGAAGAAGATTGGTTGAAATTACATAAAATTCTCATTGATACCAAAGATTTATGCCTTCTTGAAGAAGGTGTTGTTAAAGTAACTAATTGGATATTGGGACCTGCTGAAAATTTGCTCAATTCTAAACAAAAGGTATTCCCGATAAATTACCAATATTTCTACAGAGTTAATGCAATTTATTACTAAAATTTATTAGGTTGGATATGATGTGGCTTCAGCTGAAGAGTTACGTCGCGAACATGAAGCAATTGAATTAAAATGTTGGGATACTTATGGAGCTTATGCTGAACTTATTTATAAAATCAATAATTTTCCAAAAAATGACATATCAACTCTTCAGTATAAAGATCTAGTGTCACAGAAAGATTTTATGGATTTTACAGCAAGAAGTTTTGCCCTACGCTTAGAAAAAAGGCGTAATATTCTAATAACCTCGTCCAGATTCTTCCGATTAGTTGCTCAATATTTCGATAGAACTGGAGAAGTTTTCGACTGTTTGGTGATGGGAAATAAAACTGATGACTTCACTGCGGCTCAATTCAAATTAAAACAATTACAAGAAAGTCAGGCTAGTCTAGGTGACTATTGTTATTATTATTATTATTTTTTTTAATTATAGTTGTCTAATGGTGAAATTCCAGATGCTGTTGAAAAGGAACTAGTCAAAGAAGGTGAGAAACTTTCCGATATGTTATCAATGCCAGTTAAGGATGCACTTGGTCGTGAAATTTATGTAGATTATGCTGAAGATATAATTAATGTTCGAGATATTCTAGATGCTACAACAGCTCGTCGAAATATCTTTACTGATAGTGTTGAATTACAAAAGATCACTTTAGAACAAATAACCCATATTTATAATTATGAAAATGATGTTAATCAAGCAATTGAATGGTTGGATGATTTATTTCACGTATTAATGAAAGATCATGGTCATGTTGGTTGTACAGTCTACGAGATACAAACTCAAAAAGACGAACATCAGAATTTTCAGGAGACTGCTAAGGTTTCCATTTTATTTCACATCAATATTCAAATTATCATAGAATTTACTTTCAGGATACCTATAATTATGGTTGTCAGCTTCTGCACGCTTCTTTACAATTGCGTCAATCTTGCAAATTACCATTAGAAGACCATGAGAATCTTAGTAGAAAGTTAACGTTTGCCTGGCAACGCCTGTTGCATGTTAGTCAAGAACAAATGACACGTCTAAGGGTTAGTGCCGTTTTTCACCGATCAGTTGAAGAACATTGTAATCAATTACGTGATTTACGTGAAGCTGTGGCTACAATACCATTAATGGATTTAGTTAAAAAACGGGCTAGAGTTAAACATTATTTTGGTGTACGAGAGAAATTAATGGTAGAAGTTGGTCGTATGGTACGATTAGGGCGACTGTTAAGGAGCCGATTGAAGGAACCGTTATATTTCAATGATATGTAAGTTAGAAATTCTATGTTATTGATCATTCTTTCATGTTTTTCTATTAAAAATACATAGAAACGTCGACTTTTTCCACGTCTATGTGCATTTTCTAATTTTGTCAGTCTAAGTAGTGGGGCTGGTAAACGTAACAGTGGCAGCCCGACCGGTTCGAGTTCAACATCTTTGCCTTGGGTGAGAGATTATTAAAACAAAATTCGAATTGAATGAATTGAGAAAATAAAATAAATCTAACATAATTCTTAACATTGAAATAACACCTGAAGATAGTTTTGACTAACAAATCTCATTTTGTCACATTTGTCAGGTTCAAGTGTACAAACAAGCCGTGTTTTAGTAGAATTCAACGAAAATTTTACTATTTCTCTCGACTATTTTCCAAATTAAATCTGTTACTCGTCAATTTTTTTGTAAATTTGGCAAACGTCTATATTTTTTATTTAAGTTTTATTTATTCGATCTCGTCTTTCGGTAAGCATTTTTTTTCAAAGAACGCCCACAATATTGATATTTTCTTTAAATTGACATATCTGATTTAATATTTATCAAATAAGTATTTAGTTTTCAGCATTATAGCTCAACATTAACCATAGTTATTTTAGTCTTTGCGCACAACTAAGAATAACAAGAATTACTGAAAATATCTCAAAATAACATTTCAACTTATTTATTTGATTATTTTCGGTAGATTATCGGACACATCAATCGATTCTTCAGAATTAAATATTGAAGAAACAATAATTGGTGATAACGAGATTGCAATTGAAGCAATTTCAGAACGATTAACTGAAGTCACTGAATTAGCTGAAGAATTAGATCAAGCTCTACATAGTGCCCAACAAGATTGTTCAATATTAATATCATCAGCTACATCAACATCGATTACAACATCATCTGAACCGGAGACTGTTGTTTCAGTACAGCGGAGTATGGAAAATCCTACAAATCCTGAAGTGAGCTTAACAGAAAATGTTTCTTCTTTTCTTTTTACTAACTGTTGAATGATGATACCTATAATTAACAAAATGAGCTTGCTTGGTACTTGAATCATGATCCTTAACATCGTTGAGCTACCACATAATTGAAATTTGATAAAGTAAACTAAAAGTTTGTAGATTAGTCAACGTGTTTTATTGCGAACAAAATTACAACAAATATAATAAGAGATATGATGCATAGAAACTGAAATAATCGATACTTTTACTAAATAATACTGAAGTTGTGTTAATAATATCTTTGAGAATTACTGAGGCCACCAATTCCTCCATGTAGAGAGTTTCCTTCATATGTTACTTTATAATTAGCACCATGTTTACCAGCACTATATTCAACAATACGTCGTCTACCGTCTGGTTGAAGAAGGGTGTAAACACCCTTTGTCTGTTTATCATCCCGTGTTTCCCAATGACTTTTAATATCTTGCTTGTGTAAATCATTAACTTCATAATTATACTGGTACTTGGGCTTTGCCTGTTAACAATAAGCAATAATAATTATAAAAGATTGTAGAAGAACCAACAGTTTTACCCGATAATCGATATATTCTTCAAGATGATTGCGATAACCTAATCCATCATATTGAGCTGATACTACTGCAATTATTACGACTACAAAACTAAAAATCTTAACGAAATATCAATCGAAATTTCATTCTTTTTAAGTAAACTTATTGAAAACTTACGACTAAATTGTTCATTTTCACTTCTTGTAGTTTGGTTAACGATTAAATCGAAATACTGCCATTTCCATTTGATTCCGTCCGTATTTATCTAAATCGAATTTAATGTGAAAGGCTGTTTTTTTAACACTACTTAAATTTCCTCAATAATAATGATAATTGCAAAAAATCATTAACATATGATCCAGTTTTAAATTTCTAATTGAATTACGTTTAGATAAAAACAACACGACCAGATGACTTACGTTCTGATGAAGAATTCGTAACAGCATCTGAAAGTACATTACAACATTCACGTTCATCATCGTATAATACAGCATCTGAATGTGAGAATCGTTATTCACCATGGTGGGAATATGATAAAGATAACATATCGGAAGATATTGTTAGAGAAAAGATGGTATTGGGTGTTGGTTTACCTGAATTACCACCAGTTAAATCTGTTTTAAAACCATCACCTGAAGTACCACCTGGAAAAATTGTACATGAAGTTATTGAAACAACACATTTAAAAGTACAACATTCACATACATTAGGCGTACAATCGTTTGTTTTAACATCAGAAACTGTTCGTGATAAAAAAGCTGATGGTACTGTAAGACGTGAAGAAATTATTAAAGTCAGTGATGAGCATGGTCAAGAAACGGTCATACCTGTTGAAATTCAACGTGACAATGATGATTATGATGATGAGGATATATTGAGAAGGATGAAGGAGGTGAGTGGTTTTGATGAAGAAATTTGGAAAGTTTATGCTGCCAAACAAGCCATTCGAGGGTTTATTTGATTTTGTTTTCATTTTTACCTACGAAGCAAAGAGTTATAAGTTGTTATTGATAAACAATTGCTTGTGTTGAGCTTATTTTTGATTTGTTTATGTGTTTGTTTGTTTGTTTGAATTAATTGTTTTTTTTTGATATGATTTATTGCAAGTAGTCGAAGCTAATTAATTATACAAAACATTTTAATTGATTAGTCATTCTAATCGTTAAAACTAATATATTTTCATTTTTATATATACCTACATGTCATATAGAAAGTGCATATCGTACATGCTAATGATAGTTATATAATAATTACCAATTAAATTAGGTATACTAAAATGTAGAAAAGCTGATTTTCATTTCTAATAAATTCTTGCCAATTTTTGCAATAGTCATGTATGTAAGTTGGTGTTGTTTGTTTTTATATCATTTAAATATATGGAATTTATTTATTTATTTATTTTGCATGAACACTAATTATCTGCACTAAATTACAACATTTTTACAAATACCAATGATTTTATTTCGACAAATACAAATCTGTTTTGAATTCTGCAGAATGGGGTTAGCTATATTTAACGGCAATCATAAAATCTAATCTTGATGTCAGAAATTGTCAAAATAATAAAGATCATTCGCACTATAGACGTTAACGCTGATCGCCAATCTGTAGAAACTTTACGTTAGATTACGTTAGGCTAATCTGGCTAATGTGACAGTAGATTTAAAACAAAAATAAAATCTCAATTCATTTTTCAATGACGAGATTATTGTTGTAGTTTTTGGTTTTAAACGATTCGCCTTAGACTTCACGTTACGCATATATGCAAACAATCATTTATATAAACAGAGAAAACATTATCTAACCACACTGATAAATTCCGTAATTTTGTTATCAAATTTTCGTGACCATAATCTCATAGGTAGTAGGTATTTTCCGCAGTCGTATTATTTTGTAGGCAACGTTATGTATCACAGCATGGTTTTACGGAAGACCTGTACCATCAGGCGAAACTTTCGACCAAGTGTTAATTATTTAACATTACGTAAATGAGCGTTTGAGTGTTGCTTTTATTAGTACCGTTTGAGAAGAGTGCACAGCCTCTAGTAAACGTTAACGTCAGCGTTATCAGCTATACTGCGGCGTTCTATTAGAAAAAATAATAATTTGTTTCAAAACCTATAAATCGAGCATATGTACATAAATAACGAATTTTTTTATTATAAATCTCATATGAAAATAAATTTTGAAAGTAGCACAGAAATGTTCGAAATACAATTTTTATGAAAATCCATATTTATTCCACTTTCTGGCTAACCTATTTAAGTTTTTCTTTCAAGAAAAAAGAAGTATTTTTAATAAACCAAAAATTATTAAAGAATGAACTTTGACATGTAATATAATTAGTTGCCAAAGCGTCATTTAAACTGTGCCAATTTATATTTAACCAAAACCTTGATAAACAATCAAAGCATCAATGATCATTTGAAAGAATATTTCAAATACACAACATAGAACGTTTGTTAAGTTTCCGCAATGCTGGCAGCCAACAAAACCAAAAAACATTACATCGGGTCACCAGTTTTATAGTCTTCTTTTTTTTCGTTTTGTTGAGATGGTAGCCGAATGTGGCAAGATCTAATCCGGTGAGACTGTGGATCGAATAAGCAAAGCATTTTCAAAACTTGTTCAGTGTGTTTCGCGGCTCCGGTGAGAACATTGAGCCACAAGTTTAGCTTACATTAAACACTTCGCGTTCAATATTTAGGAATAGAAAAAAAATCGACAAGAAACTGTTAATAGAATCGAGTAAAGATATTTATGTTAGACATAGACGAAAATAGAAATATTGCTACATGATGTTATACTAAAATATCATTGACGTAATTATTATTCGAAAATTTGCGATCGACTATCGAGCTGTGTTATAAATTTAAGTTCCTTAATTATTACTATTTTCAAAATTCTTAATTATTTTCTAAGAAATAAAGTAATGTTATTGTTGTGATTTATTTTTATAAACGAAACTAGATAAAATAACAATATGGATACGAAAAACAAAAGTCCTGCAGAGAATGGTGTTGTGGCTGATTTACCATCAAGTTCTTCAGCAATGTCCAAAACAACCACAATAAGTACAATAGCTGTACAGAGTGGCAGGACACGAATTGTTATTGCTTTACTACATGTATGTTATTTTAATATTTATTAAAAAAAGCAATTATTAAATATTTCGTATAATCACTATGTCAAGTTCTTGGCTAACAAGTCGTGCAACTTGTGCTACTTTTACTTCTTAACAATTATTCAGGTTGATGTTAAAATTCTCAATTGTTTTCCACTAATGAACACAATGAATATGAGGAAACGCTATTTTAATCTTTTATTTATGTAAATATAACACAGGCTTCAGAATTTAAACAAATAATTAGTTATGTTTGTTGATTTCTTAACGCCTTGTTCGTAAATATTTAAATATTATTGAGATTTTTGTGAATTTTTTTACGTGGAGCGATTACATATTCGAACTGTTATGATTGAAAATAATAACATAAGAAATAATGATAAACAAATGAATATTTATTGTTAAATATGGGTCAGGCAAGTTTTACGTAACTTTCATCAGAATTCTACCAATCAAGTTTCATTAACTTGTTACAAATGCATTTACTAAAATCATATCTTGTTACAATTTAATTTTAGTGATTGTGTTGAAGTATTGAAAACGGCTTGACGTAATCAAATGTTTTGGCAAAGTTCAATAATTCCCAATAGATTCTAGCGTAGGTTTCAGATGTTTTCCCACATCCACCCAAATGAAATTAGGCAAAATTGATTTATTCAACAATCTAAACACCGACTGACTGTCTATGCAATTTTAAATTATTTCATGGGTATAAATTACGGAAAATTAAATCGTTGTGAAATAATTAGCCAATTAATCTTATAATTTGTTCCTGCAATTTGCCTAATTGTCGGCAAATTACTGAATATACTTACAAGAAACAAAAGACGTATGCTTTGTCTGTCTTAATTTAGCCAACTTGACCCAAAAATACTGACAACTGATTGGATTTTTAGCGTTTGGTATGTTTGGGTGTTTATAGACAAATAGAAGGAGGAGAGAGAGCCTTCATTAATCATAATAAACAGAGTACAAAATGATTTCCAAGAGTTTATAAATAGGGTAACCAGAACCGGCGCTTTGGAGACCTTTAGTCAAACAGATATTCGGAGTTAGAGATTTGGTCACATTGTTTTTTTACATATTGTCAGTAGAATCATAATTTCTCTTTCAAATTGTTTATAATTATGTAAGGCGCCTTTAAACTGTAAGATTTTTGATCTCCTCTTAGTAGCTTTGTTATAGAAATAACAGTGAATTCAAAACCTGTGAAATTTTACATAATTTAGTGAATTATTTGTCTAAATAACAGTAGAACGCGTATAGAAACACAATATAGACGCCACTAACGTGGCACTATTGAAGCTTGATTAATAGTATGGTTATTATTAAATTTTAAAGTAATAGCAATCTAGATCTATCTGCTGGTAAAATTGCGCCTAATTACATCCATCATTTACATTAATGAGTTCTTAGTTAATTAATGACCGAGTAATATGAGTATGGGCGTTAATGTAAATGAATCTTTGATTAGAATTTTTTTAACAGATTAAATTAAAATTTATTCCATTTAAACGATATTGAAAGTATTATTTCACTATTTTGATCGATTATGTCTCCAAATATAGCTGTGAGAAATTCATTAAAAATTTTCTAATACTCTATGAACATATGTATATAGAAATAATACCAACAAGGCCACCTAATTTTTCTGTTGGTTAACAGACCTATTTCCGTTTTGTAGAAAAATTCCCACAATACCAATTGATTGAATAACAATCAACAACAAAATTATCATTTTATATTATCGACCATATTTAGTTAACATTAAAAAAAAAACGAAACGTTAATGAAACATAATTATTATCATCAATCTTAACGAAGACCTTGGATTATTGTTGTCATCATTTTTATATTTTTTTGTAGTAATAAATATATTAAACATCATTTCTAAAAAAGTACAAGATATAAATTTGCATCATATTCTGAATAAGGTCAACTGCTGTATATGGTTAGAACTCAAAAGAAAAAAAAACAACGTGTTGCACGTTATAGAAAATGCCTTTAATGATTTTGTAAAAGAAAGTAAAAGTTGTAAAACCAACGATAGGAAATTGACGTTGTTATCGGCGTCGCGTTGTCGTCTCGACGCCAATTTGATTGAATAAGATTGATCAATAAACAAACAAATATCACATTAACCGAATTGTGTACTTATAATAGAGGGAGGAACAATTTCTCGAATAGAACAATTTATATTTACTGTTATAAAGTTTCAAAATAATGCAATCACTACAACGAACAGCCCACGCAATTATTGTTGAATTATTACAAAATAATCGTAATTGTTATAATTGGGATTTTTAAGATGACATGAAGAATAATAGTCCAATTAACCCGATCAGGGTTGAAATCGAATGCAAAAATACATATATACATAATGTAAATATTCTATTTCAAATATATAAACAAACATAACATCATGTACTATTAATAGTACCTGGCAGACGAATCATTCTGTTCGTTTTGCCAAGCCTACGCATCAATGGACAACAAAATAAATATACATTCGGTATTAATTGACAACTTTCAAATGCTATAAATTAAGAAAATTTATAAGAAAATTTCTCTATTATTCATTATGCCAAACAATCGAATTTCGCTCGACTATGTACAAAGATAAATAGAAAATACCAAACAATAGGGCAACGTAAGGTGAAAGTCAACTATTAAAACGCACATAGCATAAAGACAGTTATAAAATGTGAATAAATATTTAACGAAATTCAAAATATTCGAATTAATAAGAAACCTTGATTATAACAAATAATTAACGTTATGTTTTTCGTTTAAAAACAATAAATTTTCGAAATTAATTAATTTTAATTGATTTAATTATGAGAATAAAATGGAAATACTACAATCCGTGTAACAGAATCATATTCAATTAGATAATAGGCTAGGTGTGGTATTATTTCCTCCATCTACGTAGAGGGTGCGAATTAATTCCAATAGTTTTTTTTTTGGTTACTAATCCCGTTTGGGAGGGTGCGCCCAATGATTTCATCGAATTTCAAATAATAATAATAATTTAATTTGTCATTATTTCACAGGTTGGTGATTGGATGCAATTGAAAATCTTAGAAATTACACCTGAATTAACATCGTTAGGTGACAATTTGGCTGAAGCTTTAGAATTACAGAAGGCGCACGATGAAGTTCTACGACAGTTACAAGTAAGTTCGATAGAAATACAGTGAAGCCTCATTTAGACAACCACTTTCAGTCTCTATCTTCACGTGAAACTCATACCTTGTAATTTTGTTAAACAAATGTAGATGAAGTGCGAGACTGAGATTGAGACTTATAGAGAATAGCAATGGCATATTCAGAAAGGAGCGTTGATTCATGTATCTCTCTTAATAAGGGGAAAATCTATTTTGATTGCTTTTGAAATTAGTCGTAACAAAAAGTGTTTACTGTATCAGTTTTCGTTTTATTTTCTTAATACGACTATGAACTTATCATTGGATCTTATCTATTCGAAGATAATGCTTGATTAATATTCCAAGATTAAATGAAAGAAAACAACTAAAGGTTTTACGAGCCAAGTGTTGAATGAGGACATATGTAAATAGAGTGATTATTTTTAAAAATATTTTATAAAACCGCCTCATGTTCGTTAACGTAATTCTCATCTGTATTTCAATCTTTATCCAATTTGTAAATGATGATTTTGAATAGACTTCTGGTTTCATGTCTTTTCAATTGTTTAGACAATGTTGTGGTTGTGTGTAACAACACAAAGATGAGGAATTTTATTCAAAATAATAATGAGAGTAGCGATTGAGACTTTCTTGAAGAATTTAAATAGAGAATTAACTATTCGTAACAAAAAGGAGTAGGCAGTTTTTCTCTCTAGTTATTTTAATGAATTTATTTGAAGATAGTAAATTGGATTGCATACCTTCAAATTTGCTTTTGTTTGCAAATCAGATTTTTTTTGAAATAAATCAATGGATAATTACTAGTTGTATTGTTCTTCAAATTAATATTGTTCTTCTCGTTTATCAAGATCAAGAAGAATTATTAAGAATAATTCCATTATTATTTCAAAAATTGTTTGTTTAGAATAGAAGGTGGAGAATGAATAAATTCCTGTATAATTTCAACCAGACTTTCAGCTCTTGAGTATATTTTTAGTTTAATCGTCAATGTTAGTATTCAAATCTAAATAAAATTCATGTTGAGATCAACATGACTTGGCCAGGATTTAATATTTCTAGAAAGAGGAAAGGGATTTACGGAAATTTGAGAAAATCACCGTTACAATTCTTTTATTTTCAATTACAATAGAATGCCAGCGTTATAAATTCCATTTAGAATGTTTTTTTTTTGGTGAAAATCGTAAACATGAGGCAATCACTCATGCATTTCCATAAATAGAAAATTGGATTGTGGAAATTTTCATTGAAACCGACAAATTTTCCGCACTTTTTTATATTGGTTTACTAAATAAGTGCATTAAAAACACTATGGGCCACTGTAAGTTTGAAGATTTGAAAAAATTACCATTTCCCATCAATAAGGTTGAATTCTTGTTATTTAATAGCCTTTAATTTAATTTTTAATTTTCTTCAAAATAATTACTCTTATTACTAGAAGTGAATTCTAATGAAAAATCGATTGCCATTTAGTTATTTTTATTGTATTGCCTGCAGTTTGAATTGATTAGCATTTAATAAATCAATAAACTACCTTTTTTTTAATTACTTAATTAATTAATTAATTTTGTTGTTTTGTAGAATAAACAAAGTCCTGTTGAAGAATTGTTACGACAAGCTGATCAATTGATTGCTACACAACGTCCACGTGCTGAAGTTTATGCAGCAATGGCTGAATCATTAGGACGTGCTTGGAAAGATATTAATTCAACATTAGAATTACGCAAACAAATATTAGATTTAAATGTACAATATCATACGAAAGCACAAGAATTTTTCCAACGTATGGATGAATTAGAAGCATCTTGTACCGATACTGTAATACCAATTGAAATAGATGCTGTTAAAAGTTTTTTAAATCGTATACATGATTTAAGACGATTATTATTAGAATCATTAATGGGTGCATTACAAACTGGTAATTTATTAATTGTTAAATTAAAAGAACTAGGAGCCGAGGGCACACT
Source organism: Meloe dianella (assembly GCA_028455855.1). NCBI lineage: Eukaryota > Metazoa > Arthropoda > Insecta > Coleoptera > Meloidae > Meloe > Meloe dianella. The sequence continues at coordinate 2,928,033 of JAPTHL010000039.1, forward strand.
CGATTCACGACCCGATCGAATTCGACCAGCAGTAAATCGAGGTATTACAAAAAGTTTACATTATTATCGTGATTATCATTGAATTGTTGATCAATTTGTAGCAATATCACAAGTACAAGGCTGGATGGATGAGTTACATATAAAACGACAAGTATTAGAAGCAACGTTCAATCGACGAAAAACACAATTAGAACAATGTTTAGCTCTAGCAATTTTAGCATCAGATTTAAGTGAACTTGAAGATACTGTTCACGAACGGCGTGAACTCCTAGGCAGAACTGATCAATTAGGTAATCAATCTATAATTTATATCATTTTGCTGTAATTAAAACTTAATTATATTCAGGAGATTCAGTTTCAAGTTCTGAATTATTATTAAATGAACACCGAAAATTACTACCAGAAGCCAAACAATTACAAGAGAGAGCTTTAAAAATAACTAAAGCTACTGAACAATTAGTAGCTTCGGGTTGTTTTGCTGGTGAACAAGCTAGTGAACAAGCTTATACAATACTATCAGCAACATCTGATTATCTTACTGAATTACAAAATCGTGAAGCTCTTCTTCAACGCGTTATAGCGTTCTTCAAAGCCGCTCAAAATGTATTTTTACCTAAATGACAGGATTCTTCTTCTTATTAATATTTGATTTGATTTCAGGCTTTAAATCAATTGAATCAAATGGAAATTCAATTAACAACAACAAATCTACCATCGACATCAACACAATTGATTCAGTTACATGCACAATGTTCGAAAAGTTTAGATGAAATCACTAGAGCTCCAATAGCGGAAGGTCATGCTATTCTGGATGCTGCTAGTTTAAGTACAATCGGAACGGAAGGTGTTAAACGAATGGTTGAGGAGTTAGAAAACAAAAAAATATCTCTTGATAGACTTTGTGTTGCTCATAAAGAAGAAAATATCAGGATTAACAAGATTTTGAATAATTTCGCTGAGAAACATCAAGAAATCATTGAATGGCTGATAACAATTGCTGAAGCTTTCTTAAGAAACCATACAGATATGGGTTACGATCTGAGGACTGCTGAAGAATTTCTTAACTTACATAATCAACTACTTAATGATTTACAGGTAAATTTTGATTTTGTCTTTAAACAAAATCCGATAAAATGATTAAAAAAATCAATTTCAGACTAAAGGCAACGAAATTAATGCTTTAATACTCACTGTACCGCCAATTTTGGAGTATTTAGAAGAAAATCAACGACAAAGTGTGGATGCTAAAGTAGAAGAATTGTCTGATCGGTGGTTGAAATTGAAAAATATTCTAGAAACACGTCTAGATTTAGATCGAATCTATTTAAAATTCCACATGGAAGCTGATATTGTGAATAAAGAGATGGATAATCTAGAAAATCGTTTAATATCTAGCAAAGATGATATCAATGATGAAACAATGAAACAATTAGAAGAGAAATGGGAATCTTTAGTTCCATTGTATCAATCAGCGAAAAATACAGGTCTAACTTTCATCGACCAAGCTCGAAAGGTTAGTGTTCTCGTTTTATTTTCTCAAATTAAACACGATAATAATTCGTTATCCTACATGATTTCTAATCGTGATGACAGTAATTAGAAAAAAAAGATCCCGTAAAATATACTGAGTGTGTGTAGGTTTTTTTTCTAAATAGTTTCCTATAACAGTGACTTATTGTTGGTAGTTGTTAGAGACTTTGTTTTTTCTTCTCTCTAGTTCTAAATTTATCTTTAGGTATCTGAACCATATCTCGACACAAACCGTGCTTGTTCAGTTGTGGAGTCTGTACTGGAACGGTTGTCAGGAAGACAATTGGTTGTTACAAGAAATTGGCAAACTTTCCATACTGAAGTTGTTGAAAAAAAAGAGCTTTTGGTGCGCCTGGAACAGACCATGGCCGAAAGCACAAAGGTCAGAATTTTTATTTCTATATATTTTATTATTGCAATATATTGCATACCAATAATATAAAATTTACGATACCTAGTTTTCGCAATAGATATCCAAAGATGTAATCCATATTTTTCCAGTTGATTACAAAGAATTATATTTAGAACCTAATTACATTTAGAAATTCGTTGTAGTTATTACATATAGAAAACAATATTTAAAAAATTATGTATAAACTACACGCTTCCAGTCTGTGTCCAACAGTTGTTATTTTAAATCACTGAATATGTGACTGAAATTAATCACTGGATTAAAAAAATCGAAAATAACTAACATACAAATTGCTTTAAATAGATAAAATAACCAACTGTTATTTGTTCCAATTGCCAGCCAGTAATAGAATTCAAAACATCCCCTATTTTTGGTTTTATTACATTATTAACATAATAGTATTTCATTTATTTCTCTTTTACACCCTCGAGTATTCTTATATTCGACTTATAGTATCATCTATAATTAGAATTTGTATTTAAATATAACTTTCTAATTCTAAAATGTCGTTTCGGATTTTTTTGTAATTTTTAAACTTTACTTTCATTTTGTTCCAGACTATAAATTGGGTGACAAAGTTAGATGACCAATTGTATCCGGTCATAATAACAAATTCAATAAATCCACAAGAAATTGCTCAATTATTGAAAAATAAACAAGAAATTGTGCTTCCTGACATTAGACGAGCCCAAGCGGAAGTTGAACAGCGTATTAGAACAGCTGAAAGTTTAATATTAAAATCACAAACTACTGATGAGAAAACATTGAATGTTAAAAATAAATTACAAGATTTAAATAAAAAATTAACAGATATTACAACGGAATATCAAATATTATTAGATAATCTTGTTAAGTATTTTACAAATCTAGTCGAACTTAGTAAGAATATCAATAATTTTAATAAAAAAATTGATAAAAGCTCGTTACCAAATCATGTGCAAAGTATTGAAAATCTAGTTGCCGATCATCAAGCTTCTCGACAAGTAGTTTTGGATATGTTTAAACATATACAAAATGATTGCGACAATCTTGTACAACGAATCAATAAACAAGTATGTTCGTACCTTAAGTTTTGATAGAATTGAATAGATAATTATCTCTTAGGAACCACCACAAGCTGCAAGTTGTGATATCCAAAAACTGCAACATATCATCCAAATTCTACGCGATTCCTGGGAAAATGATTGGATACAAAAACGAAATATTTTAGAATCTCATCGACAATTCTGTCAGTTTGATCGTGATCTTGATGAAATTAATCGGACAATTGACGATCTTTCCAATCAATTGAAAGATATAAAAGGTAAATATGGTGAATCATTGGCTGCTGCTCAAGCAACATCAGAAGCTTTTGTTTATTTCGAAAAGACTGTAAATGTGAGTTTATTCGATTTTATTTGTAATTATCATTTTGTGAATGTTTTTGTTTATTATAGCTTGTTGAACAACGAATTCTATCATTTTTAAACACTGGTGAGAAGTTATTAGCTGATAGTCATGAGCAATCTCCACAAATTCAAAGACACGTGTCACAATTAAAAGAACGATGGAATAATTTCAAACATCAAGTTGTAGATATAAGAAACCTAATAAATCTTAGTATTCCATATTTCCAACTGGTTGATGAGGTATTGTTTTATTTACTTGCAATTTATTTTAAAATTATATACTTTTTTAATTTAAAGGCTAATGATTGGTTCCGTGAAGGAAATCGCCTTCTTGTCTCAATTGCCAAACAATCAACTCAAGTCAAAACACCAGAGGAAGCACAACGACTTTTGAATGAAATCGAAATATTCTTAAAACCTGGTGAACAGAAGCAAAATGAAAGACTGAAGAAAATCTGTGAATTGGCATCCAAAATCTACGGGCCAGAACAAAGTATACAAGTTAACCAAGTTCTGCAAGATAATAAAGGAATGTTAGAATCGTTTTCTAGTATTGCAAATGAAATAAATGCCTTATCTGAGAACCTACGACAAGCTGAATTAGAACGACAACGTCTAGAACAAGAAGAAGCACGGCGGAAAGTTGAGGAAGAAGCACGTCGAAGCTGCTGAAGAAGAGCTAGAAGAAGAGGAGGCACGTCGTAAAGCCGAAGAGGAAGCTAAAAGAAAAGCTGAAGAAGAAGCTCGCCGTAAAGCTGCTGAAGAGGAGGCCCGCCGTAAAGCTGCTGAAGAGGAGGCCCGTCGTAAAGCTGCTGAAGAGGAGGCCCGCCGTAAAGTCGAAGATGAAGCTAGAAGGAAAGCTGAGGAAGAAGCTATGAAGAAAGCAGCTGAAGAAGAAGCAGCGCGCTGTAAAGCTGCCGAAGAAGAAGCTCGCCGTAAAGCTGCTGAAGAAGAAGCTAGAAGGATAGCTGAGGAAGAAGCTCTCCGTAAAGCTGCTGAAGAAGAAGCGCGTCGTAAAGCGGCTGAAGAAGAAGCGCGTCGTAAAGCGGCTGAAGAAGAAGCGCACCGTAAAGCTGCTGAAGAGGAGGCCCGCCGTAAAGCCCAAGAGGAAGCTAGAAGGAAAATTGAGAAAGAAGCTAGATTTAAAGCTGAGGAAGAAGTTAGAAGGAAAGCTGAGGAAGAAGCTACAAGGAAAGCAGTTGAAGAAGAAGCAGCGCGCCATAAACTGGCAGAAGAGGAAGCTAGAAGAAAAGCTGACGAAGAGGAGGCTAGAAAACGGAACGCTGAAGAAGCCAAACGTCTAGCCAAGGAGCAAAAAGTTGAAGTAACCCATATTACTAAAATTCATGAGATTAAAGTTGAGGAAGAACCAACACTAGGATCAGTGACGATTGAAGAAATCCATGAACTCGAAGCCCCTATTTTCACAACACCACTTAGTGATGCTGTGATACAAGAAGGTTCGAAATTTACATTCATGTGTCAAGTTACAGGCTTTCCTGTACCAGTAGTTACATGGCTTAAAGATGGTATATCAATTCAAAATAATCCAGATTATCAAACAACATTCGATCAAGGTTTATGTACTTTAACAATCGAAGAAACTTTTGCTGAAGATTCTGCAAAATATACCTGTAAAGCTATTAATGCTGCTGGTTCGGCTGAGACCACAGCTACATTATCTGTAAAAGAAGCAGAACCAGAAGAGCAATTATTACCACCAACTTTTGTAAAACTATTAGAGCCAGCATATGCAAAAGAAGGTGCACCATTCCAGTTTTATTGCAAAGTGGAAGGCAATCCGTTGCCAGTAGTACAGTGGTTTAAAAACCACGATTGCATTGATAATTCTCCAGATTATGGGATAACGTACAACAATGGAGATGCAATTTTGAAATTTGAAAAAATTACTTTGGATGATAAAAATGAATATACCTGCAAAGCTAGTAATCAAGTTGGAATGGCACAAACCACGGCTAGTTTATTAATCATACGTAAGTCCAAAATATATTTTTTTAATTTTCCAAAGTAATAACTCTATTTTTGGATTGTATGAAAAAAGAAATGAAAATATATTCACGGAAATATAAGTAGTGTCGTGGTCTGTCGCTCTTATTCACTTTGTTGGCGATTAAGATGCACCAAAATAGATTGTTTCGAAATACTCGAAAGATGAGACATTTTTTGTACTCTAAATTAGTTTTTAATTTCCCTTATATTTTATTAATTTATTTTCAATCGAAGGTTCTTTTCTACAATTTGTTGATTGTATTTTTGTTTAGCATTGGAGCCAACAGAAGCACCTAAATTTATTTTACCTTTATCAAATGTAATGGCGAGGGCGGGACAAAAAATAAAATTGGAGTGTGAAGTCTCTGGATTGCCCCCACCAATCTTAACTTGGTCACACAACGGGAAAGCTGTGAAAGAGACACACGATTCAAAGGTAAGATTCGCATTTTCCAAGATATATTTTTCCAATAGAAAATTTAATTTAATTGTTATATTTTTTTATGTGTTTTTGGACTCTTTATTTTGGCGCCAAGCCTAATTCTCAAATAATATAGATTTCGTCAGATAAGTTTTTTTTAAGTATTGGTTGGAATTCTGGCACTGGTCACAATCAAATATAAAAAGACAAAAACTAACTAACAGCTGCATATTTCTCTCCTCTAAATTTATAATTTCATTTTCAGTTACAATTTGAGGGCAACAAAGCCACATTAGTTGTAAATGAGGCCTTCCTCAAGGATGCTGGGACGTATGTGGTGAATGCCAAAAATATCGCTGGTGAAGCTTCCAGTACTTGTAACGTTTCGGTAAAAGGTCGTTTACCAACAGAAACTAGCGATTCTGAATTGGCTAGTGATATGGAACCTATTAAACCGTCAATTCAGTTACCATTAAATAACGTAACAATTCAAGAAGGTAATCGAGTACGTCTAGATTGTGTTATTGTTGGTCAACCAGAACCAGAAGTAATTTGGTATCATGATGATCGTCCAGTTAAAGAATCAGCAGATTTCCAATTATTATTCCAAGGTGATCGGTGTTCATTAATTATTCAAGAAGCTTTACCTGAAGATGGTGGTGAATATAAAGTGGTTGCCCTAAATTCAGCTGGAGAAGCTAGCAGTAAGTGTATATTAACTGTCACCCCAGATGCAACCAACAAAGAACCTAAAGAAAAGCTGGAATCAGCTGGAACACCGCCAAAGTTCGTTAAACTGTTGTCTGACGTATTAGTGTCGGAAGGGGATCAAGTTATTTTTGAAGGTAATGTTGTGGGCGAACCCAAACCCGAAATTAAGTGGCTACTTAACAATCAACCCATTGTATTATCGAATCATTTTAAACTCACCCATGATAACGAAGGAAATATTAAATTAGAAATTGAACAAGTTCGTCCTGAAGATAAAGGTGTTTATACAGTGAAAGCTTCAAATACTGCAGGTGATGCAAAATGTTTTGCTCAATTAATTGTTAAATCCAGTAAACCATCAGAAACTGTTAAACATGAGGAAGTCAAATCGGCACCTATTTTCAAAGAACTATTCAATGATAGAATTGCATTTGAAAATACTTCAACGAAATTCGAATGTATTATAAGTGGTAAACCAAGGCCTAAAGTTCGATGGTTATTTAACGGTGAACCTATTTCCGGTAAACAATTCCTTATATCCACTTCTGGCGATCGTCAAGTTTTAACTGTACCAGATATTACGAAGAATATTGAAGGCACAATCACATGTGTCGCTGAAAATGAAGTCGGTAAAGCTAGTTGTGCAGCAAGACTGTCAGTTCAACCAGCATCAGTTTTAGCTCATCGAGAAGCTTCAGTAGAAAAACACCAACATGTTGAATCGTCTTATATTGTTAATCGGGAAATTCATACAGAATCTTCAACATCAGTATCAAGTAAGATTATTACATCTACTGGAGAGACTGTAGAACCTGCAGTGCAAGTCCACAGTTATTCAGCTGAAGACCAACAAACCATTCGACAGATAAATCAACAACCACCTGAAATTAGTGAATCGCATAAAGTTGAAGAGATTCGTCAAATTGGAAAGGAGCCTATTTTACATGAGAAATCTTCATCAATATTCACAAGTGGTGACGTTAAAGAGGCACAAATTAAAACTATTGAACATATTCAGAAGAAAACTCGTCCACCGAAATTCGTCACACCAGTTATTGGGAAAATTGTTGATCAAGATGTTGATGTTGTATTAGAAGGCATATTAGATGGCCTACCAACACCTGACATAGTTTGGACGAGAAATGGTCATCCTCTACAGGAAGGTCCCAATGTGAAGATCAATATTGATCGAAATCGAACATCTGTTGTTATCAAACATGCCAATTCAAATGATGCTGGAAAATATACATGTACTGCGGTTAATGAAGCTGGTAAAGCAATAAGTACTGCTGATCTAGTTGTAAGAAGTAAGTGATCTCTTAGTTAAATTCACAGTGAAAATATCATATATGTATTTCTATTGTAGAAACTGTATTTCCACCTGTATTTGGAAGAAGACTTCAAGCACAAGTTATTAAGAAAGGCGATCGTGTTATAATGGAGGTCGAAGTAACTGGCACTCCAGATCCTGTAATTACCTGGTTTAAAGATGGTCTTCCTATTAATGAAGCTCTTAAAGATGATTTTAAAATCAAATCAATGGGCAACTCTCACAGTATGGTTATTGAAAGTGGTACGTTAAATTTTTGAGCTATAAAATTTTGAAACAATCTATCATTTTAATAATCACTGTAGCAACTATGGATTTGAACGGCCGGTTCATGGTAAGAGCGGTAAATGCCGGTGGTGAAGCCCAAAGTATCGCTGATATCGCCGTTTTTGAACCAACGCCAGATACAATGGTTGAAGTTGTTAAAACTGTTGTTTTTGAAGATGTTAGGAAACACGAAACTTTGGTAAATTTATTTTTCTTATTTAATAACAAATATTCCAAACATTCTTCTGTCTAAATCTTATAGTCTCATAATATTCTTTCAAATTTGTGTAGACTTCAGCTGCAGATAAAGTGACATCTACACTATCGTCACAAGCTGTAGTTCAACCGCCCCCTCCTTCTGCTCCTTTATTTCCACGAAACGAAGACGAACAATATTCTAAATCCCAATTTACTTCTATGATGCAACAACAATATTCACAAGAATTTAAAACAGTCAAACTTGAACATAAGACACCAGAAATTCCTTTGCCAAAACCAATTAAAACTGAAGAACCGCAGATTTTAGAACGTGAAACTGTGTATGAAATTTGTAATTTACCTGCTAGTCTTGAAGAAAAACGTCTCGAAACTGAAGCAACTGGCATTGAAACTAGTTCGATTTCTAAACAATCATCATTACAATATTTTGTTAAAAAAATTAAACAAGAAGAAGAACCAGCTACTGTTATTCAAAAAGAAGTAACAATACCTGAACCTATTAAGCCTGACATATACAGGAAATTTGAAGATGTATCTCAAAAAACAGAAACAATTGTGAAAAAAATTGAAATACCAGTAAAAACTGAGACAATTCCAACTTCAATTATGATGAAAATTGAACCAACTCCTATTCTCCCACCATTACAACCCAAATCTATTATTCAAGAATACGAAAAATTTTCAAAGGATGAGTTTGTTTTGAAACCGGAACCACCAGCAGAAATCTGTTACACTACACCAACATCGCAACAACAACAGACTCATGACAGTGTTGTCGAAAAAGTAAAAGAAATGGAAATTATACCAAAACTTTCTGGGTATGAACAAAAAATAATCTCTGAAAAAACTGAGAAATCTTATCAGTCCTATAGTCGTCATTTCGAAAGTGAGAAAGTTGAACAACCACCTACGACACCTTTGTTACAGAGGTCACAATCTGCTCAATTGGGAAGTAGTTTAGAGCCTTCTGCAGAAGGTATAGCTATGGAAAAGGCGTGGGCACATAAATTCTCAGAAACTCAAGTAAAAAAATCATGGCCACCACAACACGAAGAAGTCAAAATTCAGCCATCATGGTCAGTTCAGAGTACTTTAGAGAAGAAATGGACACCTCAAGTTAAATCTGAAACCGTAGTTAAAGAAAGCAAGAAAATTATTGAAACTGCTCCAGTTCAACATTACATGAAGCAGACAAAAACAGTGATAGAGACTCCGCCAGTACCACGACATTATATTGCAAGCGTTTCGCATATGTCGCAAATAAATGAACAAGAGATTTCTCAAAGTTCTTATTCTCACAGTAGCTATGAAAGTAGTTACGATAATAAGCAAGAGCAAATAATCGAAGAAAGCAACGTGAAACCTTCTGAAATAATCAAAAGCTGGCCGCCGGTACTACCACAAGTACCACCACCGCCTCCACCAAAACCTACAGTTGAATCTTTAATGCCTATAAGACCAGTTTCAGTACAAGATATAACTGATGAGGTTTATCTAGAACCTGGACCACCACCTGAAATTGGTTTTGCTCAACCACCACCTAAAGAACGTCGCCAATCTTATGTAGAAATGGTAGAACATGATTTGGAAAAGAATATCGAAAAGATACCATCTAAAGTACCACCAGGAGGTGTACGTACAATCCCACCACCTCCTCTCCCACCAAAACAACAACAACCCAAAGCTCCACCACTTCCTGCAAAACCATCCAAATCGATTGAACGTCCTCAAACTGCTCCGATCATTGATACAAAACCATTTGAAAAATTCCCTGAATTAGAACCTTTTCCATTCAAACCTGAACCAGAAAAACCGAGACCACCTAAAGTAGCACCACCACCCACACCTTCCAAATTCATAAAAGGTAGATTCACTGACAGTGATTATGAGAGTGATTTTGAGTTCATTCGTATACAACCAAAATGGAAACCTTGTGCTAGTGACACAGAAGAACCAAGCTACCGACGCGTTCAACCGCCTCGATTCACATCAGTAGGACGATCAAAGTCTGTAGAACCAGAACCATTACCTCCGTCCAAGTTTGACCAACCACCCCAATTTGGAGGACCTCCACGCCCTGAAGTTGACCTACATATAGCAGAACAGAAGAAAGAAACTTTACAACAAATGAAAAGATTTACAAAACATTACACTAGGTCGCAAGAGATCAAGAAAGAAACTGCTCCTACATCACCAGCAGTTGTTGTTCAACCTTATATTAAACCCGGATCACCACCTGTTTTTGTAGAACCAGAGCGTAAAGCTAAGCCAGAATCACCAAAAATTAAACATAAATTCACTATTGATGGTTATGATGCTGATACAGATGAACATTTCACACAGCATAAAATTAGCAGAAGCGAATATAAACAAGAGAAATCTGAGTTTAAACACACGACACAATCTAGTGAACGGATTGTTGAGAGTTGTCAAAAAGTTGTTGCTCCTACCTCTCCTAGAGTGCCTCAATACAAAAAACATGTGACGCCGTCAGTTTCTTCGTCAAAAAAGGTTCGATGTTGTGTTGTGTGTTATTGTTGTAATATTTTGTGCTTTGCTTGAATCAAACATATTGTTATTTAACTTTTAAAGTAGCTAGACAAATTGATCTAATCTCCGTTACTTTTATTTATAGTGTTTTAATAATAGTTCATCCTTTTCAACTTTTATGGCTTAATTTTATTCTTTTTTAGGAACTCATTGCTACTCCAATAATTACAAGTGTGTCTACTCAACAAGTCTTAGAAGAAAAAGAGAAATATACCAAACTAGAACCCTTCCCATACAAACCTGATCCTTTACGAGGTAAAAAACCTCGTTGTGCTCCCCCACCTAGTCCATCGAAATTCGTTAAAGGTGAATTTCGAGAGAGTGATTATGAAAGTGACTACGAAGGTCGTATACCACCTGTTTGGCGTCCATCAGAATCAGATACAGAACCATCTTATAAACAAATCCATCCTGTTTTGGCACCAATTGGAAGACGATCACAGCCTCAAGGTCGTGCATCCACACCACCTACAAAATTTGATCATCCACCTCGTATTGAAGGCCCACCACGACCGAAATTTGAACCAATCGAAAAAATTAAGCCTAGTGTTAAATTGGATGAAATTCTTAAACCTTCCCCGAAACCAGCTATTTTTAAACCAAAACCTGTAGCGCCTGTGATAAACGACACTATAGTAACGAGGCCAATAGTTTTGCAACCTGGATCTCCACCAGAAATTAGTTATGCTCAGCCACCAAAAACGACTCAATACTATCGTTCAACAACTAGCACACCCTATCATAATGCAATTCAAACTGAAACATCAAATGTCATGCATTTTAATGAATCATCTGAAAGTTGTCATCGTACTATGAGTTTACAACAAACTACAAAAGTTATTAAATTTGGTGATCAACGCAACCGTGAAGAATCAAATCTACAACCATTTCCTTTCAAGTCAGAACCTGAAAAACCAAAACATTCAAGTTGTGCACCACCACCAACTCCTAAGAAATTCATACCAGGTGAATTTCGTGAAAGCGATTATGAAAGTGAAGTAGAAAGTGTTAAAATCAAACCAAAATGGTCACCATATGGTAGTGATTCTGAAGGATATCAATATCGTCATGTTCGTGCACCAGCCACTCTTCGATCTTCTAGTGTTCCAGCACGCAAGGAACGCGTGTTAACACCAATGGAATTCGATCAGCCACCATTAATGCCTACACCACATACAGATTCAGTTGATGGTGAGACACGGTCTTATAAAAGATTTTCTGAAACGAAAGCAGGAAAAATGGTATCTAGAAGTCGATCATATGAACCACCAATGAAACAGGTAACTGTATTACAACCAGGAACACCACCGGAATATGGATACATTGGTGATAAGAAATTAACAAAAACAACAGCAACGAAAATAGCAACACGACATATGGATTCAATGACCGAAACTTTTAAGAATAAAACACAAAAATTTGCCAGAGATATAATGAATGATGTCAATACGCAATCACAATTGAAGCCAGCAATTAAGACACCCACAGATGGGGATGCACAAGTATATCGAGAAGAAACCAGGGCTGCCCAATACGGTAAGTTATCGAAACTTTGTGCCCAAATTAAATTGTTGTTATAATTTCTGAACTACGTGACTTTTGTCTTATTTATTAGGCACCAAACACGTAGATCCTGATACAGGTTTGATTTATTTCAAATATGACTTCGGTTATGAGTTTGGTATCATTTTACCTGGTGAAAGTAAAAATCAAGAAGTACCGATACCCAAAAAAACTATAATCGAACCACCGAAACGTACTACAGATATAGAGATGCCAGTCTATCATGAAACATCCCGTAATAATCATGTAACACCACAATTTCGTCCGAAAAAATTCACAACTAATAAAAATGTAAAATGGGAACCGACATCTGAAAGTGAAATGTCCGAATACGAGAGTGAATCGAAAAAACAACACCAACAACAATATTTGCAAGGTTCGAGATGGGAACAGTCGTCGTGTAGTCCTGTATCTCTGTCGCCTAGCTTACCTAGTACTTCGCCAGCTTTTAATAGTAATTTTACAGGTATACCATGAAGCGTGTTGCTGACATTTCTTCGAACAACTAAACTAACAGGAGTGATTTTTCTAGTCTTCTTTTATCTTTGCTAATCGTGATAGTTTATATTGTCTTTTGTTTTGCATGGTATTTTATTTGTTTTGTGTGTTGATCAGAGCTTGAAATTGTTTAGTATTTGAATGGAATTTGTTTGCATACAGGACGGAAAACTGCTGAAACTCCGCCGAGTTGTCCAAGTACGCCAGGCAGCATTCATGGCAGAAATTCACAAAACGCTCGTGCCCCTCTTTCATTACGGTAACAAATTAAATTCCAATCGCTTCACAACAATTATCATTAAAAAAAAAACTAAATTACAGCCTTTACGTGATATTGCTGTAGTCAGTAGCCAACCAGCCAAATTCGAATGTATTGTCCAATCTGAGCCACCACCAAATGTTTTATGGTCGAAGAACGGTCGTATTATTGAGAATTCAAACGATTATCAATTACATTATAGGAATGGTGTTTGTCGATTAACAATTTCACAAGCCTATCCAGGTAAATATCACAATTATAAAATTTTCTATTAATTGATTAATGATTAAATAACAGAGGATGCTGGTACTTATACTTGCACGGCAACGAATCCAGCCGGTACTGCTAATACAACAGCCACATTACAAGTCCCAGGTGAGCGACGTTCTTCATACATAAAATAACAGGGCAACAACTAAGAATGATGGTGGTGGTTTATTAAAAAAATCTTACTAATTAATCGACAAAACATCAATAAATAAGACACTGCCACTTGTCTATATCACAAAAAATAAATTGTGTTGGAAAATCTCAAATTGCATTGTGCCTATTAGCTGATCTTTCTATTTAGATTTAGTTCTATTTTGATTTCTTGCTTGACTTAATGTAGTTTTCATAGAATTGTTGTTAATTAAAAAACAAATTGAATCTGGTCATTATTATCATATCATTATTGCTATTTTAATTTGTATTTGTTATATTATTATTATTTATTATAATTTATTGTGTTTATTATTACCAATAATTAAAGCTTTCTTGCAAATGCACCTTTTTTTAATTGTAATTTTCGGTACTATCTTCACCTGCTCTCTATTATCCTTTTGTATATAAAATACTATCCTTAATTTTAATATTGGTTGAAGGTAGTTTAGCTTCAGTAGGGGGTAAGTAATAACTTTCAAACTAATCCTTCTTGTAGTTTTGTCTAATAGAAATATGACAAAAATTAATTATAAATATGTAGAAATATTTTAATTAACAAATAGCTCTTTTTCTTCCATTTGAAATGTATAAATTTAGAACTATCAAAATAGAAATAGATATTTAGAATTTAACAATTTCCTTTCACAGTTTACGTATTTAAAAAGATACAGATTTGGATTAGAATACCACACATGTATGTTACTATTTCTAGACTACTTTGGGCAAGTTTCCATTAATATATGTAGCCGAATTTTCGTTCCATTGTTTGCGTTCCAATCAACACAATCAAACGGAATGAATTTTTTTAAATTCCCATTCACCGGTATTCTAGGTAGTTATAATTAGAGCAAAATTGTAAAATGTATTCGCTATATCCGAGTGATTTGTAAATTTGTTTAATGGTAAATGCTTTATACTGGTGATGATGATGAATATGATCGACGAAAATGCAAATTTTCAAAAGTGTAGAATAAGATCGTGTTCACGATCAGTAAAAAGAGAGTACCTCCACTATGAGACAATCTATAAATAGAATTATAAAAAAAAAATAATAATAAGGTGTCGGACGAGAAAAATACAAATAATCGCATTTAGACTACATGAGTAATAGTGAAGAGCACCTAAGTTTAAATTGTGCCAAATAATTTATTCACTATCTAAACTTAGTATGTTGATTGTACTTTTTATAAATATAATAAATTGAAGAAAAACACGACCAAATTTCGAAATTATCTATTTATTCATTAAATTCAAATTCGAATTCGAAATTCGAAACTATCGATTAGAGATGTTATAAAATTGTCTCAAAAAGCCTTGGTAACAGAGTCGTCTTGAATAGCTTTTCCCAATTATATTTTTTATGAAAAACTCCACCTGACTCATCTTTCAAAATTTCCAAATCTAATTATAGGTTTGATGTTCTACATTTTGGCTTCTATACCACTCTCACACATTCATTTCGTATTATAAATTGTTTACTTATTCAAAGAGAATTTTAGCGATGATAAATGAAATATTGTTGATTAAGAATAATTCTTCAATAAGCAAAAGGATGGGTGTTTCATCAATTCGATTGAATATAGCTGCAAGTTTCCAATGTGAATCAATTTATTTTTGAAAATATTTTCGTGTATTTTTAGATTAATTTTTCAAGCGATTATTATGATTCAAACATAATGTAATAGAAATTTCAACATGGAATGCGTGATGTAACTTCTATTATTTTTCAGAAGTATTAGTCTGAGAATTATACAAATGTCAATGTCGAATAGTTTCTGCGAAATATTTGAATTATTTCAGTTTACTGAAGTGATAGACCGTTAAATCAAATGAAAAAATCCTTTTGTAAGTTGATTTATTATTTTTATATCCTTCAACGTGAAAACTTTCTGAACATGAATTTCACAAGCACATAGAGATTTCCCTTAAGAGTTTTATTAAGTTCGTGTACCGTCTGAAAAATGCTCAGTGGTATTCTGAACAATTCTTCATCTCACACTTAGAATTTGATTATTTGTTAGATATTGATTAAACTTACAATTTTGGTTATGAGGAAGTCATTTAAATCGCTTCCTAGTTTAATTTCAGATTCAGTCAAGCTACATTTATTACCGTATTTTTCTCTAGAAACAGTTACAAATGATCTCAAATAATATAATTGCTTAAAAATAGAGAAGAAAGTAGTTATAAACAAGGCCAATTTACAAAGAGATATTAATAGATAGGTGTTTAGTGTAAATACGCAAATTCTTTGTGAGAAAAGGCGACTCAATCTTCAAACATAAACAATGAATTTGCAATTACCGATGAAGAAAAAATAAGGGGTTTCCATCGTTTTATCGGGAATAGATACGAACAAATATCTGATCTTGATCTCTATCACAATCGTCATTTCAATTTCAATTTCAATTTCTCAACACACATTTCATTGATAACCGTAATCGTAGAAAATCATGACGAATTGATGCAACTATTGATTTAAGAGGAGTGAAATTTTCACAATTACAGGTAGAGATTACGATCGAGACTTTTAGACAATACCGTAAGAATAATCGTATTCTTGGAATATTGTTTATAAACTGTAGGAATAATATTCGTGATTAATAGAATACCGATCTATAAAATGCAAAAATGTATTGCAGTACTATTTCCAATTTTTTATTATAAAAGTCCCTATATTTGGAAGAGTTTACATCATATTTTTTTTAAACAATCAACTTATATCTTTCTATCGTTTATTATTAGAGACTAGAGAATTTATGCAAGTGAAAAATAATATTTGCGCAAAATTTAACATCTTATTCACCGGAAAATTCAAGCATATTTCAATAAAATTATACCAACACCTACATTGTCATTTTAATCCACACCACCTACATTAGATTATATATTTTTTCGAATTGACTGCACTTATTTTTGGATATTAGATTGAATGAATATTTTGCTATTTAACGCAAAAAAAATGCATACGTAATTATTATTTTTTTGTTATTTCATAACATCTACGTCATCATCATCAATAAATGATTAAAGAGATTTTATATTAAACTAAAAAAACAACAATAATAGAAAATAAATAGTTTTGTGTTGATGCCAAAATTATATATTCGACAAATAACAATAACAAGAAAATTCTCGAATTGGAATAATTATTTCTATGTTTTTTTTCTGTTTGTTCTATTTTTATTGCAAAGGTGTCCCTTCGCACATGTATGGAACATATCGGCAATTCAATACGAATCAAAGGAACATTTTAACGGAAATGGACTTTTATAAAAGGCCTGAATCACCACAGTTTATAATGGGTAAGTGGTAGGAATGATTGGGAATGACCAATTGTAATACTTGCCAAATTTTATGATTAATTGTAATGGGATATACAGGTATTTGGAAATAGATTAGTGATAAATTAGCCTTTAGATTTAGAAATCGTTTTTTTTATGTAAATATTGGCACTAATGTAAATAACAATAATTCTTCGAACAAATTAACTGTAGAGATTTTTATTTGATCCATTTTGGATATTTATTGGGATGTTTTGAAAGTAGAAATTTTGGTTGCCATTCAATATTTACAAAACAATCATCATAGGTAGAACTGGCCAATATTTTAACATTTTCGTGCGTATTTTTAGACTAATCATATGTTTAGATTTTCCAAAACTAATACTGCTCATATATGTATAAAAAAAAATTAATTAAATGTTTGCTTATTGCTCCTGAAAATTACTGAAACATTGTTGTTCGAGAAAGATCAAAGTCTCATCTCATATAATTTCCTGTAAACGTCAAGTGAAAGTTGAAATTTCTTGATTAAAAATCCTGTAAAGATTATGTTTAACAAATTTGAGTCAGAGAATATGATGCAGTATCGCGTATCATTCCATAAGCTGAAAATAGCCCTTAACTGTAACCCCACTACAACTAAACGTCGCCGTCGTCGTCATCGCCTAGTGGTGTTCTCCTAGTGGGAGATTTCAACATTGTTCCTACATTCTTCGCTCGCAATTCGCAAACGACCGACGTCTTGGTAAAGATTCGGGGATGATGACTTGATTTTAAACTAGATCTAATAATTGCCGTTAGAGGCGCGCCAAAAAACGAACCTTTTATTAAAATAATAACGCGAAAATAGACATTTTTTTTTAAATACTAGTTTTATTTTATTGTTTCTTCTATAAAACGTGCTATTGTGATTTTGTGTGTGGATAATTGTGCTGATTTTGTTTTTGGATTTTTTTTTCATTTAATTGTGCGATAATTTTGTGGTGACGAGATGAATCGACAACAACAGCAGCAGCAAATGTCTCAAACCCAGCAACACACTCAAATACAACAACAACAACAACAACAGACACATCAACAAACACAACAATTCACCACCCAACAGAGGGTGAGCCGGACGGAGCAGCATGTTACCAGACAAATTACTGGCCATACGACAGGTTAGCGGTTTTACCCTTAAGAAAAAAAAATCAACAATCATGCTTGTTGGGCTTGATATTTTGCATTATTGCTTGCTAGCTATTCATCGATTCATTTTCTCGCCCCGAGATTCTCTCAAATTTTGCATGAAAACTGTGCCAAATTTTCAATGAGCAAAGTCTACAAAATCTATACTGCGTAATTAGAAGATTTTATGTATCCAAGACTTGTATAATAAAAAAAATGTAATCAAAAATCCAAAATTCATAAATGATTATTCATCACCACAATCCGCGCTTGTAAATAGACATTAACTAAATTTCTAATTATTTAATAACCACTATTATCCACCTGTTATCATTTTTAATAAGAATTTGAGCCATTGCATTCATAAAATAAGGTGTGGCTTTTTCTATTATAATCTAATTACCATCTAACTACCGTAAACTAATTAAAGTTTATTTGTTATTTCTATTAATTCTCTGTAATGAACCGTTAGTTCTTGTATTAATAGAGAAATTGAGAAATTATTATTCTTTCGCTACAATTTCTTCTATTTTTAGTTAATTCAGGAATAGAAATGGTTAGTTTAACCGCTGTCAAAATTATTTATAACAAAAATATTATTGGTCGTCGTTAATAATAAATTTTGGAATCGCATAAAAGCTATAATAAATAGAAAGAAAAATTCGAAATTGTTTTTGTACTTCAATTTAACATGAGCTTTTTTTTTTGATAGTCCATTTTATGGGGTAGTAAGATTTACGGTAATTGTGTCAATTGTTAGTTGTTGATATAAATTCGGTAGACACATAAACGATAAATTTACATAATTCTAATGGTTGGAGGGGAGAAGGGTAGTGGCGTTGTTATAGTCGTCGCCATTCCGAATGCTCCTATTGGCAAATTAAAAATAGTTGCTCCTAAAATGGACGCCTGAAATGCGATCCAAAGATCGAAAATAGTCGCTGCCCGGTTACTATCACATTCTCTTGACTGACTGTCATCAAAATATGCGGCATGTAGGTTGTTACATCTATAATTCTTCAAAACAATCACTCTTTCATTATTTATTCAAAATTAAAAAAAAATGTTTATGAAATGTATTGATCATGGATGAATTTCATTTACAGTGCAAGGCGGTCAGGTATACCAACAGGGTTACCAACAGATCGCCGGCTTCGGCCCAAATGCTCAACCTCCAGTTTTCGAAAAGGTCTTCAGTAGTGCCCGTTTTGCACAAGGTGGTATTGCATCATTTGAAGGTCGTGTCACCGGCAAACCACAACCGGAAGTCACATGGACTAGAAAAGGAGCCCCACTTGTTTCATCTAATAAACATCGATTAACTTATAACGAAACGACTGGAGATATAACACTCCAGATACATCAAATTGGACCTGGTGATGAAGGCGAATATGTATGCACAGCTAAAAATCAATACGGCGCTGCAATATGTTCAGTCTTTATACAACCGGAAGGTTTCCAAACACCACAACGTAGCTTTCAACGTCAAGAACAAACCTCAACAACTAGTTATTCTAACGGTTCTTATATACAGGAAGATTTCAAAATTGATACATTTGAATACAGATTATTAAGAGAAGTTTCATTTAGAGAATCAATTACACGTCGATACGCTGGTGAAAGTGACACGCAAATCTCTACAACTATAGAAAGATCTTTAGGACCACCAGCACAGCCACAAATTCAACAAAAACCACGTAATTCGAAATTACTAGAAGGTTCAGATGCTGTATTCTCAGCTAAATTATCAGCAAATCCAAGACCAAGGATTACTTGGTTCCGAAATGGACAACGTATCACTGAATCACAAAAATATGAAACTAGTATCTCTAATAATCAAGCTTCTTTACGTGTTAAACAAGCAACATCTGACGATTCTGGTCATTATACCTTATTAGCTGAAAATCCTCAAGGTGCTGTCGTCTCATCAGCCTACTTAGCCATTGAACCTGTAACAACCCAAGAAGGCTTAATTCATGAATCAACATTCAAATCACAACAAACTGAAGTTGAAACCACCGATACTGGAAAAACAATTGCACCAAATTTCGTTAAAGTTTGTGGTGATCGAGATGTGACTGAAGGTAAAATGACACGATTTGATTGTCGTGTAACTGGAAGACCTTACCCGGAAGTGACATGGTATATTAATGGTCGTCAAGTTGTCGATGATCACAATCATAAAATTCTTGTTAATGAGTCTGGAAATCATGCTTTAATGATAACAACAGTTAGTCGTCAAGATTCTGGTGTTGTAACTTGTGTTGCTAGAAATAAAACAGGAGAAACATCGTTCCAATGTAATCTTAATGTTATTGAGAAAGAACAAGTTGTAGCGCCAAAATTTGTTGAAAGGTATTCATCTCTTTAGTACTAACTAATAATAAAGATTAATATGTTTTTGTTGAAATTTTAGATTTACTACTGTTAACGTGAGAGAAGGAGAACCAGTTGTGCTCAATGCACGTGCAGTAGGTACTCCGGTTCCACGTATATCTTGGCAAAAGGATGGTGTAGCATTAAGTAGTAGTCCAAATATTCGTATAGCGATTGACGGTGGAGCTACCACTTTAGATATACCAATAGCCAAGGCGTCGGATGCAGGATGGTATCAGTGTACTGCACAAAATGTGGCCGGCTCTACCGCAACTCGCGCCAGACTTTTTGTTGAGACACCACAAGGACCTACTGCAGAACCTAGGCGTCTACACTTACCTCGACCTACCAAAGTCATCGAACCTGAGTAAGTTACTAGAATTATCTATAATTTATGAAAGATTAATTTGGTTTCAAATTTGGTTAGACCCGAACCTGGTCCAGAAGTAATTTACCTCCGTCATGTTGAACCAGCACGTCCTCATATCCCAGCTCCAGAAGAGGACCGTATTTACCATCCACCACAATTTATTATTCCTTTGAAAGATGCTGCTCAGCTTGAAGGAGGAAAAGTTCATTTCGAAGCCAGAATTGAACCTGTTGGCGATCCAACAATGCGCGTCGAGTGGTTCGTCAACGGAAGAGCTTTAGAAGCGAGTAAGTTAAAATTAATTATTGAAACAAAACAGAAACTGATTTGTTATATTTTTAGGTTCTCGAGCTACTTCCATTTTCCGATTTGGCTTTATTGCCTTAGATTTGATTAGTTTAGTTATGAATGACAGCGGCGAATATGTTTGCCGTGTAACAAGTTCTACAGGATGCGTAGAATCTAGAGCCATACTTAGCGTAACTGCACGTGCTTCAATCGAACAAACTAGCCAACATCCAGACAGTCTGAAATATATTCATCAATTAGAAGATTATTCAAAATATCAAAGAAGTGAT
Organism: Meloe dianella; assembly: GCA_028455855.1. Classification (NCBI taxonomy): domain Eukaryota; kingdom Metazoa; phylum Arthropoda; class Insecta; order Coleoptera; family Meloidae; genus Meloe; species Meloe dianella. The sequence goes on from JAPTHL010000039.1 coordinate 2,949,389, forward strand.
AGTGTAGAAGATGCCTCAACTCAACAACCACACTTCATCCGTCCACTCCATGATCAAGGAGAACTGCAAGAAGGTAGAAATGCCCATTTTGAAGCACAATTAACCCCAGTCAGCGATCCTACGATGAAAGTGGAATGGTACAAAGATGGTCGACCAATTACCGCTAGTTCACGTATTACTACCATCTTCAACTTCGGCTACGTCTCTCTCAATATTATGCACCTACGGGCCGAAGATGCTGGTACGTACACTGTGCGGGCTGTTAACCGAGTTGGGGAAGCAATCAGTAGTAGCACATTGAAAGTATTTGCTCGATCAACCGTTACTAGCGATCTTGGTATACCGGAACAACAACGTTATATTGAAAAGGTTGAACAATTAGAAGCCTATCAACAACAACAACATCAAAAATATGTTTTGGAAACACCGGAAAGTTCACAACCACCAGAATTTAAAACACCAATTAAAGATCAATTAAGTATTCGCGAAGGCGGATTTGCTCATTTTGAGGCACGCTTAGAACCAGTTGGTGATTCTACACTTAAAGTTGAATGGTTGAAAGATGGTCGCCTAGTAGAAGCTAGTTCTAGAATTACCAGCTTCTTCAACTTTGGTTACGTTGCTCTTACTATTAAGGATGTCACAATTCACGATGTTGGAAATTATACTTGTCGTGCATTTAACGCACTAGGTCAAGCTACAACAACAGCTCAGTTAAGCGTTGTAAGCAAAAAGGATATAATTTTCGATTCACAACATCCTGGAGGATTAGAAAAAATCCAATACTTGGAAGATTCAAGTCGTTATACACGCACTTCAAAAGAAGAAGTCCAAGTGACTCAAAAACCAAGATTCTTAGGACCATTGAAAGGTACAAACAAAATTGTTGAAGGTCAACGAGCCCATTTTGAAGCACGAGTGGAGCCTCAAAGCGATTTAACATTGAAAACAGAATGGTATTTCAATGGTAAACCTATCGAAAGTGCCAATAGAATTCAAACTTACCATGATTTTGGTTATGTTGCTCTTGATATTATGAGTGTTAGAGAGACAGATTCTGGAACCTATACTGTAGTTGCTAGAAATGCTCTTGGCGAAGCTCAAGTATCCGCCAGTATGGTTGTTGAAAGTAAGTATTATTAAAAATTTATACTTCAAAAATACTTATTGATTATTTTATTTATTTAGCTCGTGCTAGTATTGATACAAGAAGCATGCACCGTTCAGCTTATGATAAAACTCAACGTTTAGAAGAATCAAAATTTGTAGAACCACACTATGATATCGAGGAAATATCGAAATCAAAACCAATCTTTGTGGTGCCATTATCTGATCCACAACCATTAACTGAAGGCCGAAATGTCCATTTAGAATGTCGCTTAGAACCAATGGGAGATCCTACAATGAGAGTCGAATGGTTCTGTAATGGAAGACCAGTTACAGTTGGCTCTCGATTTCGAACGTACAACGACTTTGGATTTGTTGCCTTAGATATCATTCATGCTACAGCATTAGATTCCGGCGAATACACAGTACGGGCTACAAATCACTTAGGAACTGCACATACATCAGCTTGTGTCCGTATTATTGAGAAATCTGACATCATTACTGAAACTCAACATGAACAGTCACTAGAACAAATTCAAATGCTTGAAGATTCTTCAAGACATCGTCGTCATAGGGATGAAGATGTTACAGTGTTGCAAGCACCACAATTTACAAGATCTTTACACAATATAGAAACTGTAGAAGGAACAAATGTGCATTTAGAATGCAGATTACAACCTGTTGGAGACCCGACGATGAAAGTTGACTGGTTCGTTAATGGTGTTCCTGTAAAAACCGGTCACCGTTTCCGTCCTGCCTATGAATTCGATTATGTCGCTCTTGATTTATTAAGTGTATACCCCTCTGACTCTGGAGTTTACACATGTCAAGCCAGAAATCAGTTGGGTGAAGCTGTCACCTCCTGTTCTGTTAGAATCATTGCTAAGAAAGATTTATTATTCGATACACAACATCCTGCTGGACTTGAAAAAATTCAATATTTGGAAGACTCTTCTCGATATAAACGTACAGAATTTGTGGATGAACAAATTACTGTAAGACCAAGATTTTTAACAAAACCTAAAAATCTCGAAAGTATGATAGAAGGCAAACATGCCCATTTCGAATGTAAATTAGAACCAGTAACTGATCCAAACTTGAAAGTGGAATGGTTCAAAGATGGTCGACAAATTACAGTTGGCCACCGATTCCGTCCAATTCACGATTTTGGTTATGTTGCATTAGATATTGTTGATTTGATTGCCGAAGATTCAGGAGCATATACATGTAGAGCTACCAACTTAGTAGGTGTAGATGAAACAACCTGTGTACTCCGTTGCAGAGCATCAGGACAAATTATAACAGCAACTCAAAACGAACAAGGTCTCCAACAAATTCAACATCTTGAAGATCGCTCAAGATACCAGCGAACTGAACAAGTTGATGAGATCACAAGTCAAGCACCTATTTTCACAACGTCACTCAAAAATGTTGAAATCAAAGAAGGACAACGTGCTCACTTTGAATGCCGTCTGATTCCAGTTTCGGATGCAACAATGAAAGTGGAATGGTTCCATAATAATCAACCAGTTAAATCAGGATCTCGATTTACTGAAACTAATAATTTCGGCTTTGTGGCTTTGGATATTTTATATGCATATCCAGAAGATTCTGGGACTTATACATGTAGAGCTACAAATATTTTGGGAGAAGCTGTCACATCAGCTGCCTGTAATGTACATTCAAAGAAATCAATTTATCAAGAAACCGTACACGAAGGAGCTTTGGAACGTTTGATTCAGTTAGAAGATACGTCACGACATCAACGTAAGGCTGTACAAGAGGAAGTAGTATCACAAACGCCGGTGTTTACATTACCACTCAAAGATTTACGAGTAGCAGAAAATCAAGCAGCTCACTTTGAAGCTAGATTGATTCCAGTTGGAGATGCTCGTCTGAAAGTTGAGTGGTTACGAAATGGTGTACCGATTCAAGCTTGTAAGTATTGCTAATCATTAAACTTACAATAAAAATACTAAATTCAATAAATTTCAGCTAACCGTTTGACTACAATGCATGATTTCGGATATGTTGCTCTGAACATGAAATATGTCAATCCTGAAGATTCAGGTACTTACACATGTCGTGCTGTTAATGATTTGGGCGAAGCTGTAACAACTGCAACTTTGGTCGTCCAATGTAAGAATTTCTTGCCAAAATAATGCTTGTCAAATGTACTTATTTCAATTTTTTTTATAGCTAAAGCCTCCTTACAATTAGAATCTCAACATGAAGGTGCTTTACAAAAACTCCGTCAATTAGAAGATAGCACAAAATATCAACGTCGTGAAGAAGAAGAAGTTATTGTAACTCAAGCTCCTAGATTTACAACACAATTGAATGGACCCACCGAACTAGTCGAAGGGCAAAGTGCCCATTATGAATGTCGTATTGAACCATATCCAGACAGTACAATGAAAGTTGAATGGTTACATAATGGCAAACCATTAACAACTGGCCATAGATTCAGAACAGCTTATGATTTTGGTTTTGCCAGTCTCGATGTTCTTACTGTTTATGCTGAAGATTCCGGGGAGTATACATGCCGAGTTACCAATCGGTTGGGTCAAGCCCAGTCTTCAGTAGTCACAAATGTCAAATGTAAGTTTATTACTATTTCTTTAATTAGAATTTTCAATTAATTAGCTTTTTACATTTAAATTACAGCGAAGTCGTCTATTATTCGTGAAACCCAACACGAAGGTGCTTTACAAAAAATACAAAGACTGGAAGATGACTCTAAATACAGAAAAACTCAAGCTGAGGATATTATTATTTTAGAGAAGCCCCAATTTGGACGTGGTCTTAAAAATATTGAGAACTTACCTGAAGGTTCCAGTGCACATTTAGAAGCCACTTTAACACCAGTTAATGATTCAACAATGAAAGTTGAATGGTTCTGTAATGGTCGCCCAATACAAACTGGACATCGTTTCAAGACAACCTATGATTTTGGTTATGTAGCCTTAGATATACTATATGCTTATGCTGAAGACACTGGAACTTACATGTGTCGAGCCCGAAATGCTGTCGGTGAAGCTGTAACAACAGCTGCAGTTCAAGTGATTTCCAAATCAGGACTATATTTAGATACAATGGATGAACAAAGATTGAAGAAGATCCGTGAATTGGAGAGTTATGAACGACCAAAGAAAGAAGAATTTGAGCCTCAACCTCAACGACCAGTTTTCCTGACACCTTTAACAAATCTTGAAAATCTAAAAGAAGGTGAACACGCTCATTTAGAATGTAGAGTTGAACCAATCAATGATGCTAATTTGAAAATTGAATGGTACGTTAATGGTGTTAAGCTCAAAGCTGGCCATAGATTCCGTACAACTCATGACTTTGGTTATGTTGCCCTTGATGTTTTGTACGCTTACCCCGAAGATAGTGGTACTTACATGTGTAAAGCTACCAATCTTGTTGGTGAAGCTGTTAACAGTTGTACTATTAAAGTTGGTGGAAGAAAGAGTATTCTCTTAGATACGCACCATCCTGAAGGTCTTGAGAAAATCCGAGAATTGGAAGCACAAGGTCGTCCTACTCGTCTCGAAGTTGAAGAACCAATACCAACTCCACCAAGATTTATAACTGAACTTAGAGGTACTACTGAATTATATGAAGGACAAACTGCACATTTCGAAGCCCAAGTTGTGCCAATCCATGATTCAAATCTACGTATTGAATTCTTCCATAACGGCAAACCATTACCATCTGCTTCTAGATTCCATATTACATTTGATTTTGGTTATATAGCCCTTGACATTGGACATGTTGTACCAGAAGATGCTGGCGAATATTCAGTTAAAGCTATTAATAATTTAGGACAATGTGTATCATCAATTAGTTTGAAAGTAATTGCTAAATGTAATATTATCTTGGAGTCGCAAAGACCAGAAGGTTTGGATAAAATTAGACAACTTGAAGAACATCAACCATACAAGAGACCTGAAACTGAAGAACCTGTTACTAGACAAAGACCAGTCTTTACACAACCATTACAAAATATTGATTCCATCCAAGAAGGACAAACAGCTCATTTCGAATGCCGTCTTATCCCAGTTGGTGATCCAACACTTAAAGTTGAATGGTTCAGAAATGAGAAACCATTAGAAGATAGTTCAAGAATAACAAAAGTCCACGATTTTGGATTTGTTTCCCTAGATATTTCACATGTACGAGCAGAAGATGAAGGTGTTTATATCTGCCGAGCTTCAAATCCTCTTGGAGAAGCTGTAACGACTGCTTCTATGAAAATTAGAAGTATATAATAATAATCTTTAGAAAATTTCCGTAAACTGATTTTTATTCTTTTTTTATAGCCAAAGCCAGTATCCAATTGGAATCTCAACATCCAGAAGCTCAACGTAAAATTCAACAACTTGAACAGCCTCACGCTCCAAGAGCAGAAGAACCAGAACGTACTTTCGAAAAACCAATTTTCACTCAACTTTTAACAGGCCCTTCCGAGTTATGGGAAGGTCAACATGCTCATTTTGAAGCAAGAGTTGTACCTGTTGGTGATTCAAGTTTGAGATTCGAATGGTACGTTAATGGTGTAGAATTGAAATTGGGATCAAGATTTAAAGTTACACATGATTTCGGATTTGTCACTCTTGACATCATGTCCACTGTACCTGAAGATTCTGGTGTTTACATGTGCAAAGCTATTAACAGAGCTGGCGAAGCTGTATCGTCAATTTCTATGAAAGTGAAATCAAAATCTAATATTATTGGAGATACACTCCAGCCAGATGCCTGGCAGAAAATTCAGTTGAAGGAAGCTGAAATTGAATCGTGTTCCTGAAATGTTTATTGATACAACACCACAACAACCACCAGTTTTCACCACACATCTGAAGAGTTACGATAAATTAGTTGAAGGTCAACATGTCTATCTTGAGGCTCAAGTTGAGCCACGAGCTGATCCTAATCTACGTATTGAATGGTTCAAGAATGGAGTGTCTTTGACTACTGGTACAAGACTTCGCAGCACATTTGATTTTGGATTAGTCACTCTATCAATTAATGGCTTAAGAGAAGATGATTCTGCTATTTACACATGTAAAGCTACCAATCTTCTTGGTGAAGCTATCTCGACTTGTTCTCTGAAAATTGAAGATCGTCACTGGTTGTTAGGTCAAACCTTACACCCAGATGCTATACCAAAAATAGAAGCACTAGAAAAGCCATCTGAAGGTCATGCTGAAATGCCAGAACCTACATATGAAACACCAATATTTATCACTCACCTCAACAATGTTGAATGTATAGAAGGTGATAATGTTCATTTCGAATGTAACGTAGAGCCTTCTAAAGATCCTACTCTTAAAATTGAATGGTTTGTGAATGGAAAACCGTTACCTAGTGGCACAAAATACAAGTCAACTTATGACTTTGGATATGTTGCCTTAGATATAACACATGCATATGAACAGGATTCTGGTATCTACATGTGCAAGGCTACTAACAGTAAAGGATCCGCCAGCACGTCAGGTTCCCTTAGAGTTACACCTAAAATAAGTATTTACCGTGACACCCAACATCCTCAAGGTAAGGCTGGCCTTGAAGCTGTTCAAGATGTTGAAGAAGCCTATGCTGCTAAATACCGCCGACAAACTTCTGGTCCTGAAGCAGAATATCCTAAACCGATTTGGACAATTCCATTGAATCCAGAATTTAAGCTTGTTGAAAGTCAGCCGCTACACCTTGAAGGAACTGTTGAACCAAAAGGTGATCCTAACTTAAAAATTGAATGGTTCTTCAATGGTAAATCTCTGGATCATGGTAGTAGATTTAAATTTACAAGTGATTTCGGTTTCGTTACCTTAGATCTTACTGATGTTTACGAACGAGACCAAGGTATTTACACATGTAAAGCTTCGAATAAATCAGGTGAAGCTTTCACATCAACTACAATTTATTGCACAACCAAAGCTCACTTAATTGAACGTACTCAACATCCTAAAGGACAAGAAGGCTTAGAAAAAATTCAAGATCTTGAAGATTCTCTTCATAGACCTGAAGTACCAATACCTGAATCAGATGAGGGCCATGCTCCTGTATTTACTTCAGAATTCACCAACTTGAATAATTTGAGCGAAGGTGAAATCGCTCATGTTGAAGCTGGCTTAACACCTATCGGTGACCAAACTATGAAAGTCGAATGGTTCTATAATAGTAAATCAATTGAAGCTTCACATAGATTCCGTACAGTTCATGCTTTTGGTATGGTTGTTCTTGAAGTTCTTGGTGTTAAAATTGAAGATTCCGGTACTTACACTTGTAAGGCTACCAACAAATGGGGTGTTGCCGAACAAAGTGTTACCATTGAATGTGTTGAGAAAATTAAAGGGCAGAAACCGAAATTCACAACTCATATTCAAGATATTGTCGGTCTGAAAGATGGCCAATCAGCTCATTTCGAATGTACTCTTATTCCAGTTAACGATCCAGATCTAAAAGTTGAATGGTACCATAATGGTCAAGCAATTCTACAATCCTCACGTATCAAAACTGTATCAGATTTCGGTTTTGTTGTAATGGACATTTCTTATATACAAAATCATGATTCTGGTGAATATGTCTGTAGAGCTTATAATAAGTATGGTGAAGATTTTACAAGAGCTAAAATATCAGCTCATGGAAAAGGGGTGTATTTTCAGAAAGTTTACAACCAGATTCATTGGCCAAAATCAGAGAATTGGAAAGCTTTCACGACCAACAATCACAAGTGGCTACAACACCAGTTACTGAAGCACCTAAATTTATTACACAAATTCAAGATACTACAAAATTGGTTGAGGGGCAGAGCGCTCATTTCGAAGCTAGACTTACTCCAGTCACAGATCCCGATTTGGTTGTAGAATGGTATTACAATGGTAAAAAATTACCACATGGTCATAGATACCGCACCTTCCACGATTTTGGAATTGTCATTTTGGACATACTTTACTGTTATGAAGAAAATTCTGGTGTTTATGAATGTAGAGCTTATAATAAATATGGCGAAGATAGTACTAAGGCTACATTGAAATGTACTTCGAAGACGAATTTGATCCTGGACTCGCAACTGCCGCGGGTAAAATTTACCTTTTTTTTTCTGAATAACAATAAAATTGTAACATACTATTTCATTGTTTTAGGGCATGGAAGGAGGATTAGAAAAGATTCAAACTCTTGAAGATTCAATGATTCGAACAAAAGAAGAAAAAGTTGTCGAAGAACGAGGCAAAGCACCTGTTTTCACTGTACCATTATCAAATATCGACAATCTACGAGAAGGTGAAAATTCTCACTTTGAGGCTCGTTTAATCCCAACTGATGATCCTAAATTGAAAGTTGAATGGTTCTGGAATGGAAAACCATTACGTACTGGCTCCAGATTCCGTACATTCTGCGACTTTGGTTTTGTAATCTTAGAAATTTCGCCAGTTTATCCTGAAGATTCCGGCGAATATTCATGCAGAGCTTTCAACGAATACGGTGAAGCTGTAACCACTGCTTCTATGAAAGTTCAGGGCAAACGTAGTATAATCTTTGAATCGCAATTACCAAAAGGCATGGAAAGCACTATCGATAAAATTGCTGAACTAGAAGGTTTGGGTATTGTACCATCACAAGCTTCAGTTGAAGAAGACTCCGGCAAACCTCCAGAGTTCATAACAGCACCTTCAGACTTAACGTTAACAGAAAACTCATTGGCACATTTCGAATGTAAATTGATACCAGTTAATGACCAAAGTATGCGTGTTGAATGGTTCCATAATGGTAAACCCTTATGGGCTGGGTCTAGAATTAAGACAATCAATGATTTCGGTTTTGTCATTTTGGAAGTGTCTGGAGTTTACCAAAGAGATTCTGGTGTTTACGTTTGTAAGGCTACAAATCAACATGGTGAAGCTTCAGTTTCATGTAAATTACAAGTCAGTGGTAGGCAAGGTATCATTTTGGAGCCACAACTTCCTTCCAATTTCCGATCAGGAACTGAAAGTATTCAAAAATTAGAAGAAACTCTCTATAAAAAAGATGAAATTTTGGCTGAAGAAGAGAAACCGAATCCACCGAGATTTATTGTTGAAATTAAAGATAATGTGGATGTACCTGAAGGTGGTCCAGTTCATTTCGATTGTCGTGTAGAACCAACTAATGATTCAACAATGAAAATTGAATGGTTCCACAATGGGCGACCATTTGCTACCGGATCTCGTGTACATCAAGTCAACGATTTTGGTTTTATTTCATTAGATATTAATTATACTTATGCTAGAGATGCTGGTGAATATGTTTGCCGAGCTACAAACAAATGGGGATCAGCTATTACAAAAGCTACAGTCACGTCCAAATCCAAGAAGACTATCGATTATGAATCACAGTTACCATCTGGAATAAGTGCTCAAAAACTAAAAGAACTAGAACGTGGGCCTGTTTCAGTTGCACCTCAAGAAGACAAAACATTCGCTGCACCGAAATTCATTACTCATATCCAATCAACAACAGTGGAAGAATCAGAATCTGTTCGATTCGAATGTAGAGTTGAGCCGAAGATGATCCCAAACTTCGTATTGAATGGTACAGAAATGGGAAATTGTTACCAGCAGGTCATCGTTATAGAACTGTCTACGACATGGGCTTCGTCTCATTAGATATCCTTCAAGTTTATTCAGAAGATTCAGGCGAATACGTCTGTAGAGCTGTTAATGATTATGGTGAAGATTTCACTAGAGCAAATATCAGTTGTAAGAAACTCCCCAATATTATCCTCCAAAACCAAGTACCGAAAGGTATGAAGAGATCTGAAACATTAATGCAAATGGAGGCTGCTATTAAGAAATATACATCAGAAGTCTACTTAACTGAAGATGATCTTTATGACGTTGATAAGAAACAACCACCCCGCTTTGTTACTCAAATCCAAAGCCAAGAGACTCTTGTTGAAATGCAGACGACTAAATTTGAATGTCAGTTGGCACCAGTTGGTGATCCTAATATGAAAGTTGAGTGGTTCTTCAATGGAAAACCTCTCCCACACAGTAAAGAAACAATATCCTTCTAAAAATGCAAATTTCTTAAACTCTGTTTAATTTTCAGAAAATCGTTTTACTCCAATCTACGATTTTGGCTATGTTGCTATGAATTTCGGATGGATTTATCCTGAAGATAGTGGAGAGTACCTCTGTCGTGCTACAAACTTATACGGACAAGACGAAACTAGAGCTATAATTAAAACTACTGGTAAACCTGGTATTATTTACGATTCTCAATTACCGAAAGGTATGAAGAGTATTGAGAAAATCCGCGAATTAGAAGCCGCTTGGCAGATGTAAGTATAGGATGTAATTTCAAATCTACCGGTAATTTAATGCCTAACAATGCTGTAGTGTTCCCGAGGAGGCTCCAGATGAGACTAAAGTTCGATGCGCTCCTGTATTTGTCAGTAAACCAGAACCATGCATTGTCCAAGAAGGTGAATGTGCTCGTTACTGTTGTCGTGTTACTGGCCATCCGCGCCCAAGAGTAATGTGGCTGGTTAATGGTCACACAATCGCCAATGGTTCTCGTTACAAATTAACTTATGACGGAATGTACCATATGGATATACCAAAGACACGTCAATATGATACCGGAAAAGTGGAAGTAATTGCTCGTAGTTCTGTTGGTGAAGCTATTGCTGAAACAGAACTAAAGGTTATTCCAAGACAAGATGATTATAGAGGAGTACTAAAGAACTCACCAAGACGTAAGTTATTAAATGATACAACAGAAAAACATTTGATACTTGACATAATGCACTATCACATGCATTTATCAGCACAATCACTTCTTAATAATAAAAATCTAACACTTACCACACAATTTCCTTCCTCGTAATTTGCTTCGTCGCCTTTTATCAACGGCCGATTTCATGCTTAAAGGAGTATTCAAACAGGTATGCTATCAAAGTTTTAGTATTTCACGTATCGTTGTCTTGTTATTGCATGCTGATATTTCGATCGAGAATTATAGTTAAAATATGTGCATTCGTGTCATATAATTTGATGTTTTTTTCTAATTGGATTTTTATATTTATAGTACATTTGATTTAATTATTATTTTTCTTTAGCTTGGTACGATCTCGAACTAGCTCAGTATCAGAAAGAACGCAGTGAAACCGAACTCGAACGTGTTTTCGACGAGCGTAACACACTTCAACGTGAATCTGGTATAAATGTTACTGGAATTCATGTACAATCGAAAGAATACAAAGAACCAGAAACTGAATGGCAGAGAAGCGTAAAAGGCAAAAGGAAAGACGAATATTATAATAAATTAAGTGAATTAGAAAATGAACAAGTCATAAAAGAAATCAAATTAAGAGAATCTAGTCATCAGTTTGCCATTCCTGGTGAAAAAATTGTTACTGGTTCTATGGCAAGAGGCATGGCACACAAATACCAAGAAAATTTGTAAGTATTTCAATGATTGATTCTTTAGTAGATTATATCTATAACTCATAACTTTATATTTAGGGAACAGAAACCGGAAGAACAACCTCATCCACATCATGTACAACTACGAAAAACTGACCGTGGCAAACAAGTTCAACAAGAACAAGAATATATCATTGATTCAAAGAAAGGAGCTTATCCACCTGATCCAACAGAATCAGCTGTTCATGGCCGTGAAGTTTATGTAACTAAACAAAAACAAGTACAAAAAGAGAAACAAGGTGATGTTGAAATTACAAGAAATATAACTGCTACTGAAACCACTGATGTGGAACATAAAGCAAAAACTCAAGAACGAGTAGTTCAGGGACAATTACTACCATCGACACCACCATTTTTCACAAAGAAAATCCAACCGTGTCGTGCATTTGAAAATACATCGGCACGATTTGAAGTTGAATTCGATGGAGATCCATTACCGAAGATCACTTGGTATCGTGAAGATTTCCCTATAACCAGCTCACCAGATTTGACCATTTACACGTTTAGTACTAAATCAATTTTGGTATTACGTCAAGTTCTATTAGAAGATTCTGCCGTGTTTAATGTTGTTGCTGAAAATCGCGGCGGTACTGCTAAATGCAGTGCTAATTTGGTGGTACAAGAACGCCGACGTCAAGGACGAAGCGGTGTAAGTCCTCCAAGTTTCGTGACAACAATACAAAGTACCACATCGAATGTTGGACAATTGGTACGATTTGATGCTAGAATCAATGGTACCAAACCTATTGATGTTTATTGGTTGAAAAATGGAAAGAAGGTTACATCCGATATTCGATACAAGACATTAGAAGAAGATGAAATCCACACACTCCTTATAATTGAAGTTGTACCGGAAGATTCTGGTAAATACGAGTGTGTCGCTATTAATACAGCTGGTGAAGCTCGTTGTGAAGCTGAATGTGTTGTGCAAACACCAGCATCTGCAATTAAACCAACAAAACCAACAACACCTGGTAGTGAGAAAGCACCCACACTTGTTGAACCATTAAAAGATCAAAGTGTTCGTGAAGGACAGCCTGTTGCTTTCCGTTGTAAAATCACTGGTAAACCAGCACCTACAATTAAATGGCAAAAAGGTGAAAATATCATTAAACCATCAAAATACTTCCAAATGGTCAAAGATGGTGATTACTATACGTTAAAGATCTCCGAAGCTTTCCCTGAAGATGAAGGTATTTATAAATGTATAGCTACAAATCCGGCTGGTGCTGTAACAACACAAGCTAATTTAAAAGTTTTGGCACCGGAAATACAAGAAGTGGCACCATCATTAACACCAATGAAGGATGTTATTGTACAAGAAGGTAGTCCTGCTCAATTCAAGACAACTGTTGCTGGAAAACCAACACCAACAGTACAATGGCTACGGGAAGGTTTCTTGATTCCCGATTCACCAGATTTTCAGGTAAGCAATAAATCCAAATCCGAATACTATGATAAGTAACAGGTATCATTGGCCAAATTTTGTTTAGAAATGATGCAATCTCTGATTCAAGTTTTAAAAAAAATTACATCAATCGTTTAGTTATTTTAAGGACATTGCCATATTTGGTAATTCAAAATCAGACAAAATTTTTATACGATTGTAACAACATTATTTATATAAAAACAAATAATAGATTTAACTAAGAAATGTTTTAATCACATTTTGGAACTCTGACAAAAGTAGAATTTTCAAAGAGTTGATCTTAATAGACAACATCCGTGTGAAAGATCGTAAATCACTAGGGAAAAAAGATTAATAACCTGACAGTCAATAACTATTTTTAGTCTCATCTAGATAAAGCCAACGACCTAACAAATGTCTATATTTAAAAACCTAGTTTTTATAAAATAGTTAACTCTACTTTATATAATTATTTTCTAACAGTAAATAATGGAATTACATTGCAACGGATGATCAAAATAGCATTTATTTGTAGCAAATTTTATGCAAGAAAATATGTGATGCATGCAAGGAAATTATAAGTCAATGGCAAGAGGCCATTATTTCTTCTTTTTTTTGTTGTTATGCTGTAAATATTTTAATTTTTCATTGTGCAACGAGTAGCAAAAGCTGTAAATTCCTAGATGACAATAAAAAACGCTGGAGGTTGGGAATGTGTTTTATCTTGGTCATGTTATTACTTCTCTTATCGGACGAAAATCATAGATAAATCAGTCGTCTGATTTAATAAAGAATTTTCCTGTATGCATTGCAATTATTGATTGCCCAAAAAATTCGTAATTATCCAATTTGAATTTAAATCGTTCTTTTGATTTTTCTTACAGATGATCCATGAAGGCAATAACGCCGTCTTGTTAATATCAACAACTTATGAAGAAGACAGTGGTACATTCACATGTCGGGCAACATCATCAGCTGGTCAAGTTGAACGTACAGCAAAATTGATCGTCAAAAGTAAGAAATGAATAATTCACTCTAATCCTGATATTTGTCCTCCTACTCTCTTGGTTTTCTTTCATTTTTAATATCTTAGTCCTTATATAGCGTTTTTATTTATTATGTCTATAAAGTTTAGCTTAATAATTGTGTGCTGCTCAGTATTCCAAATATGACATTGTTTTTTTTTTTGGTTTCTCTAAATTTAACAAAACACATCACTGGATGATTTTTTCTTGTTTTTGTACGCGTTGGTGAAGGCAGTTAATTTTAAAGAATGTTGTACTTAAAGATGGTGGAAGTTGTTTGTTGTTTTTTCTTAATTTTAAACGAAAAATATATTTATTGTTCAAGTTCCAAGTGATGGTATTTTTAGGATTGAATTATACAGCTTTGGCAACTAATTTGATAAATGCCGGGCTTATTATAAAATATTTATGGAAATATTGTTTATCAAAAAAAAAGGAAAAAAGATATAATTCAAAAAAAATGCAAATAAAACATGTATCGTGAATGCAAATATTTAATAAATTATGCTAATGATTTAAGATTGTGTTTAAAGTGTATCAAACCTGCATCTAAGCTGCATTCTTGCAGTATTTCTGTCTCTCTTCAAATACCTTTGTGTTTCTACAGTAACTTTGAGAGGGACAGAGAAAGAGAGAGCGAGAGAGAGTTTAAAAAGAAATTGAATAAAACTAATAAAGGGCGAATGTTCTCCATTTAGACTGAAAAGTCAGAATTTTCAGTATTAGTAGAGACGTGTGCACTATGACACATGCTGTGAACTATTTTAGACTTCACGTGTATTACATTACCAATCTAAATTTGGACAGAAACCCCTCTAATCTGTGCACCTTTTGCCAGTTTTGTTTGATTATGGAGGTTTTAGATCAAAAATAAATGTGAAAAGACACATAAAAGGCAGTTTTATTAAATTTTTATTTATAACAAAATTGATTTACAAAATTCGAACAACGAATACAAACCATAAACTGAGGTTTGTCATCTAACGACGTCTAATAATAGATGATGCTTACGAAGAAAATAAGTTGATGATATCTAGACCAAATGACTCATTTACCTGTAGAAAAACTGATAAATAAGTGATTTGGAGTTGGGCCAGGATCACGGATTGAAACATGCCGTACAAACATAGAAACATTATAGAATTTGTCGCAAACTCTACTCTCTGCAAAATAGTAAAAATTATTAAAACATAATAGAAAATACCACAATTCTGTAAATAAAATAAATAATATTATCACTTGGAACTCAACTAATTGTTCTTCACCAATACCACGTCTTTAGGGTTCAAATAAAACCGCACGAGATTCCAATAAATTTTGAAAAATTATTGTTTGTATTTTACTTATCGAGATTGTGTGAATTTTTCAAAATATGGGAATTTCGTGCGGTTTTATCATTTAATCACTGATCTCACCTCACCAGCAGCACAAACACATTTGAATAATCTTCACTAATCTTAGGTGTAGTTCACGTGGTTTTACGAGACGAAATGGTAGGGAGATGCGTCTCGAATCAAATTTTTTTTTCTTAAAAAAAGGGAAAAAACGCATTGCGTGTGCGTCTCCCCTACTTATTGTTTTAATGACTCATACCATTTCTGACTGTTTATTCTTTGACGGCTAGAACAAAAATAGTTCTTCGTATGAGTTCGTCATTACATTATTATTTCACTTAAATTAGTCTAATTTTTTTTTGGAAACAGATGCTGTTTGTTTATGTTATTTACGGAACTACTACGAGTAATATATCATGATGACAATTGTTCACTTATTGACCTACCTAACCGCCGTTGAAATATTTGGCAAACGAATACGTTTTTCTCATATAAACAATTTGGTTGATTTAAATCAACAATATGTTAAACATTAATCAAAAAAAAATTATTAGAAAAAATATTTAGACATTTCTTTATGTATTGAGATAAGATCTATTTTTCGGCAATAATTAAGCTAACTGTTAGATTTTATATTTAATACAAGGACAGATGACGCAGTTTACTAAAACACTGGAAATCGTGCCATAATTTTCGTCTTAGTTGAATTTTGCCAAATAATTAAGTTTTCGTTATTGTTACAAGCCTTGTTGTGTTTCGAATTTTTTTGTCCATGAAATTAAAACGGTCATTAATTTCAAAATTATAGGGCGATCTGGTACATATCGTAAATCAACAAGTGATGTCACAAGTCAAGATTCATCAACTACAACAGTTCATGAGCAAATCGGACTTAGTGGTCCAGAAGGGGTGGGTCAAACAACTCAGAAAGCTCCTTTCGGATCTAAAGGTGGTCCACAAATGGTAGATTCTAATGAATTACCAGTAGGTGATGAAACATTACCGTGGCGACAAAGGCATAAACCTCAACAAATTAAAGAGACTGTAGGCTTATCAACTATACAAAAACTTAAAATTGATGAACAAAAACCACAACTTCAGGTACCATGGACACAAGAACAAATAACATTGAAGAAAACACAAAAAGAACGTAAAGAGTTAGTTAAAGAACAAATTGAAGAGATGCAATTGAAATCATCAACACAAAAAACAAAAGATATCACAAAAATAGAATTAGAAAAAGTCGACCTAAAACATCAAAAGAAAATTTCTGAAACAATTCAAAAGACTGATGATATTAGTACGATAGATAGGCGTTCAGAAACTGAAGATACTAAATTATTGAAAATTGATGAACATAGAAAAACTGATAAGACTGAAAAGTTACAAATAAAAGACGAACGAACAGCAACAGAAAAATCAATAGCTGAGCATGTTGAAGATACAACACTTTTGAAAGTCAATAAAAAAGAACAAGTTACAAAGAGTGAAGAATTAGAAACAAGGGGTTGGAGACGATCGAGAAAGCAAGAATCAAGTTTAGATCGAAAGCAACACATCGAAGATGCGACATTATTGAAGATTGATGAGAAACAACAAGTTACAAAGACTGGAGAATTATCAATAACACAACATAAGGAAACTGAAGATACACTACAGGCAAAAGATTGGCGTAAGCCAAGGAAAGTAGAAGAGGTTACTCCACAGCAACAAATTACTGACACAGATAAAAAACTAGAAATTGTACAGAAACCAAGGAAACAAGTACCAGTTTTAGAAGACGTAGCTCCTATCAAACAGGAATCCATTCCTTGGAATAAACAAGAAATCAAACTGAAACGAGCTACTGTTGAACGTAAAGAAGTACCACAAGAAAAAATTGAAGAAGTGCAGTTGAAACCGACAAAACGTGATAGTAAAACCATTTTAAAAGAGGAACTAGAATCAGTCGATTTGAAACCTGTAACATTTGATACAGCTAAACTGAAAACAGACGATCATCAACTCAAAGAAATTACACCAATTACAATTGAACAAACTGCAGAAATTCCAAAGAAGACTAAAATATCTCTACCAAAGAAAGAAGAACCAACACCATGGAATCAACAACAAATCAAATTAAGACGAACAAGTCAAGATCGTAAAGAGATACAAAAAGAGAAATTGGAAGAAGTTCAGCTGAAACCAACAAGACGTGGCAGTAAAACTACATCCGAGAAGAAGAAGTAGATTTAAAATCTATTGACAAAGCGCCAGTTAAGACTGTAGAGGATAAAACAATTCTACAAGTCAAAGAAGTTGAGACTGAGGAAACACGAACTCCCATAAAATCATGGAGAAAAACAAGCGAACAAGAACGATCAGTAAAAGAGGTTACAGAATCGAAACCGAAGGAAGAACCAGTTCCTTGGAACAAACAAGAGATTTCTCTTAAGCGAACCACTAGAGAAAAGAAACAAATTCTCAAGGAAGAGATTGAAGAAGTAGATTTGAAGCCGATTAAGAAAACACCTGAAGAAATTACACCCCTTGAAGCACAACCTATACAAACACAACACATTGAAGATAAAACAGTTCTTGATGTCAAACAGACTGAACTTGAACAGAGAGAAATTCCAACAAAAGACTGGAGGCGACCTAAAGAGGATATTACTCAAGATAGTGTTAAGGAAGAAAAAGTAACTAAAGTTAAACCAAAAGAAATTAAGCCAGTTGAAATCAAAGAAGAGGTTGTTCCTTGGAATAAGCAAGAAATAACATTAAAACGTACAACTAAAACACAAAAAGAAATAGCTAAGGAAACTTTAGAAGATTTACAGTTAAAGCCTGTTAAAAAATCAATAATACCAGATGAAGTGAAACTTGAAGAAATACAACCAATCGAAAAACGATACGTTGAGGACCAAATAATCCTTGCTGTTAAAGAAACTGAAATCGCAACTAAAGAAATTCCAACTAAAAGTTGGAGAAAAGCAAGACAACAAGAACAAGATAAGGTAGAAGAGAAAACAGAGGTTATTACTTCAAGTACAATTCAAAAGGGAACTAAACATGTTGAAAAAGATAAGACTATTTTAGATATAAAAGAAGTTACAGAAGAGAAAAAAGTAGAGACCAGAAACTGGAGAAGGCCTAAACATCCAGAAGAAGCAGCTCTAGATCAAGTAAAGATTGATCATGAAACAACTGATGAAATAGTTGACACTAAACCACAAGAAAAACCGAAAAGACCTATTGAAAAGAAAGAAGAACCTATTCCTTGGAACAAGCAAGAAATTTATTTGAAACGAACGTCTAAAGAGAAAACAGAAATTGCACATGAAAAACAGGAAGAAGTTCATTTGACACCAGTTGATAAGAAACAGGTTGATGATAAAACCACTGTAAGTATTAACGAAGAAAAGGAAGAAATTGAAACCAGAAGATGGAGAAAACCACGGCAACCCGAAAAAGTTGTAGAAGAGACTGTCATAGAGAAAGCTATCCCAGAAATAAGTCCAGAGGAAGCAAAATTACAGACTATTGAAGATAAGACTATCAAACAACAAGAAACAACTACGAGAACCTGGAGAAAACCGAAACTTCAAGAGCAACCTGAAGAAGAAACACATATAAAAGCGAAAGAAGAGAAAACAACAAATGTAGAACAAATAGAAATTCTAAAAGAAATTCCATCTCAAATAGCAGAAGAAACTCAACCACAAGCAAAGAGTTGGAGAAAAAAAAAATATGAAACTGAAATTGAAGAAAAGAAATCAAGTATAGAAAAAGTTGAAGATGTGTCTAAGCCAGAAAAGCCAATTAAAAAAACAATACAAAAAGAAGAAGAAATTATTCCATGGAACAAACAAGAAATTGTGTTGAAGAGAGCGAGACCTGAGAAAAGATCTGTTGAAAAAGAAACACTTGAAGAAGTTTCACTCAAACCATTTGAACAAAAGACTGAAACTCTTCCACTAACAGAAGTGAAACCTGAACAATCAGAGGTGACAGTAATTAGTGAAGTTACTAAAGAAAAACGTCGTAGAAAAATCAAAGAAAAGGGTATATCAGAAACAGAAAAAGAAGAAGACATCGCAGTTTCTAAAGTCGAAAGTCAACCTATGCAAGAAGAGAGTGTTGAAAAGTTGCCTGCAGAAATGCAGCATAAGCTAACCGAAAAGTCTACGAAGGATAAGAAACCTATAGCTACTGAAACAGTTATTTTACAAAAAGGTGATGATGTTCCTGGAACAGTAATCAAACCAAAAGACGAAAAAATTGAAAAAGAGATAATTGAAGTTCAGCCCCAAGACAAAGAAACATCAAAACCAAAACGACCAAAACTGCCTCAAGAAATAGTAGAGACTATTCCTTGGACACAAGAGGCTATTAAACTTAAAAAGGCACCTAAAGTACAAAAACCAATTGTTGAAGAGGAATCGGAATCAGTCTCATTGAAACCTGTACCAAAATCAAAGGAAACAGATCAGCATGTGAGACAAGATGAAAAAGAAGTACAGCATCTAGTGCAAATTCCATTATCAGATGAAATACCAGCACAAAAGAAAATGAAAAAGCCAAAGAAACTACCAAAACCAGAGGAGGCACCAGAAGTTGAAGAAGCATCTGCTGACGAAACAGATGAAATTCATGTAGTAAAAGAGTTAAAACTACCAGAATCTGTAATCGTTGAAATTGTAACTGAAATTGAAGATACAATCGTTCTAAAAGTTGATGAAGCAAAGAAGGATAAGCCCAAGAAAATGAAAGAACAAATTAAAGAGGAAGTTCTTGAAGTTGTTAAACTGAAACCAGTTAAACTGCCTGAAAAAGCTGAAGTCGAAGAGGAGTTTGAGAAAGTTAAACTTCAGCGAATACCGACACAAACAACAGAAATTTCTGACGCACCTGAGAAGCAAAACAAACCACGTAAGATCAAACACAAAGATGTGGTACTTCCTGACGATTATGATAGATATGTACCTGAGCAACCTGAAATTGTTGAAATGGAGAAAACTCCTAAAATTGAAGAGAAACAAGCTACTCAACCTTGGCGACGCGAACCCAAACCAAAACCAGAAATTAGTGAAGAGGAACAATCTAAACTTAAGATAGGTAAAGGTAGATTCCTCAACTAGAAGAAGAAAAAGAGCTTGTTCGTCTAAAACCAGTAAATAAAGAGAAAACAACTGAAGAGAGACCGATTGAATTAACAAAGCCTTCCAAATTACCAGAAGGCGAATTTATATCTAAAGATTTCCGACCAGAGAAAATAGAACCAACACCAAAGAAAACAAAAGACAAAAAGAAAGAAGAACAACCTGTTGAGACAGTAGCTGAACAACAAACAGTAGAAGAAATTCCGGAAGAAAAACCGACCGCACCTTGGCGGCGACAACCTAAACAAAAAATTGAAGAAATTCCTGACGAGAAAAACTGGCCTAAGGGTAAACCAAGACCCAAGGAAGAGGAAGAAAATGAACCAATTAAACTCAAGCCGATAAAGAAAGAAAAACCGGAAGAACCAACACAAAAGGTTATTTTAGAGGATATCAAATACCAAGAATCCACATTTACTACGTTAATTGAAAAAGACGATGGTATCAAATTTAAACCCAGTGACCGCGACGAACAATCAGAAGAAGATAGGGACAACAAGAAACAGAAGAGAATGAAACCGAAACCAGATACACAAGCATCGAAAGAAATCCTTGAGCAACCTGTGGAACAACCTGCCGAACAAGCTCTTGAAGAAGAGCAACCCGAAATGGAAGAAAGGCCTGCATTAATTGCACCTAAAGAAGAAAAGGCTAAACATTGGCGACGAGGTAAGCAATTGCCTAAAGAAGAAGAAGTAACTCCAGAAACAGTTCGGTTGAAACCAGTACCTAAGAAAGAAGAAGTATCGCAAAAACCTGAGATCGATAACAAAATACAAGAGACTAAAATTACAACAACATGTAAAATTGTTAGAAAATCACGATCTCATAAGTTACCAAACGAAGAAGAAGTGGAGGTTGTAGAAATTGTCGACGAAGAACAACCTGAACTTATACCAACAAAATTAGAAGATGTTTCAGAAGATGTTGTCATTACTGAACTTCAATCTGTTGCTGAAATCAAATTAGCCGACCGTAAACTTCAAAAGAAAGAAGAGAAAATTGAGGAGATGAGAGTTGAAGAAGATAAAGATATTAAATTCCAGAAAGAAATGAATGTTGAAATTATCTCTAAGAAAGTAAAACCTGAACGACGAGTAATTCGTTTTGATGATGAAGATCGACCATTACCAGAATTAGAAATTATTTCACAAAAAAGAGTCACTGAAGGTGTGGATAAAGTTCCAGATGAGAATCTTACTGAAGATGTGGATGTTAAAGAACAAACAACAGTACATAAATCTTTAGTGCAAATAACAACAAAAGGCAGAGCTAAAAAGACAACAGTTGCACCAAAATTCACTAAAAGTGTCAAACCTGTTGTTGCTGAACAAGATAAGCCTACTAGATTAGTCTGTAAAGTTGAAGGAACACCATTCCCAGAAATTACTTGGTACAAAAATGAGGTATTATTGCAAGCCACCGAAAGAGTCTTTTGGAATATTGTGGAAGATACTGTAACATTAGAATTTGCTTCCGTACAACCTCAAGATGTCGCCATCTATTCTTGCAAGGCGGAAAATCCAGGTGGACATGCCACTTCCAGGGCTAACCTTATCATTTTAGGTATCTTGTGTGGAGTGATCTATTATTGTTGATTTATTATGAATTTTTGCTGAGTATTTTTTATGTTCTTGCTGTTTAATTTAATTTATTTTGTTGTGTTTTGTTTTGTTTTTTCTATTATTGTATTGTTGCATGACGTGTTAAAAGTGTTAAATATTATGTGAAACAAAATTCACAATATCGTTTTGTTTTTAGAAAAAGAAGAAACTGGTGTTGCTCCTCACTTCGTACAACCCTTGAAACCTCAGATAGTCGACGAAAAATCAAAAGCAACACTTCGTGCCATAGTTTTTGGTCAACCAACACCACAAATAAAATGGTTTAAAGAAAATGAAGAAATTGTACCAACACCTACACGTCGCGTCAGTTATAATCCTGAAACAGGTGAAGCTATACTAGAATTACTCGAACCAACACCAGAAGATGAAACTGTGTTTCAAGTAAAGGCTGAAAACAAATTTGGCCAAGCCGAATGTCGTGCAAATCTTATTGTTTCTAAAGTTGTTACTGTAACGCAACCATTAGTAATGCAAGCACCAAGAATTACCAAGCCAATTAAAGCTACTGTAGTTAGACCAAATGAAGATATTATTCTTGATGCTGAATTCGAAGGAGTTCCACAACCAGAAGTTAAATGGTTTAGAAATAGCAAAGAAATCAAACCAAATGATGATTACGATATTATCACTGAGGAAAAGAAGACTATATTGAAAATAAAGAAAAAGACAAAACAGAAAGGTGGTAAATATGAAATACGCGTAACAAATAAGAAAGGTGAAGTTAGATCATCTGGTACCGTTACGGTAACGCAAGAAGTTACAGAAGCTCAACCACCCAAATTTATTACACCTATTGTTCCACAATACGCTACAGTTGGAGAAGTTGTTATATTAGAAGCTAAAGTTGAAGCCTTCCCTACAGCTTCATTCCAATGGTTTCATGAATCAATTCCTATACAGTCGACACCTGAAATGAAAATTGTTTCTGAAGAAAATGTCTCTACATTAATATTAACTGACGTTACACCAGAAAAAGCAGGAGCTATCACATGTCGTGCAGAAAATGCTGTTGGTTCCGTTACATGTACAGCCACTCTAGAAATCATTGAAGAAACTGAATGGGAAGTAACTCGTGAATTAGAATATCCAAGATTTATTAAACCTTTAGTGCCACTTACTGTAATGGATGGTGAAAAAGTTACATTTAGTTGTGTTGTTATTGGAAAACCAATACCAAATGTTCAGTGGTATCATAATGACCAACCAGTTCAAGAAGCAAAAGACGTTGTTGTTTCACAAAATAGAGAAGGTGTTTGTATGTTAGCGATTTCAGAAGTTTTCCCAGAAAATGCTGGTGAATACACTTGTAAAGCTGTAAATCGTGTTGGTGAAGCTATCTGTAAGACTTCATTAATTGTTGAAGCTTACGAATATGTACCCGACTCAGAAATTGGACATCTAACCGGTTCTGAAGAAGATCTCTTAGCTGACAGAGTAAATTTCTCCTAAAACATATCATGATTTGATTAATCTAAATTTTATTTTCCAGTCGTTGAGTGATGAAGGCATCCTATCCGACAGTGATCAAGAATGTGCTCCAAAAATCATCAAAAAACTACCTGAAGTCATTTCTACTAAAGATGGAGATGTTACGAAGTAAGATTTCAATAATTTCAAACTAAAATGAGCAATAACAAATTACCTTTGATTAGGTTGGAAGTCAAAGCTGTTGGTAAACCTAAACCAATTGGTAAATGGTTGAAGCAAGGTGTTGAGATACAACCATCACAAGAATTTATTATTGAAGATTTTGAAGATGGAACATCTATTTTAACAATTTCGGAAGTATATCCTGATGATACTGGTGATATTGTTTATGAAGCCCATAATCCTCTTGGTGTAGCTGTGACCACAGCTCAATTAGTTGTTGAAAGCACTGAAGGTATCATACGTAACAGGTCCCCTATTAGTATTTGTTTAACTGAAGATAATACAGTGTTTATCTTTCAGCAATTTCTTTATTTACCCTTAACCTTTACCGTATTACACTTCAATTTAAACACTTATATATGTATTTGGTTTATAAAGAAATTGATTTATCTAACATTAAATGCATTTTTCAGGAATTTTGGGAACTAAAGAATACAGAAAACCTGAATGGGTTACACATATGGAAGAGTTGCAAGCTGCACTTAAAGGTAATGCTTCTAGTACAGCATTAGTTAAGTATGCACGTTCGTTTGACATGTCGACTGATAGTTTAGAATCTTTTCAAACATTAACGAAAGCACATGGTAGTGATGAAGGTAAGGATTCAATTTCATCTATAAGAAAACGGATAACACCATTTTATTTGAATGAACCACATCAATTATCTGAATCACAAGGATCTTCATTTGCATCAGTTTATAGTGAACCAAATAATGCTACCAAAGCTAAATTAAATTTCATTGAAACAGCAATGTCCGATTATCTTAATTCACATAGACATTCTTTGAGTTCTGTAATGGAATTGCTCGATAAAGGTAATCAAGGTTATAATGATTGCGAGAAAATTTTAGAAGTTAAATGCGATAGTAGTAAAATTTATGAAGGAGATGGTGATGATGATGAGAATGATCAAGAAGAAAACGAAGAATATCGGCCAGATGAAGTTGGAAACGACACAAAAATTAGCCAGTGTAATGAACCGTTTTTCATACTATCACCAATAGAGGAAAAGAGTGAACCATCTACTCGTAGCAGCAGTTTCAGAGGCAGCAGTGGTTCAGATAAACGGAAAATTTCGTATGATTTCCATCAAACAAAAATGTCAACTTCTTGCGAGCCAATACCATCAGAACGTGTAAATTATGAGTACTTACCAGAAAAATATCGAACATTTCCAAGAGTAAAAAATGCAAATAATAATGAAGATTTGTATTATTATTATTATTATTACAATGATGCTTCAATGTATCCTCTAGAACCAAGAGAATTAGATCCTTGTGCATTCCAACAATTACATACAGCTGATAGTCAAGAAGAACTTCAAGAATTCCTTCTATTAGAAAGCGAATTCGTTAGTGATCGAGGTCGAGGCTTAGCCTCGGCTTTTATAGAATCTTCTAATGATATTTCTGAGGATAATCAAGGTAAAATCAAGGTAAATTGTATGCTTCCTACTAATGTTGCTTGCTTTTTGTTTGTTTTCGTGTGATTAGAACAATAACAATCCAATAAAAAGGCCAGGCAATACAACTTCGTGACGGTAGGTTAAACTTTCAGTCTATTTTTTAAACAAAACAAATCATCAATATTTCTTGTTTGATATTTACAGCTACACAAAGTTCACCAGTGTTCGTAAAAGAAATCATAAATGTTCATACAACGGAAGCTGAAACTGTCGTTTTCGAGTGTATGTTTTCAGGCACACCAGCACCAGGTAATTTATCAATAGACATTAATAAAAATTCAAAAGATAACCAATAAAATATTGCAGATATAATTTGGTACCACAATGATAAAATTATTCGAAATACAGCTAAAGTTAAAGTAAGAATTGAAGATAATAAGACTTCCTGTACCATCATCGAAGTTTCTAAAGGAAATATTGGTACTTACGTTTGCAAAGCTGTAAGTGAAGTTGGTGTAGCTGTAACAAAAGCACAGCTTTATGTACAAGAAATATCGGAAGAGAAAAAGAAAGAGATACTAGTAAAGAGAGCTAAAGAACGAGAAGAGAAAGTCAAGAAAGAACGTGTCACAATCGAGAAGAAACGTCTCTACAAAAAGAAAACTGCTACAGCTACACAAGAAGAAGATAAGAAACCTTTAGAAATAAGCCAAGTACAGACGATTGAATCAACTGAAACAATTATACAAAAACCTGTAGGAGAAGAACGTGCTAGACCAATACTTGAAATTCAGGAACCTTTGAAAACTGAGGCTACAGCTTCTTGTAAGAAAATCGATGATACAGCGACAATAATTGAAGAGACTGAAAAGCTCAGCCTCTATTATCACCAACTGAACCTATGGTTTCTGAAATAATCCTTCCAGGAGAAACTTTGAAAGATCTTAAAGAAACTAAACCCAAGACACAAAAAGCCCGTACTGATATCCAAGAAATAGTATCAGAATTTGCTCAGTTAACTGAAGTTAAATTAGAAGAAGTTATTGAACGTGTCGAGAGAATTATTAGAAAAAGTGAAATGAAGATGGCACGTGAAGTTTCTGAAATGTTAGATTTTATTAACGTTAAAGAATTTGGTCCGGGTGAAACACCATTGCGGGAAATTGCTGAAATCGGTTATTTAGTTAAAAATGGAATTTCAACAAAGGAAATTACAGTTTTGTATCATGAAAATAAATTCCCATCATTACAAACACCACAAGCACAATCGGCTTTAGTTAATGTTGTCGAACGGAAAGGTTACGGACCATTAATATCAGAAGTCCTTACTGAAGAAACTGCCATTGACGAAAAAGTTTTAGCTGCTACTGTTGGTTTCCGGGCGTTGATGAAAATGGTAGAGAATCATCATGTCACAATTGAAGAAGTTATTACATCGTTTATTCCAGAAGATTTTATTCAAAGAGCTTGGGAATCTACTGAAGTTACTGAAGTAAGTTTTTGTCAATTTTGAAAATATCTCGGATTAATTTTTCTCTTATTTCTTACTACCAGACTATTACTAGAACCGGCTTCAAAGAAATGGTGACTATTTCTGAAGAAATCGAAATATTTGACGGTGAGTATGTGTGGTGTTTGCATGATGTGCCATATGTCAAATATTTTTTCAAACTAGAAAACAAATAATTGCCTTGCCTTGTTAAAAAAATTGTTTCATTTTTATTTACAAATAAACTTATTTAAAAAATAAATCAACTGATGTTTTTATGTTTATTGTTCAGACACAGCAAAAACTGTTAAGACAAAGGGTAAAAGGGACGAAATCGGTAAGTTAAAAATATTATCGTGTTGTGCTATTGTGATTTTGAGTAGATCGCTTTAATAACACTTAATGCGCGAGCGATTTTTTATCTTACCAAAACAGTCAACAATTACTGGTTGTGGTACACTTTTCAAATTTCTAGCCGGCCGAATTTCTGCAAATAAAACGTCTAAGAAAAAAGCCGTAATGTTTATGTAGCTAGCTAAATTGGCGCTTATAGGCTATATGAATGTCTAAAGAAGCATGGCTTTATATTATAGTGCAAGCAAGTATTTTTATTCGTGAGTAGAGAATTTTATTAGTTTATAGTAAAAGCCCAATACAAAAAAGAAACTAAATGCTGCCCCATGCCACCATCTCTCTTTTTTCTATTATTTCTTTTCTTTCTCTATTATACTTAGCTTCAAAGCGCGCCTTAGTGGCATGAAAATTGACCAACATAAACACTAATTTAAACAAATAAAAATTAAACAATAACAACACAATAACAAAAAAACAATCATCACATAACACTTTCACAGAAATCCTTGATGTTGAAGAGGAAACTGAACGTAGTGCAATAATCAAAGGCGACACTACACAACCAGAGAAAACACAACCCGTTCCAATCGAGGAAAATCTGACAATAACTGAATTGTCCGTTGATAAAACTACAGTACCACAGTCCATTACTAAACCAAAACAACTGACAAAGAAAGAAAAAGGTAAGAAAGATATTGAAGAAATTATTGAAGTAGAAGAAGAAATTATTCGAAAGAAACTTGGTAAAAAACCAAAACCAGAAAAAGAAGAAGTTGAGATAACTGAAATTATAGACAAGGATAAAGAAAAAATTGAAATAGAGGAGATTATTGAAGAAGAAGAAATCATTAAAAAGAGACGTGACAGAAAACCAAAACCTGAAAAAATTGAAAAAGAAATGGATAAAGAAAAAATTGAAATTGAAGAAATCATTGAAGAAGAGGAAATCCTAAAGAAACGTGGCAAGAAACCAAAACCCGAAAAAGGTAAGGAAAAAATTGAAATTGTGGAAATTGTTGAAGAAGAAGAAGAACTCGTACGAAAACGTACAAAACAACCAACATCTAAACCGAAACCTGAAATCGAAATAGAAGAAGAGGAAGAGATAGAGGAAGAAATTGAGAAGAAAGGTCATAGGAGATTGAAAACACGTAGACCTAAAGTTGGCGAATATACACTTGATGAAGAAGAATATGATGAAATTGGCCCATTCAATGTGTCCATCCAAAAACAAATTCCATTAATAACTCCTTCAGTATACTCAGAGGCGGCTCCAATGGGTATTGTTGCTCAAATTGAACAAGGTGAAGTCATCAACTCTAAAGCTAACATTGATTTATTACCACACTCTGCAGTTATAGAACAACAAGTTTTAGCACAAGAAAAGGAAAGTGATACAGAAAAAATCTTATCAACTAAATTTACAGCTAAATCGTCAATTGATACAGTAGAAGCCTATCAGGTCCGTGAGGAAGATGTTCAAAATCTCACACAACAATTCGAAGGTTCATTTAAACCAACTTTATCAACAGCTCAACCTAACATTGTATCAACAGAAAGTATTGCAGTTGAAGAAGTAAACTTAGGTGATACTTCTTCTACTATAACTGTAGCAAAGACTACAACTGTTAAAGCAGAGTATTCACTACTGCCCCAAGAAGCAACTAGAGTGTCTGAGGTACAACCGTCGCAGAAAGAACAAGATCTTGACAAATTTTCTGTACCAAAAACAAGTCAAGCAACAAAAATATTCACAACACGTGAAGGCGTCAATGTTGAAGAAATCCAACATGGTATTAGTGAAAGTAATTTCGATACTTTCAAACCAGCAACAGTTAAAGGCAAAGTTAGTATTGATACTAGAGAATCTCTGATAATTGAAGAAATAACAAGTGAAACAAAACCAGGCAAACACCTCCCTGAAGCTTTTGTAGCAACAGAAGTTGCTACAATGGGCGTAATTCCTCAAAAATCCGTCACTCAATCACAAATGGTAGCACCTGAAACAGAAGGTGAGTATATACCTGGACGACTTCCACCATCTCAAAGAGCTGAATTCAATGTTACAACCGGTGAAGGTTTAATAATATCACAAACTCAACCACAAGACAAAGAGAACCTCTTTGAGAAAGCTCCAAGTCCTGAAAAGGTTTCAGCTAGTCAGGACTTAATTCTTTCAGAAAGCGTTACAGTAAGTGTAGCTGATAGTCAATTACCTCAAAAAATATTAAGTGAAGATAAAGTAAAACGAGAAGAAGCTAATGTAGAGTATCTCCCTAGGGAGACAATTTCAACACAAACCACAGTTGCTGCAGAATCTGAAGGTACTTATCACATTGGTGATAAACCAAATTATAAGCAAGCTGATATTATGATTACTTGTCTTGAAATAAGCAAGGTTTCCGAGATAACACCACAAGAATCTGAACAAATTCTTGAAACAGACGAAAAACCAACAAAATCCTTGGCTGAAACTTCTATACGTCCTGTGGAGTCTTTACAAATTTCTGAAATACAAACCACTGATATTCCATCAGATTTCAAAGATTTCCCTAAATTTAAAACAGATCAAGCTACGACTGATTTGGAAACACTGGAAGCTACACATATTACACACACTACATTTATTGAGAAAGAAGGAACTTATGTTGAAGTAAAGCCTGAGTTTAAATCAGCTGAAGCTAAATATAGCAGAACACAAGACCAACTTGAAATTAGTGAATTGACAATGATGGAAAGTGAAGAGCAATTAAAGACATTCGAATTACCAGAAGGTCATCATGGCAAAACAATAACCAGTCATATGTTCACTACTGGAATTGTTGAAGAAGTTCAACCAGATTATTCAACTCGTAAATTAGATGAAACTGGAATACAACCAAGTCAAGCTGATTTCAGTCAAACAGCACACACGGAAACTATAATTTCCCAAACTGTTGCAGCTGAGACAATTAAAGATAAAGAATATGAACAACCAACGTTCAAACAGGCTGACGTATCTGTTTCACAAAAAGAAAGTTTACATGTGTCTGAAACACAAACAGAAGATAAAGAGAAAGAATACGTTCCTGGTGAATTACCTTCACAATATCAAGCAAATTTGGACATTGAGGGACAAAAGGTTGCGAGTACAACTGAAATACAACCAAATTATTCAACTGATAAATTAGAAATAAAACAACCAACTAGTGTGAAAGCTGAAGCTGAACAAGATACACTTGAAAGTGTTGAAATTACTCAATACCAAGCTGCTGAAAAAGCTGTTGAAGATTTCAAAAAGCTTGAACTTGACATTAAACAAGTAACTGTTGATTTAACTGAATCTAGGCAAGGTCCTAAAGTGTCTCAAGTAATTACAAATGAAAGAGAAGAGGATTATCAGCCACAACCACAGCCTATGTCAGGTTTAGCGTCAGCCAACATTACAGCACAGGAAGTTATTGTTAAATCAGAAATTGAAACAGTTGTACATGCGGAAAATATTGAACAACCGGATATTTTGACAGGCAAAGCTAAAAAATATACTAAACCATTACAGGAGTTGATAGTCACTGAAACTAATGTTGTTGATATTGAGAAAGATCTACCAAAAGATATTCTTCCAGATAAGAAATCTGCTAATATCGATATAATACCAGATCAACAACTATCAGTAACTGAGATTGTAGCTAATCAAAAGAAACAGCTTTGGAATACACAAAGCCGATAGAATCACAAGCCAACTTGAATATAACAGAATCACAAGTTGCACTAAACGAAGAAGTAATCTCTCAACAACAACCGAGAGATTTCTCTCGAACATCACCAGAAAAACAATTAGCTAAACCGTTACATGACGTATCGCATCCAGTGATACAAACGCAATTCACAGTTGGCGAAAAGGAAGGAGAGAAACTTGAAGATGTAAAACCGGATCAACAACATGTTAACGTTGAATTCACTGAAACTGAAAGCATCAACGTTACTGAAGTTACAACAGACTATAAAGAGAAACCTCTAAGTGAAATGATCAAACCTGAAGAAGTTAAAGGCGAACAATCGATAACTTCTCATATAACTGCAACAAAAACTGAAGTCCAGCCCGAAGACACGTTAGATAAATTTTTACAGGCTGAAGTGAGAACTAAACAAGCAGTCTTTGATACAACACCGCTAGAAAGTATTATATCGAGTGATGTTCTTGTTCAAGAAAAAGAGGGTGATTTTGAACATAGTAAACCTGATATGAAGTCAGCCGTTACTAATTTTACTCTTGGAGAGAGTGTTGCAATTGTTACTGTAACAGCAGGGGATAAAGAAAAAGATTTCAAAGACAAACCAGTTGAATTTGAGACTGCTGCTCCAACTTTGGCACCTCAAGATTTCATTCAAATTGATGAAACAATTGCAGATGAAAGTCTTACAAAACTTGACCGTGAATCACCGACGAAATTTACAGCAATCTCATCACAATCACAACATCAAAGTTTAGTCAATCAAGAAACAATTCCTGGAGAAACAGAGAATATTCTAACTAAAGATACAAAACCTGAACAGAAAATTGCAGGAGTTGAATTTGAGCAAACAGAAGCTGCTATAGTTTCAGAAAATCTTGCTGTAGATAAGGAGAAAGTTTATCAACAATCTGAAGAAGTAACAGCAATGACAGCTTCTCTCACTTATGATGCTCAGAGAGTTGCCGAAACAAATATTGTAATTGCAGAAAATGTTACAGGAGATGTTGTTGAGAAGATACCTGATGAAGCTGTAGCGCATGTTGATCAGCCTCTATTTGAGAGTTTAATTCAAACACAATCACAAATTCAGGAAAGTGAGAGTTCTTTAGAAAAACCTATCATTGATACTAAACAAGCTTCAATCACTTTCCGTGAGGATACTAGCGTTGTTATCACAGAAACTGAAACAAATGAAAGTGAGAATGTTTTAAAACCTACTGATAAGCCTCAAGGTAAATTTGCTGAAACGAACATTGATGCTCTGGAAAGTATAATTAAAACTGAAGCTGAAATACGAGAAACTTTCAAGAATCTTGAAATAACCCAACCAGAAACTACATCAGCACATTCTGAAATTTCCAGTCTTAGTACAGCAGTTAATTTTGAAACTGTTACTACGGAGTCTGACTTACCATTTGAAATTTCAAAAGCCGAATCTAAAAATATCACTGTTTCTGTCGATGAAGATCAAAGTTTGATTATCGAAAGTGTTGTAGTAAATGAAAATGAAAAAGAATTAATTCTGGAAATTACTGACAAGAAAACTGCTGAAACTGCATTCACTGATCTAAAACAAGTAGCTGCATCATTCCATGCGCAACCGACACAAAATGTTGGTGATTTTGTAACCAAAGAACAAGAAACTACAACAGCGTTACCATCAACAATTCCACTTAATTATTTAGAACAATCTGAACAGATGGTTGTTGATACAGAAAGAATTTTAGATGAAACTACACGGCCAGGTCGTGTTACAGCATCTATAAATGTGGAAACATCTGAAACAGTAACTATTTCTGAAGCTACATTTGGCTTAAAAGAAGATAAATTCATACCTGAAATTCTACCTTCTGAAAAAATTGCAGCAGCTAGTATTGACGTTACTCACAAAATTGCGGAATCTTCTATCACAAAATCTTCAGAGAATTTTGAAAAACTTGAAAGTATACAACCAGAATCTCAACGTGCTCAAATAGGTGAAGAGTCTCTTTCTAGTTTGATAATTTCGGAAAATGTAACACAGGAGAAAGAAACAGATTTTGAGGGTAAATTTACACCTAAAACTTCAGTTGCGAGCATTTCGTTAGTTGATGGTAAAAAAGCTATTACTGTGACTGAATCATTACCGCAAGACAAAGAAGGCCTGGTAAAAGAATTTGATAAACCAATCACACAGAAAGCTGAAGCCACTTATGATGCAAAATTGGTACCTGAAAAAACCGAAGTTCTATCAGAAATTGTACCTGAAGATTTGAAACCTGAAAGTGCAACTACATCTGTAGCTAATATTAAGCACACAACTTATGACGAAATAATTCAAACTGTACCACAACTAATAGAAAAAGAATATAGTTTAGATATAAAAAAAGATTATGTTACAAAAACTGCTGAAATTTCCTTGGAAGAAGGTAAAATTATTTCAACTTCTGAAATTATCCCAGCTGAAAGGGAAAGCATTTTTGGACAACAGCATAAACCTGAAACATCAACAGCTAAAATTGATTTTGTCAATAAAATTTCTATGCAAAGTTCGGAAGTACTATCAAGTCAACATTTGGAAGAATTACCTGAAACTACAAAACCAACTGAAGTTTCCGCAGTTCCTGAGCAAACAGTTCTTGAAACTTTGACTCATGTTATCACTGATGTATTAGAAGAATCTGGTGATTTTGAAGGTACTTTCAAACCTACCACAAAAACAGCTGATACTAAAATTGATACGTTACCAATTTCCGTCACATCTGAAATACTGTCTGTTGATCAGGCGGATACGTTCAAAAAATTTGAAATGCAAACGGAGACTGCAACAACTGAATTTAGTGCTATAAAGTCACTACAGACTTCGGAAGTCGTACCTAATGAAAATATTAGCAATTTTAAGCCAGAAATTAAAGAACCAGCACAAGGACATCCCCAACAAGACCTTCAAGAAAGCGTGATTCTATCTGAAAATGTTGTCCATGAATCTGAAAAGGAATTTGAAAAAGTTCCTGATTTCACCACCAAACAAGCTACTACGAAAATCGATGAAAAAAGTTCATTGAATATTGTCGATGTTATTGTACAAGAAAAAGAAAAACCATTTGTTAGCGATTTAGTGATTGATGAGAAACACGTTACAACTGATATTACAGGCAATCTAACAACACCTGCAAAATTCGAAACACTTCTCCATGAAAATATTGGAAAATTAGATATCGAAAAACCATCGACAGAACAGGCTGAAATAAGTGAAAGTACACTACAAGGTTTGATCATTTCTGAAAGACAAGTTCATGAAAGTGAAACTTCATTCATTGAGAAACCTGTTGACGGGAAGAAAATAGATATTTCAATAACTCCTCAACAACATGTTTCTGTCATAGAGACTACAACAACAGACCAAGAGATGTTGCTTGAACAAACTTTAGAAATGAAGAGTACAACAGCAGAAAAATCGATTGTACCACAAGAAGTACCTGAAATACAAGAAACTACAATTCAAGATAGTTATAAACAATTAACAACTGAAACTCCTCTTGAAGGGCAAGCTTTACCTGAACATATTCCTCTTAGTACTATTACTGTGACTCAAATTACTTCAACTGAAAGTGAAGGGGAATATAAACCAGGAGATAAACCAAAAGGACAATTAGCGGACTTAAGATTAGAAGAAACGAGAGTATCAGCGTCCACATCTGAAATTGTAACACAAGAAAAAGAAACAACTTTTTATAAGCCTGAAATAACAACATCTAAAGCTGATAAGTTTATTACACCGCAAGAGGCTCTTATAACATCACTTACAGATATTGTAGCCGATATTCAAAAAGTTTCTTCTGAAACTCCTGCAACTGTTGAAGCTCATCAGGAACATATTCTCCACACTACCGTGACTATTACTGAAATTACATCAACTGAAAAGGAAAGCGATTGTAAACCTGATCAGAAACCAATAACACAAGTTGCTGAATTAGAGGTCGAAAAAACTAGAAAGACTGCTTCTACTATAGAAACATTGGCTCAAGAAAAAGAAATAACCTTTGAAGACAAATTTATTTATAAAACATCAAAGGCTGATAAAACTGTAATACCCCAAGAAGTACCTGTAATTGAACAAGTAACAACTGATGAAGAGGTAACGAAATTAAAAACTGTACAACCTGATCAAATTTATGCTGAAGAAGAACACATACCTCACAGTACTGTGAGTATTACAGAAATAACATCAACAGAAAAAGAAGGTGATTATAAACCAGATGATAAACCAACAACTCAGTTAGCTGAATTAGAATTAGAAGAAACTAGAAAGACAGCAGCAACCGCTGAAATTTTCACACAAGATAAAGAATCAGTCTTTGAAAAAACTGAAACACTATCTTCAAAAGCTGATAAATCTATTATTCCACAAGATGCTCTTGTGACGTCTGTAACTGATGTCGTTGGAGATATTAGAAAAGTATCATCAGATATTCCCGAAACAGTTCAGGCACAAGAAGAACACATTCCTCACTCAACAATCAGTGTAACTGAAGTAACATCAAGCGAAAAAGAAGGTGATTATAAACCGGGAGATAAACCTATTACTCAATTAGCAGAGCTTGATTTAGAGAAAACTAAAATGACTGCTTCAACAATTCAAGTATTAACTCAAGAAAAGGAAAGTACATTTGAGGAAGTCGCTTATAAGACTTCAAAAGCTGATAAAACTATTATATTACAAGAGACTCCACTGATTGAAGAAGTAACAACAGAAGAAGACATTATGAAATTGAAAACCGAACAACCTGAAAAAACTCAGGCTGAGAAAGAGCACATACTCCATTCTACTGTTACTATAACAGAGATTACATCAACAGAAAAAGAAGGTGATTATAAATCGGGTGATAAACCAAAGACTCAATTAGCTGAGTTCGATTTAGAAGAATCCAGAAAAACAGCATTCACAACAGAAACCATAACGCAAGAGAAAGAAACAATTTTTGAAGAAATGCAGTACAAAACTACAAAAGCCGATAAATTGTGGACTCCACAAGAGGCACCTCTAATTCAAGAAGTAACTATTGAAGAAGATTTAGATAAAATAACAACTTTAATACCTGAAAGCATTAAGGCTACACATGATCATGTACCACATACTACAGTAAATATAACTGAAATTACCTCAACTGAAAAAGAGGGAGAATGGAAAGTTGGTGATCGACCACTTAAACAATCAGCAAGTTTTGACATAGAAGATGCAAAAATAACAGCAGCTACATCCGAAATTATTCTGGAAGAGAAGGAAAGTCGTTTTGTTCCTGAAAACAAAGTACCCGACAGTGCTACAACAACAATTTTAGAACAAACAGTCATACAAAAGAGTGATATTGATGTTTATGATACGATAGAAGATTTTGAGGACATTAAAGCTAAAGAATCTAAAGCTTCCCAACATACTATTCCTCTTGAAGGATTCACTCAAAGTGAGGTAACAATTCAAGGTAGTACTGGTACAATTCAAATTGAAGAAACTACATTTAGAAGTGCTGATATCAATATAACACTTAAAGAAAGTATTGAAGTGACTGAAGTTAATATATCTGGACAGTTAGGTAACGAAATAATTGAATCTTCTGCAAAAGAAACTACTGCTCAGAAAGATGTAGTTTATCATCCTGTTTCCGTAAAGGAAGAGACGATATCTTTGTTAACTAGTAGTGAGTTTGAAAGTGAACAACCCAATTTGAATAAAGCAGAAACTGAAGAGACTGGAGTTTTACCAGTTTCTCTAAAAGAAGAAATTTTATCTCTCCAAACCATGGGAGAATTTATTAGTAAGAAGCCTAAATTCGATAAAGCACAAACTGAAGAAACTGGAGTGTTACCAGTTTCTCTAAAAGAAGAAACATTGCCACTACAAACTAGTACAGAATTTACGAGTGATAAACCGAAAATGAGTAAAGCACAGAGCGAAGAAACTGGTGTTCTGTCTGTCTCTTTGAAAGAAGAAAATGTGTCATTATTAACTAGTGATGAATTTTCAACGGAAACTCCAAAGTCTATAAAAGCGCAAACAGAAGAAACTGATGTTTTACCTGTCTCACTAAAAGAAGAAATAGTTTCCTTGATGTCTAGTGAAGAATTTAAAAGCGAAAAACCTAAATTGAATAAGGCCACAACTGAAGAAACTGGAGTTTTACCAGTTTCTCTAAAGAAGAAAACGTACCTTTATTAACAAGTGATAAATTCACACCTAAAGAACCAAAAATAACACAAGCACAACGTGAAGAAGAGGGAGTTCTCCCTGTTTCTGTGACACAAGAAACTGTTTCTCTTTTAGCTAGTGGTGAATTTGAAACAGAATTACCAAAGATGAATAGAGCACAAAGTGATTATACAGAAACGTTTGGACTGTTAGTAACTGAAATGAAGTCAACGGGCAATTTAGAAACAATAGTGTCAGGTTTGGATAAAGTGACACCAAAGTCCGTTAAAGTTGTATTGGAGGATAACTCCGCAAGTTTGCAGATAAGCGAAGTTCAATTACAAGAAAAAGAAGGTAAGTCCTTTTTAACAATGCTAAAATGCTATCGTATAAAATGTGGAACGTGGTGCTAAACGTATATTACCGCCATTTACACATACACAAACAAATTACACTGATCTTACACATTACAATAGTGCGCGCTGTTTCAATCTGCCCTCCCAAACTATTTGAAATAAATTTTCGAAAATTATCTTTTAAAACACTGAAACATGACATTCCAGGTCCATTGGATGAAACAGAGCCACACAAAACACGTGCCAGAGTTACACAAACCACAATACAAACTCAAATTGCAGAACAACACATATCTGATACTATACAAGATATTGATGAATATCAAAAACAACAACTCACTGAAGAAACACATGAAATTATAACTAAATTCAAATCTACACCTGATAGTGATGAAAGTACTAAAATTATAACTAAAAAGACGACAATAAAAAGACGCGGTAAAAAAGCAGACGAAGGTGACGTAGTGATTGAGGAGGTTCTCGACGAAATACCTCCTGAAAAAGAACAACCAAAGATCAGTCCGGACATTGAAGAAATTAGAGAAGAATGGCCTGAAGTAACTGAAGTAGCTCAAACTTATATCGAACAAGAGCCTGTTGAACAAACGGTAACAACTAAAAAAACCAAAAAGAAGAAAGTTGTTCAAGATGAAGTGGGAGAAATTACACAAGAATTACCTACTGAAGTTGAGGAGACTGAAGAAGTTACTCCAGAAGGTAAAATTAAAAAGAAAAAAATCATACGAAGAATCATTCGAAGACGAAGAGGTAGTAAACAGGAAGATACTGAAATTCTTACATTAGAAGAAGATGGTAAAAAGCCAGAAACCATAGTTACAGTTAAAGAAGTCGAAATACCAGAAGAAGAAGTGGAAGAATTACCTGAAATAAAAATAGAACAACCTGTAGAAGTTGAAGAATTTCCCACTGAAATTGTTGAATCTGAGATGGACACACGAAAAACCAAGGTAATTAAAAGAAAAGTTATTAAAAAACAAAAAGATGGTAAAGAACAAGTGACAGAAATTGTCCGAGTTGAAGAAGATGGAAAACCGGAAACTACGGTAAGCGTTGAAGAGTATGAAACATCAGAAACAACTGTACCATTGCAAGATGCAAAACCTGATAAACCTGTAGATATTGAAGAACTACCAACTGAAGTCACTGTAACTGAGGTTACGAATGACAAAAATGAACCAGCAAAGAAAAAGAAAATCACCAGAAAAGTAATCAGAAGACATAAGGGCGATAAAAAAGAGGATACCGAAATTGTGACTGTTGAAGAAGAAGGTAAACTTCCTGAATCTACAGTTACAGTTAAAGAGGTTCCTAAAGAAACAACAGAGGAAATATTCCATCCAGCCGTAATAGAAGAATTACCTATTGAGGTCCATGTAACTGAAGTCGTAAGTGAAAAAGGTGAACCAACAAAAAAAAGAAAATCACTAGAAAGGTAATCAGAAAAACCAAAGGAGGTAAGAAAGAGGATACTGAGATTGTGACAGTAGAAGAAGAAGGTAAACAACCCGAAATTACAGTTACAGTCAAAGAAATCGAAATTCCTTTAGAACAAATTGAGGAAATCCAACAACCTAGCTTCATTGACGAATTACCTAGTGAAATTAAAGTTATTGATAAGAAGAAAATCGTTAAAAAAGTTTTTAGAAAACATAAAAAAGGCAAACGTGAAGATACGGAGATTGTGACTGTTGAAGAGGAGGGCAAAAAACCTGAGACATCAGTAACTGTTACAGAAGTCGAAGAAAACTTACTTTTAGAAGAATTAAAACCTAAATTTAAAGAGCCCACTTATATCGAAGAACTACCTACTGAAATACAAGTCACTGAATCTATCGTTAAAGGAAAACCAAACAAGACTAAAGTAACGAAAAGAGTTATAAGAAAACATACAGATGGTAAAAGAGAAGACACAGAAATAGTAACTGTTGAAGAAGAAGGCAAAAACACGGAAACTACAATAATTGTAAAAGAAATAGAAGCTCCAGAAGAAGAAACTAAACCAATGATAATCGAAGAATTGCCAATAGAAATTCAAGTAGTAGAAGCAATTGAAAAAGGCGAACCAAAGAAAACCAAAATCACTAAGAAAATTATTCGTAAACATAAAGACGGTAAAGAGAAGATACAGAAATTGTAACTGTTGAAGAAGAAGGTAAAAAGCCTGAAACAACTGTGAGTATCAGAGAAACAGAGACGCTGTTAGAAGAAGTGCATCCTCTGATGATTGAGGAATTACCAGAACAAGTTAATGTTACTGAAACTGTTACTGACGAAGGTAAACGTAGACGTTCCAAAGTTATTAAAAAGATAATCAGAAAACATAAAGACGGTAAATTTGAAGATACGGAAATAGTAACAGTTGAAGAAGAAGGCAAACAACCAGAAACAACTGTGACAATTAAAGAAACTGAAAGACCAGAAGAACAAACAAAAACCAAAGAGGAAAAAATTAAAAAAATTAGAAAGCCAAAGGTGGACGGAAAAGTCAAAGAAGATGAAATATTTAAAGCAGAAATCGAAGAAACCGAATTTAAAGAGCCGAAAATTATTGAAATACCTAAGAAAACTATTAGAAAAATTACTAGAAAACGTAAAGACGGCAAAAAAGAAGAAATAGTAACTATCGAGGAAACAGGGAAGGAACCTGAAACATCAGTGACAATACACGATGAAGAAGAAGTTGCACCACTTGAAGAATCTAGACCTGAGAAGCCTATACTTATTGAAGAATTACCAACAGAAGTTCACATAACAGAAGTTGAAACAATTAAAGATCAACCAACGAAAAAGAGGACTGTTACAAAGAAAATTATAAGAAAGCATAAAGCAGGCTTAAAAGAAGATACAGAAATAGTGACAGTTGAAGAAGAAGGTAAACAACCGAGGGTTACCGTTACTGTAAAAGAAATTCAATCATCTGAAGAAACACCAGAACAAATCCAACCTGCATATATTGAAGAATTACCAGAGGAGATACAAGTAATTGGGAAGAGAAAAGTAGTAAGAAAAGTTATTCGTAAACACAAAGGCGGCAAACGCGAAGATACAGAGATTGTTACTGTAGAGGAACAGGGCAAAATTCCTGAATCAACAGTGACTGTTACAGAAGTTGAAGAGACTTCGCCTTTAGAAGAATTTCAACCAAAACCAGAAGAATCTGTATTTATTGAGGAATTACCAGCGGAGATACAAGTAACAGAAGTGATTACTGAAAAAGGAAAGCCGAAGAGGAAGAAAGTCACACGGAAAGTAATTCGTAAACATCAAGATGGCAAAACACAGGATACTGAAATAGTAACAGTCGAAGAAGAAGGTAAAATACCTCAAACCACTGTTGTTGTAAAAGAAGTTGAAGCTCCAGAAGAAGAAAGCAAACCAACATTCATTGAAGAACTACCTGATGAAGTTGAAGAAACTGAAACTATAACTGAAAAGGGTAAATCAAAACGTAAAAAGATAACGAGAAAAGTGATACGAAAACATAATAATGGTAAAATTGAAGATACTGAACTTGTAACAGTAGAAGAACAAGGACATCAACCACAGACGACTGTCACAGTTAAAGAAATTGAGATACCAGAAGAAGAAACGGAAGCCCGAGACGTAAAAACAAAACGAGTAAAGAAAATTAAAAAGCAAAAAGTTGAGGAGAAAGTCTTAAAAGGCGAAATATTTATACCTGAAATGGAGGAAATCAAATTTAGTGAGCCAAAAATCACTGAAATACCTAAGAAATCTATTAGAAAAATCACTAGAAAACGTAAAGACGGTAAGAAAGAAGAAATAGTAACCATTGAAGAAGAAGGAAAGAAACCTGAGACTACAGTAACAATACAAGATGCTGAAGAAGTTACACCACTGGAGGAACTAAAATTCGAGGAACCCATATATATTGAAGAACTACCAACAGAAGTCCATGTAACAGAAACTGAGATAAGTAAAGATAAGCCAAAGAAAAAGAGAACGGTTACAAAGAAAGTGATAAGAAAGCATAAAACCGGTAAAAAGGAAGACACAGAAATAGTGACAGTAGAAGAAGAAGGTAAACAACCTGAAACGTTTGTTACTGTCAAGGAAATTGAATCACTCGAAGAAACCTCAGAACAAATCCAACCTGCATATATTGAAGAATTACCAGAGGAGATTCAAGTAATTGGGAAGAGAAAAGTAGTAAGAAAAGTTATTCGTAAACACAAAGGCGGTAAACGCGAAGATACAGAGATTGTTACTGTAGAGGAACAAGGCAAAATTCCTGAATCAACAGTGACTGTTACAGAAGTTGAAGAGACTTCGCCTTTAGAAGAATTTCAACCAAAACCAGAAGAACCTGTATTTATTGAGGAATTACCAGCGGAGATACAAGTAACAGAAGTGATTACTGAAAAAGGAAAGCCGAAGAAGAAGAAAGTCACACGGAAAGTAATTCGTAAACATCAAGATGGCAAAACACAGGATACTGAAATAGTAACAGTCGAAGAAGAAGGTAAAGTACCTCAAACCACTGTTATTGTAAAAGAAGTTGAAGCTCCAAAAGAAGAAATCAAACCAACATTCATTGAAGAACTACCTGAAGAAGTTGAAGAAACTGAAACTGTAACTGAAAAGGGTAAATCAAAACGTAAAAAGATAACGAGAAAGGTCATACGAAAACATAAAGATGGTAAAATTGAAGATACTGAATTTGTAACTGTAGAGGAAGAAGGCAAGAAACCAGAAACTGTTGTCACAGTGAAGGAAACTGAAGATACAGAACCTATTGAATTGTTTAAAGTCACACCACAAGAACCCGTCATTATAGAAGAGTTACCTACAGAAGTGCAGATTACAGAAACAGAAACAAAGAAGGGTGAACCAAAGAAGATAAAGATTATAAGAAAGGTTATAAGGAAACATAAAGGCGACAAAAAAGAGGATACTGAAATAGTTACTATTGAAGAAGAGGGCCAAAAGCCAGAAACAACTGTCACTATAAAAGAAATTGAAATACCACAATCTTTAGAAGAGTTTATACAGCCACAGTTTATTGAGCAATTACCTACAGAGGTCCATATAACTGAAACAGTAAGCGAAAAAGGACAACCATCTAAGAAGAAGAAAGTAACGAAAAAAATTATTCGTAAGCATACGCCTGGAAGGACAGAAGATACTGAAATAGTTACTATAGAAGAAGTTGGAAAAAAACCTGAAATTGTTGTTACTGTAAAAGAGGCTGAAATCCCAGAGGAAGTAGTTGAGAAACTTAAGCCAGCTTTCATTGAAGAGTTACCTATTGAGACAAGTGTAATTGGTAAAAAGAAAATCGTGAAGAAAGTTATCAGAAAACACAAAGGTAATAAAACAGAAGATACTGAAATTGTAACTGTGGAAGAAAAAGGTAAATTATCTGAAACTACAGTTACTGTGAAAGAAATAGAGAAAATTCAACCTATTGAAGAGGTCGAGCCTCTATCAGGTAATATAGTTTTTATTGAAGAGCTCCCAGCTGAAATAGAGGTCAGCGAACTTATAACTGAAAGAGGGAAACCGAAAAAAAGAAGGTGACAAAGAAAGTTATAAGAAAACATATAGATGGAAAGCAAGAAGATACAGAAATTACAACCATTGAAGAAGAAGGTAAACAACCTGAAATAACTGTAACTGTAAAAGAAGTTGAAATACCTGAAGAAGTAGTAAAACCACTTAAAATTGAAGAATTACCAGCTGAGGTACAAGTGCTAGAAACTATAATAGATGGTAGACCTATAAAGAAAAAGGTAACCAAGAAAGTTATACGAAAACATAAAGGTAGTAAGAAAGAAGATACTGAAATTGTAACTGTCGAAGAACAAGGAAAATTCCCCGAAACTACAGTCACAGTAAAACAAATAGAAATACCAGAGGAATTTGAAGAACCTAAAGTCGTTGAAGAACTACCAACAGAGGTAGAAACTTTCGAAACTGTAACTCAGGAAGGCTTACCAAAGAAAAAGAAGATAACAAGAAAGATTATCAGAAAACAAAAAGGTGGTAAAAAGGAAGATACTGAAATTATAACAGTAGAAGAGGAGGGCAAGAAACCTGAAACAATAGTAATAGTTAAAGAAGATGAAACAACACGTCCATTAGGAGAAGTCTTAGAAAATTTAGAGGAAATACCAAAATTGGAAGAGCCAGTATATATTGAAGAATTACCAACTGAAATTCAAATAATTGAAAATGTAACTGATCAAGGGCCAAAGAAAAAGAAAGTCGTCAAAAAGATTATACGAAAACATAAAGGTGACAAGAAAGAAGATACAGAAATCGTAACTGTAGAAGAAGAAGGTAAGAAGCCATTAACAACAGTAACTGTAAAAGAAACTGAAGTACCTGAGGAAGAAAAACTCATGAAACCTGTCTTTATTGAAGAACTACCAGAAGAAGTTAAACTTGAAACAACTGTTGAAAACGGTATACCAATGAAACGAAAAGTTACGAAAAAAGTTATACGTAAACATAAAGGCGGCAAACGAGAAGAAACACAAATCTTAACGATTGAAGAAGAAGGTAAAAAGCCAGAGATTACTGTTACTGTAGAAGAATATCCTGAATCTTTAGACGAAATACCAGAACTAGTATTTAAAACACCTACTGTTATTGAAGAGTTACCTAGCGAAATTCAAATAATTGAAACTGTAACTGATAAAGGTCCAAAGAAAAGAAAAGTCGTAAAAAAGATTTTCAGAAAGTACAAAGACGGTAAAGAGAAGATACTGAAATTATGACTGTTGAGGAAGAAGGAGAGAAACCTCAAGTTAGTATGACTGTGATAGAATTTGATGCAACTGAAAAAGAAGTTATGGAACCAATTTCAATTGAAGAGTTACCAACTGACGTGCAAGTAGAAACTGTAACTGTAAAAGGTGTTCCAAAAAGAAGAAAATTACAAAAAAGGTTATTAGAAAACACGAAGACGGTAAAATTGAAGATACTGAAATTTTAACAATAGAAGAGGAGGGTAAAAAACCTGAAACCTCAGTTCAAATAAATGAAATTGAAGATGTTGAAAAACCAAAGAAAGTAAGACCGCGAAAACCAAAGAGGTTCAAAGACGAACAAGCACCTGAGTATATTGAAGAATTACCAACTGCTGTAACAGTAACAGAATTAGTAGAAGAAGGTGTACCAACAACAAAAATTGAAAAAACTAGAACCATTCGTAAGCGAAAAGGTAAAAAACAGGAAGATACTAAAATAATTATAATCGAAGAAGAAGGTAAAGCATCTATTACAAATATTATTGTTGAGGAGTCGGAGGCTCCTGAGGAGCTGAGTACATTAGAGATAATACCAGAGGAACCAACTTACGTAGAAGAACTTCCTGAAGAAGTTGAAGTAATGAAAGTCTTAACTAGATGGGGCCCGAAAGATAGAGTCCGCAGAAAACGCGTTATTAAGAAACAAAAAGGCAATAAACAAGAAAAAACTGAAATTGTATCTGTAGAACAAGAAGGTAAAGAACCTGAATTTAGTGTTTCAGTCGAAGAAATTGATTTACCAGAAGAC
This sequence comes from Meloe dianella, assembly GCA_028455855.1. Taxonomy (NCBI): domain Eukaryota; kingdom Metazoa; phylum Arthropoda; class Insecta; order Coleoptera; family Meloidae; genus Meloe; species Meloe dianella. Next base: position 2,994,182 of record JAPTHL010000039.1, read on the forward strand.
GAAATGACCGAACTTCCAAGTATTGAAGCGCAACAACCACTTACAATTGAAGAATTGCCAACTGTCGTGGAAGTAACAGAAATAAAAACAAAAGACGGAAAATCAAAGGCTAAAACGATTAAAAGAGGAAATTCCGCAAACGTTCAGGCAGTCGACAAGAAGATACTGAAATCACGACTATAGAAATAGAAGACGAAAAACCTACATATACTGTAACCGTCGATGAAATCGATTTGTTAGATGAAGTGAAAAGTTTGCCAGACTACAATCCAGAAGAAGCAAACTATGTCGAAGAACTTCCAACTGAAATTCAAATTATTGAAACAGTTTCAAAAGCAGGCAAACCAAAAAGACAAAAAGTACAAAAGAAAATACTCAGAAAACGAAAAGGTAGCAAACAAGAAGATACCATCATTACTAGTATAGAAGAAGAAGGGAAACCCCTAGAAATTACTGTAACTGTACAAGAAAATGACATTGATAGACCTAAAAGGGTGAAAAAGAAGAAACCTAAGAAAGCTAAAGATGACGAACCAGAAAATATTCTATTCGTGCCATCACTTGCAAACAAAGGAGAGGCTCCTAAAGAAGAAGAAATTATTGATTTGGTCCGTGTTGAACTGTTACGCAAAGCAATTGCTCATGATCTACCAGAGTTTATTCATGACGATATTCCCGAATGTCCTGGAATCACAGTTGAAGAGCTTCCTGAAGAAGTGATTCAATTAGATGAAATTAATCAACAAGGAGTTTTAGTTAAGGCACTAGTTCGAAAACGTACGATTAAGAAAAAGAAAGGAGACAAATTGGAAATAACAAAAATTCTAACCAAAGAACAAGAAGGTGAGAAGCCTGAAACTGTAATAACTACCGAAGAAGTTGATAAAGATAATGTAGACTATCAACAACCAGGTTTACCATTAACAGAATTGCCTGAAGATGTTGAGGTAATTGAAATTAGTACAAGTGATAAGGTTCCAAAGAAAAAAATAACGAAAAAGAAAACGTTATTAAAAAAAGTTGGTCCGAAAGTAGAAGCCACAGAAATTATAACAGTTTTAGAAGATGGTGAAAAACCAGAGCAAACAGTTACTGTTAAAGAATATCCAGAGAAAGTTAAAAAGTCCAAAAAGATGGAGAAGCCAACTGACAAAAAAGAAGGCAAACCAGAAAAACCAAAACCCATGAAATTAGAGATTATTAAAATGCAACCTACCAAAATTACAGTTGTAGAGAGGAAGAAATACCTCTGTTAAGTCAATTAAAGAAACCTAAAATTCCACAAAGAAAGGAACCCAAAAGGGTTTCATTGACTAAGGTTCGTCTCACTAGTAGAATTAGATTTATAACATTCCCTCCAGAAAACGAACATGAACAGAAACCGATAATAACACAATTACGTAGAGACTTGAAAGATCATGGTGATTTATCAAGAAATGTAAAGGAGGCACAAGAAGTATTGAAACGAAAGAAATTCAAAATTAAAGATATTGAAAAGTATATTGCTGACTTAGAACAGCCAGATGATACAGATATGCCAGAAAAACAAAAAACGGTGAAAGATAAACCTAAAGATAAGTATGAGAGACAACCTAAACCTTTTGAATTGGAATCAGAAGTGCCTAAAAAATTAATTATTGGCAAAGGTAAAGTTCCTGAAGAGGAAGATGAATTAGAAAAAATTAAATTAAAGAAAATACCAGAAAAACCACAACAAAAAGAAGAAGAGACTGAACCCAAACCCAAACCTAAGAAACCTAAAGATAAAAAAGAGAAACCTGAAATAGTTGAAGAAAGTGTGGAGCCTCCTAAATTTGAACCTTACCATATAGATAGACCAGAAATAGAATTAGAAAAGCCGGAAAAATATCAAGATGAAGAAAGACCTGAACAAAAAGATCAAGATAAACCCAAATACAAGCCTAAGAAGAAAAATAAACCAGAACCAGAAACTGAGGAAATTGAATTAGTTAAGGGAAAACCAAAACCAAAACCTAAGGAAGAAAATGAAGAGGTTAAGTTAAAATACAAACAAAAACCAAAACCAGAAGAAACTCCGGAAACGATTAAATTGAAACCGTTCAAAAATGACAAAGATGATAAGATAACTCCTGTAAAGCTTGATAAAGGAGCCGACTGGCAATACCCTAGAATTGAATACATTGAAGAAAGTCCAGAGAAGGAGGAAATTACGATTGATATTGTTGAAGGTAAACCGAAAAGAACTATTAAAAAGAAGCGTGTTTTGAAAAAAGATATAGGCAATCAAAGAGAAATTTTAGAAATTGTGACCATTCAAGAAGACAATAAGAAGCCTCAAACAGTTATTACAGAAACAACTGAACAAATTGGGGAAGAAGGTACAGAGCCTCTCAAAACAGAGAAAATGAAACCGAAGAAAGTTGAACCAACTATTGTTGAATTACCAGAGGAAGTAAAAGTTAGTCAAGTACAAACTGAAGAAGGTAAAATAGTAAAGACAGTCACAAGGAGAAGAGTAGTGAAGAAACGTGTTGGCCCAATTGAAGAAATTATTAATATTGAAATTACAGAACAAGAAGGAAAAGAACCAGTTACGGCAGTTACAGTTGAAGAGGTGATCTCTGATGAACTACCAGAAATAATTGAAGCTACAGTTGTTGAAGAGCTACCCGAGAAAGTGGAGGAAGTTGAAGAGGTAGTTCTTGGCAAAATTAAAAAGAAAAAAGTTCGTAGGCGCGTTATTAAAAAAGATATTGACGGTCAAAAGGAAATAACTGAAATCGTAATTATTGAAGAAGATGATAAAAAACCTGAAATTACAGTTGAGACATATGTTCATGATACTTCTTCAATTCAAGAAGACAAAGAAAGTGTAAAACCATTAAAATTGGAAGAGGCGAAACCTAAAAAAGTTAGACCAACCGTTTTTGAATTACCTGAAGAAGTTAAAGTTACAAAAGTACAAACTAAAAATGGCCCCAAAAAGAAAGTTACAACAAGAAAGATTATTAAAAAGCAAATTGGTCCAGTACAAGAAATTACAGAGATCAAAACTGACGAAATTGAAGGTCAGGAGCCTGAAATTACAGTTACAGTTGAAGAAATCATAGCTAATGAAATTTCTGAAATTTCTAAAGCTCAACCTGTTATTGAACTACCAGAAAAAGTTATTGTAATTGAAGAAGAGGTCAAAGACAAAACTAAAAAGAAGACTATCAGGAAACGCGTCATCAAAAAAGATGTTGATGGTAAGCAAGAAATTACTGAAATAATTACAATACAAGAAGATGATAAGACACCGGAGGCTACAGTTACTACAGTCATTCATGATACATCAGAAACAATACCGCTAAAAGAAGAAGAAACAAAACCACTAGAACCGAAAACGAGGAAACCAAAGAAAGTGACACCTACTATTGTTGAGTTACCTGAAGAAGTTAAAGTTACTGAAGTTATGACTAAACAAGGCCTTAAAAAGAAAACAGTAACAAAGAAAGTCATAAAGAAACAAGTTGGTCCAATTCAGGAAATAACAGAAATTCAAACAACTCAAGAAGATGATAAGCAACCAGAAACTACAGTAACAGTAGAAGAAATAATTGCTGATGAAATACCTGAAATTAGTGAGGCAAAAGAAATTGAAGAACTACCTGAGCAAGTTGAAATTAAAGAAGAAATAGTTGAAGGCAAAATTAAAACCAAGAAAACTAAAAAGAGGGTTATCAAAAAAGATATCGATGGTAAGAAGGAAATCACTGAAATTGTTACTATCGAAGAAGATGATAAGAAACCAATTACTACTGTAAATGTACAAGTACATGATACACCAGCCGTTGAACAATTAGAAGAAGAATCTGTAAAACCTATAGTACCGAAAATGAAAAAGCCTAAGAAAGTAAAACCAACAGTTGTAGAACTACCTGAAGAAGTAACTGTTAGGGATGTTATAACAAAAGAAGGCAAACCGGCTAAAAGAAAGGTATCAAAGAAAGTTTTCAAAAAACAAGAAGGTCCTGTACAAGAAATAACAGAAATAACAACAGTTGAAGAAGAAGGAAAGAAACCAAAAACTGAAATTAAAATAGAGGAAATTATTACTGATAAGCCTATAGAAACTGAAGCACAGTCTGTTGAAGAACTACCAGAAAAACTTGAGGAAATTGAAGAAGTAGTTCGCGGTGAAGTCATAAAGAAGAAAATCAAACGAAAAGTTTACAAAAAAGAAAAAGATGGGAATCAGGAAATTACTGAAATCGTTACTGTTGAAGAAGATAATAAAAAACCAAAAACAACAGTAACTACATTTATTCATGAAAGTGGGAAATTAGAAGATTTAGGAGAAGAGGCTGTAGAACCTCTTGATATTGATAAGATCATGTCAAAGAAAGTAATTCCAACAGTTGTCGAATTACCTGAAGTAAAAGTAACTGAAGTTATTAGAAAACAAGGAAAACCTATCAAGAAAACAATAACGAAAAGAACTATTAAAAAACAAATAGGTCCTATTCAGGAAATAACGAATATAGAGACAGTGGAAGAAGGAGATGAGGAACCAATAACAACAGTTACAATAAAGGAAATTATTGCAGACGAAATTCCAGAATTAACAGAAGCTAAACCTGTTGAAGAATTACCTGAAAAAGTTGAAGTTCACGAAGAACTTGTTGGTGAAACGATCAAGAAAAAGAAAACAAAGAGGCGTGTTATTAAGAAGGATATTGATGATGGCAAAATAGAAATCACCGAAATTGTAACAACTGAGGAGAATGATGAAAAACCAAAAACAATAGTTACAGAATATACTCATGATATATCTTCAATCACACCACTTCAAGAAGAAGCAATCACGCCGTTCGAAAAAGATACAAAAGTAAAGCGAATCAAGCCAACTATAGTTGAGTTACCTGAAAAAGTTACAATCACAGAAATAATGACAAAAAAAGGTCCAGCAAGGAAAAAGATAACCAAAAGGATCATTAAAAAACAAATTGGTCCTATTCAAGAGATAACAGAAATTGAAACTGCAGAAGAAGAGGGCAAAGAACCTGAAACTACAGTTACAGTTCAAGAAATTATTGCTGATGAAATACCTGAGATAGAAGAAGCTAAAGAAGTTCTAGAACTTCCTGAAGAAACAGAAGAAAGAGAAATTATTATCGGTGAAAAGAAGAAGAAAACTAAAAAGAAAACACGTATAATTAAGAAAGACAAAGATGGTAAACAAGAAGTTACTGAAATAGTTACATTGCAAGAAGATGATCAAAAACCAGTCACGACAGTAACGACAAAAGTTCATGATATTGCTACTATTGAAGAATTAGCAGAAGAACAAATTGAACCACTAGAACCGGAGAAGAGGAAACCCAAGAAACTTTCACCAATTACCGTTGAATTACCTGAACGAGTTACAGTATCTAAAACAATGTCAAAAGAAGGTGAACCAGTCAAGAAAACAAAAACTACGAGAATCATTAAAAAACAGGTTGGTCCTGTACAAGAGATAACAAAAATTGAAACGGTGCAACGAGACGGTAAAGAACCAATGACGACAGTTACAGTGCAAGAAATTATCGATGAAGAAATTCCAGAACTTGCTCAAGCTCAAGTTGTTGAAGAGCTACCAGAAAAAGTAGAACTTACTGAAATAGTAGTTCATGGCAAACCTAAAAAGACCAAGAAAAAGACACGAGTATTAACAAAGATGTAGATGGTAAAAAAGAAGTTACTGAAATTGTTACTATTGAGGAAGATGACAAGAAACCTAAAATATCAGTTCAAACAGTGATGCATGATGTTCGTGATTTAGAACCTCTGAAAGAAGAATTCGTCAAAGCTTACGCAATTAGAAAAGCCAAATATGAAAAGATTAAACCCACAATTACAGAATACCCTGAAGAAGTTACAGTTACCGAAATTCAGAGTCGCGAAGGCCCTACTAAGAAAGTTACCAAAACAAAAGTGATTAAAAAACAAGAAGGTCCTGTTGAACAAATTACTAATATTGTTGTCACTCAGGAGGGTGCTAATGAACCTGAAACCACAATTACTGTAATAGAAATGGTACCGGATGAACTTCCTAAATTTATTGAATTAAAACCCAGTGAAGAGATTCCAAAAACTGTTGAAATTACGAAAACCACTAAAGAAGGCAAAATCAGAACTAGAAAAGTCAAGAAACAAGTCATTAAAAAAGACGATGAAAGCGGTCAACCAGAAATTACTGAAATTGTTACCGTTCAAGAAGATGATAAATTACCGGATATTACAGTTAACATTTACACATCTGAAAACAACTTCACTGAACCACTACAATTTGAAACTGTCACTGATTTCGACCAAACACCAATTATTTCAGAAACAACAACATCTAAGTTGACACCAACAACATCCACAAAAACAATAACAGAAGTACACACATTAGAACATACAACAGAGACACCTATAGGTAAGAGGAATACATTATTACTATCATTCCACGTAATAATTGCACTCGTTACTTTTTTATCAAGTGCACCAACATAACAACATTTATATTATATTTTATTCGTTTATTATCATTTTATTACAATTTATTTTTAACAAATTTTCTATTATATGAATCAATGTTGTAGGTGTCACCGATAAAAAGAAACTCAATGCAAAAGATGTGACATTTACTGATATTAAAGAATCAGTTATTGTTCAACAAGTTGAAACACAAAAGGCTGTAGATCAAATGGACGAAGAAATTAAACCAGAAGAACCAACAGACCTTATTGAAGAAAAACCAGAAGAGTTATTAGTTGAAAAGACCACTGAAAAACAAAAAAGAGTAAAGAAAATTAAAAAACCGCAAATACAGGAAATAACTTCTGAAGAAGTGATGCCGTCTGAAGAACATTTAGACGATTTACAAGTTGTTTTTGTAACAGAAGAAGAACAATTACAGAAAGTTACTACAGAAGATATCAAACTACAAGAAGTGGTTATTGAACAAATTGAAAAAGAAAAGAAGATTAAAAAAGTTAAGAAAATTAAGAAAATAAAACCAGGTGAAGAAGGACAAGTTGAAGAAGAAACGGTACCAATAGATACAGAACAGGAAGATACTCAAGTAGCTATCATAAAAGAAGAGCAACAATTGAAAGAAGCTAAAGTAGAAGAGTTAGAAATTCAAAAGCCTGAGGAAGAAATGGTTGTCAAGAATGACAAGAAGGTGAAGAAAATAAAGAAGGTGAAACCAAGTGGAGAAAAACCTTTGGAAGAAGAAGTCACAGCGATCGAAGAAATGCCTGAAGATCTCCAGGTTGTTGTTGTCGAAGAGACAGAACAACTAAAAGAAGCTAAAGTAGAAATGGTGGAGGTCGAAAAATCTATAGAAGAAGTTATTAAAAGAGAAAAAAACCAAGAAAGTTAAGAAATCTAAAACTGGCGAAGAGGAAGTGGTGGAAGAAGTAGAACCAATAGTGGATACTCCTAAGGAAAAACCAAAGAAAGCTTCCCTGAAAAAACAAAAATCCGTTTTAATGTCGATCGAACATATAGAACATCAACAAGAAAAACCTAAAGTAGTCGAAGTCAAAGATCTTCCATCTCATTTTGCAGAAGTTAAACTACGAAAACCAAAAATACCACATAAGAAAGAGGTGAAACTAGTTAAAATACCTAAGATGAGGTTAAAAAGTAGAATAACATTTATTGAATATCCACCAATGACTGAAAAGGAACAAATTCCTAAAATTACTGAATTAGAGCCAATTTACCGAGATAATGGTATCTTATCAAGAAATATAAAAGAAGCTGAGAATGCACCGAAAACTAAAAAACGAAGGCTAAAGAATTTCGATAAGGAATTCAAAGAGTTAGAAAAGCTTGATTTAGAAATAGATGAATTAAAGAAAACAGAATTAGAAAAGGTTGACGACGAGTACAAATTTGAGAAAAAACCTAAGAAAAAGCCAGAACCAAAAGAAGAGTCGAAAGGTATCAAAGTAGGAAAAGGTAAAGTTCCTAAAGTTGAAGAAACAGAAGAAAAAGTTAAACTGAAAAAGGCACCTGAAAAAGTCACCATAGAAGAAGAAAAACCTATGAAAGTTCCTAAAGAGAAAGAAATTGCAGAAAAAACGAAGAAACCAAACGAACCAGAAGAAAATCAGGACAGAATTAAATTTGAACCTTTTGACATTGATCATGAAAAACTAGAAAAAGAAGAGCCAGAAAAATTCGAATTCGAAGAAACTGAAAAAGAAACGCCTGAAAAGAAAGATGAAAAGATTCCAAAGAAGAAAAAAGTTAGACCACCAGCGGAAGTAGAAAAGATTATGCTTGGAAAAAGGAATTCCAAAACCACAACCAACCGATGAAGAAAAAGATATACACATGAAATCTAAACAAAAAGACAAACCAGAAGCTCCTTCTGAAGAAATTCAACTAAAACCTTTCAAAAAGCCAGAAAAGCCAGAAGAAATACATAAAGTTGAAACAGATATCATTCCTAAACAAGATGCAGTACCTTCTCATGAAATTGATAAGGAAGAAATCGAATTCAAACCTTCTGAAGACAAACCAAAGGCAAAAAAAGTGAAAATTGTTAAGAAACCAAAAAGAAAACCCTCAAAGGAAGAAGAGATACCTAGTGAAGAGATACATGAAGAGAGTCAAGCAGAGGAAACCGAGGAAATCGTACAACCAGAAATAACTAAACCAGAACCAACACCAGATGTGAAAGAAGAAAAATTAGACGTTCCTGTAGATGTAGAAGAGAAACCTGAACTGATACCAAAAATAGACCAAGTAGATGAAAAACACATTGAGAAAAAGAAAACGAAAAAGCATAAATTGAAAAAGCCACACGAAAAGACAGAGGAAAAGCCAAAAGAGGAATTATCAGAAAAACCAATTGAACAAATACCTGAAAAGAAAGAACAACCACAGCTAATAGAAATTGTGCAAGAAAGAATCAGTTCTAACGTTCAAAGGCTAAAAATAACTGAGCCTAAACCACTTTTCGCAGAAATTAAATTACGCAAACCTAAAATCCCGGAAAAGAAGGAAGTCAAATCAACTAAAGTGCCAAAGGTTATGTTGAAAAGTAGGATTGTTCCAAGTCCATTCCCACCCGAAACTGAACGAGAACAGAAAGCGATTATTACGACCCTAGAGCCAGTGTACAGAGATAGTGGCATTTTGTCCAGAAACGTAGAGGAAGCGGAAAAAATTAAAAAGAAAAAGAAAAAGAAGCCATTAGTTGACAAGAAAAAGTTGGAACAATTAGATTTGGAAGTAGAAGAACTTAAAAAAGTGAACCTTGAAATTGTGGATGAAGAATATAAGAAGCGACCTGAGATCCGTAGAAAAGAGAAACCAAAGATAGAAATAATAGAAAGAAAAACTTTACCACCTCTACAGCATATAAAAATCACTGAACCTCCTCCATCTATCAATTTGGCTGATATTAAACTCAAGAAAGCCAAAGCACCTGAGAAGAAAGAAGAAAAGATTAAGAAGCCAAAAGTGCTCCTAAAAAGCAGAATTGAGTACATTCCATTCCCACCAATTTCTGAATCAGAACAAAAACCCAAGGTAACACAATTAGAACCAGTTTATCGAGATAATGGCATATTATCTAGAAATGTAGAAGAAGCCAAGAAAATCAAAAAGAAGAAGCCCGTTAAAGTTAAAGACATTGAGAAGGAATTAGTGAATTTAGAAAAATTAGATTTAGAAATGGAGGATATTAAGAAAAAAGAACTCGAGACTGTTGATGAACAATACAAATATGAAAGAAAACCTAAGAAAGAGAAAGAAACACCAAAGGAAGAAGAAGTCAACATTAAAATAGGCAAAGGTAAAATACCAGAGTCAACAGAGACAGAAGAAACTGTAAAACTAAAGAAGGTACCTCAAAAGCTTAAAGAGGAAGAAGTATCTGTACCTGAACGGAAAGCTAAAGTAACCGAAGAAGAAAAACCTAAGCCTGGAGAAGTAGAAAAACCAGAGCCGAAGTTAACTCCATTTGAACCTTACGATATCGACAGAGAAGAGTCTGAAAAATTACAATATAAGCCAGATGAGCAAGAAGAACTTTCTAAAGAAATTCCTGCCAAAGATAAACCTAAGAAACAAAAGAAGAAAGAGAAAAAACCTGAACCAGAGACGATTGAAATTCCACTAGAAAAAGGCATTCCCAAACCAAAAGAATCGGAAGACGTTCCTGAAATTAAATTGAAATACAAACAGAAAGACAAACCAGAAGACGTTCCAGAAGAAATTAAATTAAAACCATTCAAGAAGGACACACCTGAAGAGCCAAAGCAAGAAGTCACTTTAGATAAACCAGAACCAGAGAAAGCACCAGTAGAAAAAATAATACAGGAAGAGCTCGATATTGAGCCTACTGATGAACCGAGAAAGAAAAAAGTTACCAAAACTATCAAGAAAGGTAAACAAAAACCGAAAGATGAAGAAGACTCTCTATTAGAACCTGAAAAAGTAGAAGAGAATCCTATTCAGGAAATAGAAAAGGAAAAACCAAAACCAGAAACATTACCTTTAGATAAAGAAATCAAACCTCAAGAAGAAGAGCTTAATGTCTTACAGCCAAGTAAAGAAGAAGCTATCATAACTGTAGAACTTAAACCTAAACGTAAAGAGGAAAAATTGGAAGAAGTGAATCTCACCGAAATAAAATTAAAGAAGCCAAAAACTCCTAGAAAGCCTGAACCGAAAATAGCAAAGGTACCTAAATTCTTACTCAAGAGCCGAATTGTACATGTTGAATTTCCTCCTAAAGCTGAAGCTGAAATGTTACCAAAAGTTACAGAGCTTGAACCAGTTTATAAAGACAATGGAGTGTTATCGAGAAATATGAAGGAAGCTGAAACAATACCCAAAACAAAACGAAGGAAATTAAAAGATACTGGTAAAGAGATTGAAGATTTAGAGAAGCTCGATTTAGAAATAGAGGAACTGAAAAAGAAAGAACTAGAAAAAGTTGACGATGAATACAAGTCAAAGAAAGAACCCAAAAAGCCCAAGGAAGACGAGAAACAGGAAGTTAAACCACTAATTATCGGCAAAGGAAAAATACCACAACAGCCAGATGAACAAGAAGTCATTAAATTGAAGAAAATTCCAGAAAAACAGACAGAAGAAGAAGTACCTGAACCAAAGGTACCTAAAGTAAAAGAAGAAGAAGATATCAAAAAACGTGATCAAGTTGTGAAACAAGAAAAGGAAGATCTACCCTTTGAACCATTTGAAATTAAAAGAGAAAGTCCCAGAAAACAGAGCAGGAACGAACTGAATTCGAGAAACCTGACAAAGAAAAACTAGAAAAGAGAAAGACAAATATGAACGTAAGAAAAAGACAAGACCAGAGCCTGAAACTTTAGAAATGCCTTTAAAGAAGGGAGTTCCTAAAAAGATGAACCAAAAGATGAGGAAGAAACCAAATTTAGAATTAAACAAAAGAAAAACCCGAAGAAGAATCTGAAGAAGTTAAACTGAAACCATTTAAGAAACCTGAAAAGGAAGAACCTGAAGAAAAAATAACTCTCAAAAAACCAGAAATACCTAAAGAAACAAAGGTTGTGGAGGAAGAAGAAAAAGTTATAGTAACTATAAAGAAACAGCCAGAGGATAAAATTGAGGAGGTGACTACTGTTGAAGAAGTAACTTTGAAAAAGAAAAAGCCTAAGGAAGTTAAAAAGCCTGAAGAACCTGAAGCAAAAATAACTATAAAGAAAGAGCCAGAGGAAAAAGTGGAAATAACAGAAGTTGAAGAAGTAATTGTAAAGAAGAAAATATCAAAGGAACCCAAGAAACCAGAGGAAATTCAAGAAGAAATTACTATAAAGAAAGAGCCAGAAGAGAAAGTTGAGGAAGTTACAACAGTTGAGGAGGTTACTATTAAAAAGAAAAAGCCAAAAATACCTCAGAAGATTGAAGAACCAGAAGCTGAAGTGGCAATAAAGAAATATGAAGAAAAAGTTGAAGAGGAAACCATCGTTGAAGATGTTGTTGTTAAGAAAAAGAAACCCAAAGAGCCAAAGAAACCAAAGGAGCATGAAGAAGAAATTACAGTAGAGTTAAAACCTGAAGAAGAAGAAAAAGTCGAGGAAACTGTTATTGAAGAGGTTATAGTCAAGAAGAAAAAACCGATAAAACCAGACGAACTGGAGGAACCAGAGGAGGAAATCACATATGCTAAAAAGCCAGATATGAAAATAGAGGAAATTACTGTAGAAGAAGTTAAAGTAGTTAAAAAACGTAAACCAAAAGAACCAGCCAAACCAGTAGAAGAAGCTGCTGATGAGGTGACAATTACAAAGCCAAAGGCAATTGAAGAAGTTGTTGAAGATGTAGTAGAGGAAGTTGTATTGAAGAAAACGAAACCTAAGGAGCCTGAGCAGCCTGAAGAACCCGAAGCTGAAGTTACAATTAAACCAAAACCGGAGAAAAAGTTTGAAGAAGTTACTGTGGAAGAAGTCAAAGTAACCAAAAAGAAGAAACCTCAAGTAAAGAGAACCACGGAGGAAGCTGCAGCTGAAGTAACAATTCAAAAACCTGAAGAAATCATAGAGGATACAGAGATTGAAGAAGTTACAATAGAGAAACCAGAAAAAGTTCCAGAAGAAGAGGTTATAACAGAGGAAGTTGTCATAAAAAAGAAGAAACCTGAAGAACCAGTAAAGCCTGAAGAACCAGAGGCCGAATTTACAATTACAAAGAAACCAGAAAAAACAACTGAAGAAGTAACAATAGAAGAAGTTAAAATCACTAAAAAGAAGAAACCTAAAGAACAAAAACCAACAGAAGAAGCTGCAGATGAAATTACTATTAAGAAACCTGAAAAGATCACAGAGAAAGAAGAGACTGTAACAGAGGAAGTTACCATACAAAGGAAGAAACCTGAAGAACCAGAAAAGCCTGAAGAACCAGTGGCCGAATTTACAATTACAAAGAAACCAGAAAAAACAACTGAAGAAGTAACAGTAGAAGAAGTTAAAGTTACTAAAAAGAAGAAACTTAAAGAACAAAAACCAACAGAAGAAGCTGCAGATGAAATTACTATTAAGAAACCTGAAAAGATCACAGAGAAAGAAGAGACTGTAACAGAGGAAGTTGTCATAAAAAAGAAGAAACCTGAAGAACCAGAAAAGCCTGAAGAACCAGAGGCCGAATTTACAATTACAAAGAAACCAGAAAAAACAACTGAAGAAGTAACAGTAGAAGAAGTTAAAGTCACTAAAAAGAAGAAGCCTAAAGAACAAAAACCAACAGAAGAAGCTGCAGATGAAATTACTATTAAGAAACCTGAAAAGATCGCAGAGAAAGAAGAGACTGTAACAGAAGAAGTTGTTATAAGGAAAAGAAAACGAAAGAACCAGAACAACCAGATAAGCCTGAAGAACCAGAGGCTGAATTTACAATTACAAAGAAACCAGAAAAAACAACTGAAGAAGTAACAGTAGAAGAAGTTAGAGTAACTAAAAAGAAGAAACCTAAAGAACAAAAACCAACAGAAGAAGCTGCAGATGAAATTACTATTAAGAAACCAGAAATCGTTAAGCAGCCACAAGAAGAGGAAGAAGAGGAAACTGAATTTGCAATTACAAAGAAACCAGAAGAAATTACTACTGAAGAAGAAATTAAAATTAAAAAGAAACCTGAAAAACTGAAAACTCAAGATGAAGCCGAAGCAGAAATCACGGTAAAAAAATATCAGGTTGAAGAGAAACCGGAAGAAATTCATGAATTTACAATAAAGAAGAAAGGACCACCACCAAAGCCTCCACAAATTCAAGAACTAACTGAAGAAGTAACAATTAAAAAGTTACGAAAGATTAAGAAAAAGCCTGAAATTCCTGAATATACTGAAGTAGAAAATGTTACATTCCGTCCAAGAATGACTAAGACGAAAGAAGACGTAGAACAAGAATTCAAGATCTCTTTGGACTCTTACGCTGAAGAAGAAATCTCAATGTCAGGTAAAGTGAAATTGAAGAAACAAAAACCAAAGACTTATTCAGAAGAAGCTGGTGAAGAAACTATTAAAATACGAAAAGAAATTGAAGAAGAAGGACCAATTATTGAAGAGATTATTGACGAAGGTAGTGACGCTGAAGAATTACCATATGATGATGAAATGTCAGAAAGCTTCCATGTACCATTGAAACGGAAACCGTCACGAAAATATTCTGTATTTGAAGAAGATGAGGAAGAAGTATTGTTTGGCTTAGCAAGAAAACCAGTCAAAAGTTATGAAGAAGAATCAATGACTATCAAGCGTAAGAGGTTACCTCAACAGCCGTCCTTCGATCAAGGTGATTTAATCGATTCAAAATGCTTAGCTTTCTCTTTTTCTTATAGAAACATTATTTTTATTTTTGTTTCTTTTCGCTTAGCTGCTTAGGTTATTTGTGAATAAAAAAATAAAATCTGAATGATTTTTAGAGGAAGCATCATTAAGTATTACAAGAGAAGAAGAAATTATTGAAGAAGGACCAGAGATAGTTGAAGTGGAGGTTCATGAAGGAGATGCCTATTTCTCAATTTGTTCATATTTAGCTGAGGCAGATCAAGCAATAGACGTAGTAGAAGGTGAAAGAGTGTACGTTCTAGAAACTGATAATGATGACTGGTGGTATGTGAAGAAACATTTGACTGAAGAGAAAGGTTGGGTACCAGCTCAATTACTAATGGATGAAGCCAGTTATCACGTTTATGTACAAAAGAGACTCAACGAGAAGATTGATAAACTACCAGTCTTTGAAAGTAAGTTTTGTTAATATAAAATAATAATTACTGCTACAATATTTGGTCACTTTCAGAACCAAAACCTGAAGAAAAAGCTATAGCGCCACGATTTGTGCGAAAATTACAACCCATCATCACTCCTGATGGTTACACTGTACAGTTTGAATGCCAAGTTGAAGGTTTCCCAAGACCTCAAATCACTTGGTTCAGACAAACTGCTATTATTAAATCATCACAAGACTTCCAAATGTATTACGACGATGATAATATAGCTACATTGATAATAAGCGAAGTATTCCCGGAAGATGCTGGTACATTCACATGTGTCGCCAAAAATACAGCAGGTTTCGCTTCAAGTACAACCGAATTAATCGTAGAACATCCATTAACAGATCATGGTTCTGATGATATTACTGGTCTCTCAAGACGTAGTATGTCAAGGGAATCATCATTAGCTGATATTTTAGAAGGCATACCACCAACATTTTCACACAAACCAAAAGCACAATATGTACCTAAAGGAACAGATGTTGTTGTTGAATGTCATTTAGTAGCTGTACCAGAACCGGATATTTTATGGTTCCGTAATGGACGTAAAATCGTAACAAAAGAAAATGTAACAATTACAACAACATCAGACATACATATGTATACAACAATATTGAAAATTAAAGAAATTGAAAAAGATCAAGAAGGCACATATGAGATAATGGCTAGAAATCGTGAAGGTGAATCATCTGTAGAATTCACAATTAAAGTAAAAACTATCGATCAAGACAAGCCCGAAGTTTTAGAACCGTTAAAATCAATTACAATAAGGAAAGGTGAAACTGTTGTTTTAAGTACAACAATCGCTGGTCATCCAACACCAACAATAACATGGTACAAAAATGGACAACCAATTAAACAACCAACACCGAAAATAGATGGAGATACGTACAGTTTAATTATTATGAACACAAAATTAGATGATACAGCTGAATATACAGTTAAAGCTACCAATTCAGTTGGTACTACTGAAACAACAGCACAATTAACTGTTGAAGGTAATATTTAAATCATTTTAAGCAATATCAGGTTTTTTTGGCCACAACTGCTATGCTACCTGACAACGCTGCAAATTTAAGCTAACTAATCAATTTTGTTTTAGAATATCCTGATAATGCTGAACCACCACTATTTGTTGAACGTTTCGAGGAATCGAATGTGCCTGAAAAAGGTACAATTCGTTTATTTGCCCGTGTTATTGGTAATCCAGTACCGGAAGTGGCATGGTTACGTAACAATAAGCCACTGAAACCTGGAAAACGTGTTCAAATCTCTTATGATGGTGAAAATACCGAATTGGTAATAAATAATGTTAATACTGACACTGATAGTGGTGACTATAAATGTATAGCAAGTAATACAGCTGGTAAAGCATCACATGGGGCACGTGTTACTGTTGATGTTGATGATATTCGATTCACGAAGAAATTGAAAGAATCGTACATTGGAGTTGAACGTGAAACTATCGAATTAGAATGTGAAACATCACATACAGTTTCAACAAAATGGTATCGCAACAACACTGAAATTAGCGGTATGGACCATAGAATTCTAATTCAAGATGGTAGAACCCATAAGTTAGTTATTAAAAATGCTACAAAGAACGACGAAGGTTATTATAAATGTACTGTGATGAGCCAAAAAACTGAGACTGTTGTACAAATACAACAAACACGTGCTGAATTTATACGTAAATTACAAGACTTGGAAATAACAGAGAAAGAAACTACAATACTTGAAGTTGAAGTATCATCAGCTACTGCAAATGTTACTTGGTATAGAGATGGTAATATTGTTGACGAATCCTATGAAAAATACCAATTCGAACGGGACGGTGGAGTCAGAAAGTTGTTAATACGCAGCACTTCCATCCATGATGAAGGTGAATACGTTTGCAGTCTCAGAGAAGATGAACAATGTCGTGCTGAAGTTACTGTCATTGAATTACCACCAGAAATCATTACACCATTACAAGACAAAACTGTGAATAAAGGCGAAAAGACTGTATTTGAAATTGAATTAACTAAAGGTGATGCTTTAGTTAGTTGGTTTAAAGATGGTAATGAGTTGCAATTCTCAGAACATATCCAATTATCAATTGATGGTAAACGACAAAAATTGAAAATTTACAATACACAACCTGAAGATGGTGGTGTTTATACATGTGCTGTTGGTACACAAAAATCAAATGCTACGCTTACTGTGCAAGTACCAACAATTTCATTTATACGACCATTACCCGAAGTGACCACAGTTCCTATTCATACTGATGCTGAGTTTGTTGTGGAACTGTCAAGAGAAGCTGAAGTTCAATGGTTAAGACAAGGCAGCAAGATCAAGAAATCAACAAAATACACTATAACTTCAGAAAAAACGATCAAGAGATTGATTGTCCATAAATGCACTGAAGAAGATGAATTCGAATACACTTGTACGGTAGAGACAATCAAGACTACATCTAAACTGAAGACTGGAGGTAAAAGAGCTTTTGTTGTTAATTTGCCTGTATTTAAAACAAAATTTTTAATAAATTTCAGATATACCATCGGCACCAAGAGGTCCACTTTCAATTTCCGGTATGTCAACCACTTCATTCACACTAACATGGGTGCCATCAGAATCAGATGGTGGTTCATCGATTCTCGAATATATTGTTGAGATAAAAGAAGCAAACACTAAGGGAGATTTTAAGAAAATTGGATCAACTAAAGGTGATATTACTGACATTCCAGTTAATTATTTAGAAAAAGATCATGGCTATCAATTCCGTATAACGGCAAGGAATGCCATTGGTATCAGTGAGCCATACACACCTGAAGATGTAATAGTCGCCGGTTCCAGAATAAGTAAGTATTGCATTGTATTTTTGTTAATTCCCCAATGCTCAATGCTTATGTTATTTTACTTTAAATCTGATCAATTATTGCTTGCTTATCATTTTCTCACCAACAAAATTAGGAACTGGATGTAAATTTTCCCTAACATTAATCCACACAATTAATATTGTTTTTTGTTTATTAATTTAGCACCACCATCACCACCAATTAATCTCAACGTTAAAGATATAACAAGCCGTAGTGCTACATTGACATGGGAACCACCACAACATAATGGCGGTACCGACATTACCGGTTATGTTGTTGAAAAGAAACTTGAATATATGCAGAAATGGGAAAAAGTCGCAACATTAGAAGCATTCAATTTACATTATATTTTTGAAAATCTTAAAGAAAAGAGCGATTATCTATTTAGAGTCTATGCAGAGAATTCAGTTGGTTTAAGTGTGCCAGCAACATCTGAATTAGTTCAATTACGAACGCATGCCAGTAAGCATTAGCATTCATTCGATTTTGTAATTATTTCAACAAAATTTGTTATTCCACAGCTGTACCATCACCACCGACTGCACCATTAGAAATCCGTACAATTGGTCCTAATGCTATTGTGATCGAATGGGGCATACCGGAATCTGATGGTGGTGCACCATTATTAGGCTACAATATCGCTATACGTGACACAAAGAAAACAATGTGGATGGAAATTGGTCGTGTTGGTAAAGGTGTACAGAAATTCACAATAAGAGATTTACAAGAAGATCATGAATATATGATTCGAATATTTGCCAAAAATGAAATTGGATTAAGTGACCCGCTAGAGTCTGATGAGCCATTTAAAGTTCTCCCATCAGGAGGTAAATATATCTGAATCTATATTTCTATTATATTAATAAATCAAAAAATACGTATTCTAGAAACTGATCAAGAAGACTTTAGAGAAGCTACTGATCGTGAAGGTACATCATACAGTACAGAAACTACAACATCATGGTTAAGAGAAGCTAATATGGATGCTGATATTCATTCATACGCTAAAGGAACATTATTGCGTCGTGATGAATACTTCTTCCGGATTTGGTGTTATGCCAAGAAATTATTTCAATAGATGCTGAAAAAATTTTATTCTATAGATGTATATAATTTATTCAATATTTAATCAGGTTTTTTTTGTTTATTTTTTAATAATTACATATTTATTTAATTATATTTAAATAAGAAAAGAGCTGAATATTAAAGCTGATTATAGTGAATGGAATTATTTTTGTTGTTGATTTTTTGCGAATTGCGAGACGAACAAATTCCACTTTAATATAAAGCTCGATTAAAATTTTATCTAATTATTAAAATTAATACAAGGATACTGTGATAATGATGATGAGTTTTTCAGAATTTTCGAAAAAATATATTACTAATTAATGAGAACAATAAATGCTGGTTTTCGAAAAATAAAATAAACTAACAAACAAACAAACACTAAACGAAAAAAGTATACGAATTGAGTTTGAATTTGATGTTCACATTAGTGCCTTATTATTAATTATTGTAATTCGATTGTAAATGATTATTATTTTTATTGAAATGTCTACAATTATCAAATTTCTTTTGAAAGAGAGAAAATATAGGTGCATAAGTAAGATCGTTTCTTTAGAGAATGTTGATGATTGTAGGGATTTAATTGTTGAATTGTAATTTAAAAATTATTAAATAAACATTAAATAAATTTAATCGGGATAACTGTAATTAATTGCTGGAATATAAATAAAAAACGATAAGCCCGAATGATATTTAGTGCGATAAATTAACGGATAGGTACATATAGCCGTACATTTTTTTGACAACACGAAAGCCCAAAGTTTAACAAGGCAGCGTTGACATAATTCAAATCTGATCATTAACATTTTTTCCACGCAACACTAAGTGTGCGATTCAAACACTGTTTATGATGTTCGACAGCTACACTGTTCAGTAGTATTGAAGAAAACAGTCAGAATAAAAATTCATCATTCGTAGAAATCGTTTGCAATAAAACGGACCCAATGTAGTTCTTAAAAAAAAACAATATTTTGTGCTTGTTTTAGGCGAAATAATTAAGCGGAAATTGTTGATTGATGATGATGGTACACGGATGATGAATGTCGTTTAAATGTAATTTTGAAAACATTAGAAACATGAATGAATAAAAAATTGTTGATGTTCCAAATTGTTAAACAAAACTTATCAAAATCATTAAGTAATAAAAAGTCAATAACAACAACATGACAGGAATTCATTTTATCAAATATATCGAGATGCATTTCACACAATACACATCACAAACGTGATTAATCATTAAATAGGTGTTTTTTATTGAACAGTTCAGTGGAAATATGGTGGTTATCATTAATTGTCGATGTTCTGTTTTTGACTGTATCAGTAATAGAGAAATTTGATAATATTATCTATGCTTCGACATAAGCTTATCCATTAGACCTAACTTTCTCTGCTATAAAACTGATAAAACGGTCATTGCTTATGGGACATTTTACATACGAGTGGAATTATCGTTAAAAATTCAAGTTTATTTGGATAAATGAAAAGCTCAAGTGATATTAATTCCGAAAGAAAATGCCCACCCCAATGGAACCGATTGTAGAATAAAACAAAAATATCACAAACAGAGCTAAACAAGAATCTTAAATTATCGTGGTAACTATAACATCTAACATTGTTGCATTTATAAAAGGTAGACAAGTTGTCAAAAACCACTAAAACTGAGTATACTCAGCTTACGTAAATCAATCCAACAAATAACATCGGAGAAAAATGAAAATCTACCCTGGTGGAAATATTTCCCTGAAAACGTCTGAATAACACTTTTAATAGGCTTATTTTCCCTGAAAAAGTCTGAAAAACTCTGAAAAACGTTGAGGAAGTCTGAATAACTGAGTTATTTGGAACTCTTTGGAAGACTTATTCAGAGTTATTCAATAATTTTTCTTTCCAAAAAGTCTGAATAAGTATGAATAACTCTTCCAGAAGAGTTAAAAATAACTCACTTATTCAAACTTATTCAGACTTTTTCAGAGAAATATTTCCATTAGGGTAGATTAAATGAACGAGAAGCAAGATTATCACAAGAGAAAAGTGAAGATAGTAACCAGTTTAGTTCTAAGGCAGCTTCGGTATTTCAATAGGTCCCAATTCCACTGTGCGAGAACTCATCCATGTTTTTATCAATGTTAAAAACTCCTAACAATGTTCACGTGTGTAAACACTAATGCGGGAAATTTCTTTTCGACAGTTTTTGAAGTTTCGTCGCGCGAATCTATGTGTTTACACACGTAATTTATTTTTTGGTAAATTCTTACCCTGAATAAATTTACGCGAGTTCTCGCCCAGTGGAATTGATGCCTTACAAAGAAACAAACAAAATACATCAAACAGTATAACTCACCTTTTTGGTTCAGCACATTTAACATAATTTGCAATAACAAAGTGATGTCCCCAAGACATTTCACATTAAAATTTATTTACCACTAACACATTTCTATTAAATTCACCTTTTAACACGTTCACAGAAGCACTGTAGAAAATAAACTAAACGAAAAATAATGCTTTATCTTCTATTATGAAAACAAGAAAACAATATCATCCATAACTTTATATAGTTTCGATTGCGGAACAGATTATAGCAAATGTAAAACAGCAAATATTGTGCGTATTATTGTTGCTCTAATGGCTAATTATTAAAATCGACCAATAGTAGGTATGATATTATCAAAAACAAATGAAAATTCAGTTGATTAGAGAGATGATGAGTACACAGTGAATACGATGTAAACTGTCGCTACAAATATCTATTTATCTAGTGACATTTCATACCGGTAGTGATTGTGTTGGCAATACGTAAATTTGTGGTTGACAGTTTGTCATCTCTACGTGTGGCATTTTCCTCATTATTATTTTTTTAAATTAATTACCCCAATAGAGTTAAATCGAATTAAGATTAATTATTAATTAATAGTGTTGTCAGGTAATTTAGAACAATTTTGAATGTGTTATCAATGGTTTAACGTAATAGAACTGCGGCCTTGTACCAATATATCTGTCTGACACAAACACACATACATACACACCCATTTTTTTTTGATTGTTTTTGTGTATATAAAAATAATTAATTCACATTCAATTAGTATTCAAAAAAGGGCAAATTTGTATTTTAAAGACATTGATTTTAATTAGACTTTTTAAATTCAATTTAAATCAAAATGCAGGCGATAAAGTGTGTTGTTGTTGGTGATGGGTGAGTTTGTCGAATTTTCGTCTTGAAAACTTGTTTTATTTTAAAAAAATAACCAATTTTCATTCTAGTGCTGTTGGTAAAACTTGTCTCCTTATTAGTTATACAACAAATGCATTTCCTGGTGAATACATACCAACGGTATTTGATAATTATTCAGCTAATGTTATGGTAGATGGCAAACCTATAAATTTAGGATTATGGGATACAGCAGGTCAAGAAGATTATGATAGATTACGACCATTATCTTATCCACAGACTGATGTATTTCTTATATGTTTCTCACTTGTTAATCCAGCATCATTTGAGAATGTTCGAGCAAAAGTAAAAAAATTTGTTTTCACTCATTATCTAACGAAGACGATTTAAATCGTTGTTTTTTTTTTACAATTTTAGTGGTATCCTGAAGTGAGACATCATTGTCCAAATACACCAATAATTCTAGTTGGTACAAAATTAGATTTACGTGATGATCGTATTACAATTGAAAAATTAAAAGATAAAAAATTAGCACCAATTACATATCCACAAGTATATACGAATAAATTGTTTTTTTTTTCCTATAGATTTTGTAAATTGTTAAAAATTCAATTTTAGGGATTGGCAATGGCGAAAGAGATAAGTGCTGTAAAATATTTGGAATGTTCAGCATTAACACAAAAAGGACTGAAAACTGTATTCGATGAAGCTATCAGAGCTGTACTTTGTCCAGTAATGCCAGTTAAACCAAAACGTAAATGTGTGCTCTTATAAATTTTAGTTTAACATTTGAAAAAGAAAAATAATAAGATGCTTAGACATGTTATTAAAAATTTAATTGTCGGGAATTTTTAAATGTTGTTAATTAACTGCATTTTTGCTTTGTATTTAAAAAAAACATCAACCACGAATCAAATTTGGAATTCTTCATTTTATTATTATTAATTAATATATTTTATTATTATTGTTTAATATTTTATAAGTTAAATATTATGATCTAGATCACATGAAACGAATCAGAATATGACTGATAAAGATTCGCACATTCAGAAATTAATTCAGTTGTCCATTACAATATTTGAATTTGGATCAAATCTGAGTCATCGATGTGAGTAATTTATTATTTTAAAACTATGATTAATTCTGATTTGTTCGATGTGAAATGGATCTAAAGGATAAAACAATGTGGAAATCATATTAGAAATATTCATTGTGTAAATGTGATTATTATTCATTTTCTTTTAACGATTATTGTAATTTTGATTAGTTTTAATTCGCATCTATTGTTGAAAAAATATAGAATTCGTAGTAATTTTATCAAAACTTCAAGGTTAGTGTGAATACTAATTTGGTGATTTGTTTTTTTTTTGACAATCGATCACTGCAATACTGGGAATTATTTAAATACAACATAAATAAGAATTCGGTTTTATTGTAAATTATTTTTAAATAGAAAATCAGAATAGAATGAAATTTACTTGAAGTTTAATAAAATGTTTTAAACAATTCTCTTTTTAATTTTGCAATTGTTATCACCTAACTTGTTCATTGTACAGTTTTTTACTTATAGGATAGAATTACTTTCCAGTTGGTAGTTTTCTTAGTAATTTCCTTCATGTTTTTTCTAGGGTAAAAGAAAAACTGGAAAGTTTAATATATGAAAGTGTAAATAAGCTTTTAAGAATTTCCCCCCCACAATTTTTATCTTGTATTTCTATGTTATTTGTTTTATCTAGTGAATTTTTAAAATTTTATTAAAATTCTAATTGTATAATTATCTATTTTTATAATTATTTGCTTTATTATGATTATAATATTTTCTTTAAACATGTGGAATTAATGTCAGTAACTATTTACAAAGAAATTCTATTTACTAATTGAATGGATAAGTGTGTGATGATGTTATAACGAAAACAAATTATGTGTAATTTTGTAAATAACTAAATATAGATTATTATAAGATTTATAGAATAAAAATATATAAAACTTGCAAAAATTTTGGAATTTCTACAAAATCCTCATCGTTATCAGTTATTGTGGACAATTAACTATTTGTTCTAAATCCACTTTGGTAATCAGCAGTAATTGAAATCGAAATGTCAACACCGATTTGACCTTTGTCTCTCCATCATATGATAAGTAACATTCATTTTTCCAATATAAGTACCATAGTAACTTAAGTCGTTTATTATAGCCGTGATCGAAAGCCAGTGCGTTTTATCATGGCCAAATTAAGTGTTGACCTACCAGATATTGAGGCAAGTTTAAGCAATAATTTTTATAACTTTCATTTATTTATTTATTCAATTTTAGAATTTATTATCGTTGAATCCACGTGTACGTTCACATTCGAATTTAATTCCAACAAATCAAACGAAAATCAACAAACAACATTGGAAACGCAATGCTGATAACAAATGCCAAACATGTCCAAGTTTGGATAATGATTTCGCTGATATCAAACCGACTACATTAAGCGAACGTGGGGCATTGCGTGAAGCGGCCCGTTGTTTAAAATGTGCCGATGCTCCATGCCAAAAATCCTGTCCAACACAACTCGATGTCAAGTCGTTCATCACCAGTATTGCTAATAAGGTTAATTTCATTGAATTAAACAACAAAGAGAATACAAAAATTAATTGTTTGTTGTTAGAATTATTATGGGGCAGCTAAGGCGATCTTCTCCGATAATCCACTGGGAATTACCTGTGGTATGGTGTGTCCTACCAGTGATTTATGTGTAGGCGGTTGCAATTTACAAGCATCTGAAGAAGGACCGATTAATATCGGTGGTTTACAACAATTCGCTACTGAAGTTTTTAGTAAAATGGGTATTAAACAAAAACGTAATCCACAAACACCAATACTAAAACAACCGAATAGTAGAATAATTCTATTTGGCGGTGGGCCAGCTTCATTGTCTTGTGCAACATTTTTGGGACGTTTAGGATATCAAAATATTACAATTTACGAAAAAGAAACCTACATTGGAGGGATTAGGTTTGATTTATATATATATTGAATTCACAGTGAAATTAATTAATTTTTCTTGTTTAAATTTAGCACATCTGAAATTCCCCAATATCGTCTACCTATGGATGTGGTAAATTTTGAGATACAATTGGTCAAAGATTTAGGTGTTAAAATTGAAACTGGTCGATTACTCTCCACCAAAGATTTGCCATTAACGAAAACTCTACAAGAAGCTGATGCCATTTTCATTGGAATCGGCCTACCACAACCCAAAATTAATCCATTATTCAAAGGTTTAACATCTGAAATGGGATTTTATACATCTAAAGATTTCTTACCGAAAGTGTCTAAAGCCAGTAAAGCCACTATGTGTCCATGTAAAGTTAATAATTTACCAAATCTAAAAGGTACAGTTATTGTATTGGGTGCTGGTGATACAGCCTTCGATTGTGCAACATCAGCATTACGTTGTGGAGTTAAGAAAGTGTTAGTTGTTTTCCGGCGAGGATTCAGCAATATTCGAGCCGTACCAGAAGAAGTCAGTCTAGCTATTGAAGAGAAATGCGAATTACTTGGATTTCTATCGCCGCATAAGATCAATACAAAAGATGGAAAAATCGTTTCAGTCACTTTCCGTCGTACAGAACAAAATGATAATGGTGACTGGATAGAAGATGTAGAACAATTAACAACAATTAAAACGAATTTTGTTATATCAGCATTTGGTTCTGGTCTTGAAGATTCTGATATGATTGCCGCTTTAGAACCTCTAGAACTCAATAGAAATAATCTTCCAATTGTTGATTTTAATACAATGCAAACATCACATTCAAAAATTTGGTGTGGTGGTGATTTAGCTGGTATTGCTGAAACAACAGTTGAAGCTGTTAATGATGGTAAAACTGCAGCTTGGTTTATTCATTGTTATTTAGAACATCTACCATTTACTACCAAACCGAAATTACCACTATTTTATACAGAAATTGATGATGTTGATATTTCTGTAGAAATGTGCGGAATAAAGTTTGAAAATCCGTTTGGTTTAGCTTCAGCACCACCAGCTACCAGTACACCAATGATCCGTAGAGCTTTTGAACAAGGATGGGGCTTTACAGTAACAAAAACATTCTCTTGATAAAGACATGGTAACGAATGTATCACCAAGGATCATACGTGGAACTACTTCAGGCCATAATTACGGACCCAGCAGGGTGCCTTCTTAAATATTGAATTAATTTCAGAAAAATGTGCAGCGTATTGGTTACAAGGTATAAAAGAATTAAAAACTGATTTCCCCACAAAAATCATTATAGCCAGTATCATGTGTTCGTATAATGAAGACGATTGGAGGGAATTATCGAAAATGGCAGAAGATGCTGGTGCTGATGCTTTAGAATTGAACTTGAGTTGTCCCCATGGTATGGGTGAATCCGGTATGGGTTTAGCTTGTGGTCAAAAACCGGAATTAGTTAAAGGCATTTCTGAATGGGTCAAAGATACAGTTAAAATACCATTTTTCATTAAATTAACACCAAATATCACCGATATTGTTGATATAGCTAAAGCCGCATATGAAGGTGGTGCTAGTGGTGTATCTGCAATTAATACAGTTTCCGGTTTGATGAATTTAAATTCACAAGGTGATCCATGGCCATATGTTGGTATCGATAGACGTACCACTTATGGTGGTGTCAGTGGAAATGCAACACGTCCAATGGGTTTACGTGCTGTATCAGCTATAGCAAATGCATTACCTGAATTCCCAATTTTGGGTATTGGTGGTATTGATTCGGCTGATATTGCATATCAATTCTTACAATGCGGTGCTACGATTGTACAAATTTGTAGTGCAATACAAAATCAAGATTTTACATTAATAGATGATTATTGTACCGGATTGAAAACGTTGTTGTATTTAGATGGGAAATTTCCACAATGGGATGGACAAAGTCCGCCAACATTCAAACACCAAAAAGGTAAACCAGTTGTTAAGTTGGACAATCACGGAAAATTACCACATTTTGGACCTTATCGCAAACAAAGAGATGAATTAATGGCACAAATGTGGAAAAAGAAATTCCATATTGAACCAATCCCACACCATAATGGTATCATTGATGGCTACCCAACCGGTAATATACAAACCGGTAAAATTCCAAAAATTAGCGATATAATTGGTCGAGCATTACCGAGAATTGGAGCATACAAAAAGCTTGATAATAGAAAACAAGTCGTCGCCCTAATTGATGATGTAAGTTATATATTTGTTGTTAACAGAAAGGGGCAATCTTTAATTTTATAACTTCAGGATATGTGTATTAATTGTGGTAAATGCTATATGGCCTGTAACGATTCAGGATATCAAGCTATCACGTTCGATCCTGACACCCATATTCCTCACGTTACTGACGATTGTACTGGATGCACTATGTGTTTATCTGTTTGTCCAATCATCGATTGTATTACGTAAGTTTCTATCAAATTGTAAACATTCGATTAATTTGTAATTTTTAAAATTCTAGAATGGTGCCCAAGACAATACCGCATGTAATTAAGAGAGGAGTACCAATAAAACTCGTCCACCCTCTTCAGCACAGTGTATCCAATTAATTTTGAAACAATAAAAATCCTCCCAAAATATAAATCGAAAATGCGTTTTATTTAAAACTCGAATAAAAATTGACGATATTAATGTTGTTGGTGGGTGCTGGCTAAGACACGTGTTATCATCAACAGTTACAAAATGTAGTCAGTTGTTGGTTGGCGCTCATCAAATTAACACTCAACTTTTATCAATCTTTTGCGGTAACAAATTGTTGTTGTAAATTAATTTTTTTTTTAATAAAGCAGAATTGTGACGAATTTCGAGTGCAAACTAATTTAATATAAATTGTCCGTTGATTATATTTTAAGATCAATTCCAACAATCAATTGACTCATTTAACCCGTAGATAAATAAATATTTGTATGAATTGGTATAAATTATAATTGTAAACGATGTAACGTCTTCCCCTTATTCTAAATAATTATTGAATAA
This sequence comes from Meloe dianella, assembly GCA_028455855.1. NCBI lineage: Eukaryota > Metazoa > Arthropoda > Insecta > Coleoptera > Meloidae > Meloe > Meloe dianella. The sequence continues at coordinate 3,022,056 of JAPTHL010000039.1, forward strand.
TTACAGTGAATGCTCGATAAGAAACACTCTTTTAAAAATAAATATATAGTGGTGGATATGTATTGTTATAATTTTTGTTGATTGAATCAAGAATTAATTCGAATTATCAACAATGTCTCAGAATAAATTCTATGGAATTTGTTTATTTGGTGAGTAAGAATAACTACACTAGAAAACGACTTTAGGATTATATGCGATTTTAATTGGAATAATTGGGAAACAACTGGCTAGTTTAAATTCAACAACTACACTTATAAGATTAAATTAAAAAAGATCTTCAATTTGAATGAAACATATTTCCTTTTACAAAAGACAACAATTTAGTTTCTATTTTTGGATATCATTGAAAACGACCAATAATTCCTTCAAATCCTTTTTAATTAAAATGCAAAATGTTTAATGTCGCAATTATATCGAATCAATAACGGAAACTGTATCAATATCAAAATAGCAAATCATACACGAATTCAGGGGTGACGGTGGATAAAATAACTATCGACGGAATGCATTAACTAAATTAAAGATAATTCTTCACCACCCTGTCCGGTTGTATACCTAAAGAAATCTATTTTAAATGAAGTATCAGAGGGTTGTTGGTAGGGCATAATAATAATGAACTAGACGATATTTAAGGGTGCGGTAAATAGATGATCGTACTTATATTGTACACCACCTAGAATAAATATTAGTAATTGTCTGTTGTGGCAAACTACAGGTTGATTAGATTAGGTTCATTAATTATTTCCACCAAGATTATCATTGGTTTAGATCAGGATTTATGATTAGTAATTTATTACACATATTAGGATTATTTGTTTTCAAATTGCTAGCCATAAATCGAAATGTTTCCATTAGATTCATTTATTTATTTTTTTTGGGAGGTGAAGGGGGACAGATTAATGGATCGAAAAGCCACAACTGTTGTTATACGATGATTCAACGCAAATTTTGTTTTTCTTTGTTTTTGGATGGTTTGTCTTTTTATTAATACACACACACACAGAAAAAAAACGTAAACAAATTAAATAATTGTTTTGCAATTTGAGATTTGTTTTGTAAACTGAATGTAGGAAAGCGTAAATTTATAAATTCTCCAACAAAAAAAATGCAACTCTGTATTTGTTTTTATCGATTTGGTACGCTATTGAATTGAAGCTAAATTTTTAATTGGAATCAATTTAAAAAAGAGGACACAATAACATATATATATATATATATATATATATATATATATATATATATATATATATATATAAATAAAATATAGTAAGACAACATTCTCGCACAGTGGAAATGGGGACTAACAAGACACTTCGCAGATATTAATTTTCGCTTCTTATTGTAAAATATAACTGGCTCGACTGATTGGGTTTTAAAGCAGCGAAAGGTGGCAACAAACACTAGTGGAAATATTTCTCTGAAAAAAAGTCTTCTTTTCTCTGAAAAGTGTTATTAGGTTTGAAAATCTCTGAATAAACCATCTTTTTTGAAAGAACTATTGGAGCAAGAGATAAAAGATTTTCAGACTGTTTCAGAGATTGCTAGTATACTTAAAAAATCATATATTCTATGAAAAATAATTATTCAGTCTCCATAACGTAAGTAGGGCGTTACTACTAAATATTTTATTATTTCAGAAAAACTCTGAATAATTATTTTTCATAGAATATATGATTTTTTAAATATACTAACAATGCCTGAAAAAGTCTGAAAATCTTTTATTTCTTGCTTGAAAGAACTAACGTTCTTTCAAAAAACTCTGAATAACTCTTTTTGAAGAGTCCGAAATTTAGTAGAAAATCCGACTTATTCAAAGATTTTCAGGCTTAATAACACTTTTTTTCAGAGAAAGTAAGACTTTTAAAAGACTTATTCACGCTTAATCAGAGTTTTTTTTTCCACCAGGGAACTACTGATGTTAAGTTCTCGTAGTGGAGTCATAAGTGTGTTCAACACACCTTTCATTAGATAATAAGAAGTCAGTCGTTTGGTGAACTTGCCGAATTCTGAATTCTAATCGGTTAATCTAGTCAAAACACTGATTTTCAGTGTCGAAACTCATTTAAGCCCAAACTTGGAATTTCCCCGTCAAATCTAAAAACGTGCGGAATGTACCTGTGGTTTAGGTTTTTTGAAAAGTGATGTTGCAAAATTTCAGGATATCAATTCAACAATTTTTCAATTTATGCAAATCCTTCAAATTACCATCTATTGTCATTAATATTCCAGGAAGTACGCTATGTAACTCTATCATTTTATTACGTACATTGTATAATTTTAATTGATGACATTGGGATCATTTACAAACTTTGTCAAAATTGCAACGTATTTAGACCGAATCAACTAAATTGTATTGTCGACCTTTGTCAAGTCATTCAGAGACAACTATATATAGCAAATCTCTAATACGAATCATTATTTTTAGGATTTTTATCAATGATCCAAACAACACAATGTGTACGTATAACAAGTTTAGATGTACCGAAAACCGCATATGGTACAATAACATTAAATTGCCGTTACGATTTAGAAGGCGATACATTGTATGGTGTTAAATGGTATAAAGATAATGTTGAGTTTTTTCGTTGTTTAGCTGATGGTACTGTACAAGAATTTCCGTTAAAAGATATTGAAATTGATACAAATGGCCAATCACATACTGGTGCATGTTATTTTCAATTGAAAATTCTATCACAACAAAGCGGCGGTGATTATACATGTGAAGTTAGTTTAGATTGGCCAACATTTAAAACTGTAACAGCTAGTGAACATTTACGTATAATTGATCCATCCACAATAAGACAAACGAAACTTGATAAAATTGAAGTAATTATAAGTGAACCAGGTATGAAGGCCCATCGAAATTGAACGCAATTCTATTATTATAGCTTTTTTCTTTTTCAGAAACAAACATGTACTCAGTTTCGACAGGTATGCAATCATTAAATTATACGCAAACAAACTTGACTCAGTCGACTTGACTTTGAGGCAGTAAAAGCGTTAGAAAGAAATTGTCGCTTTTATTCTGCTAAAGTCAAGTCGGCTGGTTTCAACTTAATTGACTGACTAGTGGAAAGTAACAAAAATATTTTTCAACAGGTTCAAATCATTGGGCAGTGTCAATATGTGCTTTAATATCATTAAATTTAATGCTATTTTACACGATTTTCTAAAAATCAAATATATTTAAAACTTATTCGAATTTTCCATTGTTTTTTTTTGATATTTATGTACCTATTATTGGTTTATTGATAATAAAATTTTGTAAAAAACCAACCTTTGTTTCTATAAAAATTGAGTAAAGCGTCTTTCTGATTGAAATAATTAAAATTCCACCGAACTAACTTTCTAACGCTCTCGTCGCAGTTACCTGTATAAAAACAAAATGATTAACATGAAACTCATGACAATGTCACATTTGTTTCTATTACACATCTATTACCATTCACTGCTTTATTTTTTATTTCAACCAACAATAATCAATTGTAACATCATTATTGAAGTATAATTATCATAATTAATCAAGGCTCTATTCTATGGATCTAATTATAAAAAAAATAATTGAATTTCAGGACTGCGGTATAAACGAGATTAATGATAACGATATCACAATGATTTTTTGTAAGAATCCATAAACTATCAATTTCAATGATTAATTTTCGTTAAAAATAGATTTAACAATACGGAATATCAACGAACATGATGTTAGCATTAATGTGGAAATGTTAAAATGTCATGAAATTTGGTACGGTTTCAATGATAATCATATGCTCCTTATAGGTGGTGATATGGGTATTTTTCATCGTAACGAAACGAAAAATGCAACTTTAATCTATCCAAATCTTGTAGAAATTATTAATTAGTCAATTAATATTCTAATGATAGTTTTAAATTGAATTTCTAGTATTTGAGGAATCGAGTTGGAAAATGCTTAATTTCCGTACAATATACAGGTGATGATTGTCAAGGAGAAATTCAGCAAGAAATCCAATTTGATACACGCAAAACTGATGGAAAACATCGCGATAAACCCTGTCTAACATACGATTTAGATGAGGCAAATTCATGTAAACCTGTAGATTGTGTTAGCAAATATTCATCAAAACGTAGCTATTTTAATCAGCAAACAAAGATCTGTGAACCTGTAGTTTCATGTATGTTAGATTCCGTCTATGTACCATCTATCAATGAATGCAGAAATATTAATGGAATCATCACAAAAACCGATCTGGAAGAGTTAGAAGATGGACAGTACGAAAAAGACGATGATAGAATTGAAATGGTAAGTACATTCAATCACAAATAATACTTCTTTTTTAATTAAAAACAGTACAATTTCGAATGCCATCATGGCAAAATCGATCCTCAAAACGGTAATTGCTATTGCAATACCGGTTGGATAACATCACCTTATCCTGAAACACCTTATCAACCAAATCTAGCTATTTATCATATGTGTAATATTGAATTAACGTCATGGCAAAAAAGTAACCGTAAAAAATTATCTTTAACAATTCTAGCAATTTTCGTAAGTAGGAATTTTGATTCGATTTTTAAAACTATTTCAAAACGATTTTCGTTTCAGATTTTTTCTTTGGCAATTCTTGCAAAAATGCTACTAGCAATTTATTTGCTAAAATGTTGTTACAATTGGATTCGGAAAAAACGTGATTTATCAAAAAAACCAACATCTCAACATAACGTGGAAACTTTTAATGATTCTGCACCAGTTGATCAACAACAACAAACTAGCAAGTCTGTAAAGTCAACAAATGATGAATAAACATAATGAAACTTAATTTTGTTGTGAATGTTCCTCTCTAGTGTGTTTTAAAAGATGTACAGGAATATTAAATTTCGCTTCACATAATTCACATTGATACAATTGTTCACCTGTATGTGTTAATTTATGACGTTGTAGAGCATTATAACGTAAAAATTTCTTATTACAAAATTCACAAATATGTGTTCTTAAACTATGTTTTCTTATAATATGATCTTGGATGCGATGATTTGGATAGATTTTACCACAAATTGGACATTGAATTGGTGGTAATTCACGGTGTGTTTCTAAATGGCGATTTAACTCATTTCTACCAACAAAACTTTTACTACAGAATTCACAAACGAATTGTTTTACACCGAAATGACGACGTTTATGTACTGATAAACCACTTTTACCTTGGAACGATCTACCGCATATATTGCATTTATATCGGTAGCCTTGGTGGGTTTTCTGGTGGATTTTGACTTCTTCATATGATCTGTAATAATAATAATAATGGATAACGGCAAGAGAATTTAATTTGAACTCGTGCAAATACTTGAAAGTTTCATCGCAAAATCTACATTTGAATTCATCCATATGCGTCCTAAGATGTTTATTTAATCGTACTTTTGCTGTATATTTCTTATTACAAATATGACACTCGAAGACATCTTTATCGGTAGATTCATTGTTAGAATTGTCAATAGGTTCTTCAACTGGTGTTATTTTACGTATAGTTGAATGTCGTTGATTTTGATCTGATTGTATTATCAATTTTCTAAATTCATAACACATATGCAATCGTTCTAAACATAACGAACAGATACTTTCTGATATATTCTCATCATCGACAACCTATAATTAACATATTAAATTAGATAATACAAAAAGATTTCAAACTAAATTGCAATTCGTACCTCAATTGATGCAACTTTCGCTATTATTTCAAATAAGAATTCATTGTTTTTGCTTGTTTTGAAAATATTCGTTGAATTATACGAATCAAGATTACATAAACAAATTCGACAAATTTTCCTCATTTTTTTTCTAGAATTGAAAAAACAATGTTCATCACTAACGTTTCAGTATAACCTCAAATTTTCAAAAAACACAACAAATATTAGCGGCCTCTAACGGCTGTCAAATCAAACATCATCATCATCACTGTATAAATAGAGAGCGGATCATTTTTATAATACAGTGACGGTTCGTATTTTAGGGCTTCATTTCGAATTAAATTTGCATTAAATTAAAATGATGTTTTATTTAATTTGTAAATACTGTAGAAATAACATATGGATAAGCTAAGAATGTTATAAAAGCTACATCAATTATTATCACAATTTATTATTAAAGATCACAGTTTTAATCGCATTCATTATTGTTAGTTTGTTGCTGTTGTTCTTGTTGTATTCTTATTTTTAATCGTACACATTTCGGACAATTATTATTTTTTCGACTAAAACAACTTTTATGTAATACAGCATTACAATCTATACAGATATATGCGGCCCCATCAAATGGGTATAAGACTTCATTATTTGAACATATCTCACATATATGTCCATGGCCCTTACAAATTTCACAATCACTTTTAATATGTTTTAAAAATTTATCGGTGATTATATGTAATTTTGATGGTAATTCACCAGATTCGGTATCAACTAAATCTTGTAAACTATATAATTCTGGTGTATCAATTAAATGTTGATAATCAACAGATTTCCATAATAAATGATCATCATTTGCCATTCTACATACAGATAAATATTTTTTCATTATATTTAATTCTAAACGTAAACGACGTACTAAATTTAATTCATGTACAAATGCGAATAGACGGGAATTTAATTTTTCTAAATTAATTAATGGCCGTTGTGCTGTTATACGTAATTGTTGTAAACTAGCTTGACAGACTGATTGTGGTTGAAAATCCCAATTATGTATAACACGTGCTGGTATTACAGCTGAACTACCCCAATGGCATGCTGAACAATAATACAAACCAGAATAATCACAACGACGCGACTCTGACCAATCTTTGTCTAAATCACAAAATAAGAGATAATATAACATGCTAAAACAAGGCGATCTAATATTTAAAAGAAGTTTAAAACTCTAACACACCAACACACAAGCTGTTTTACCTGGGAAAATCAATCTAGCAACACAACTAAATCCTTTATGGGCAGCTAATTTGATTCAATATAACTATATTTTTAAACAATTGATAACAATTTAATTTGTAAACTTACTCAATGGTAGTGGTGCTTTACATTCAGCACACATATATTTCTGTGCAGATAATCCTTGTTCCGGGCAAATTTCTAATTCGTAACCACCTCGTTCACTGATAACAACATGAGCACATTCCCTAATTATTCTGGGAATACATTTGTAATGACAACCATATCCACAATCCTCACATTCATACCAAGTCTGTACGAGACTCCTAAATTATCAACAAAAAATTGGTTAATTTCCACGATTTCCTTATAATTCAATTAATCACCATATAGCACCAGTACAGTGATCGCAATATCTTGAAACTGTACTCTTTAAAAATGGTTGTAAAATCAAATGATGTCCTCTAACAGTTCGTTTAGATGCACCACTACTCTTATTGCGTGGATGTCTAAAAATGGTCAGAATTCAAATCAATATCAATGTAATAACATAGAAGAATTACAAAGGATCAGATAGAGCATCACGTAATTCTTGTAAACGTAAACGTAACTCGATCAAATGCCGTACAAGCCATTTACGTTCTATTGAACATTGATTACTTTCCAATACTAAATCTTTACAACGACTGATTGCTATCAATAATTCCTCTGCTGTAGCTTCCTAAAAATAAAAAATATTAAAATTACTGATAGAATTAACGATTTACAGGTTCCATCACTTTATTTAAAGCTAATTTTAATTCTTCTGATGCTAGACTTGATGGTAACAAACAATCGTCGGTGTTGTCTTCTGTTGAACCACCACCAGAAACAGCCGGTGATGGGGTATTTTCGTCACGATTAATTTCTTCAATATTGGACATTTCTAAGCTTTTAGAATATATAAAATATTTAAATGAATAAGAAAATAAGTTTTTGGTTATGTTATGACAAATTCCAATGACGTAGAAGTATATAGACTGCTCATCCGATCGACAAAAACGTGACCACATGTGCGCTGACATCTTGAATATTTACGGCTCAAACCAACTAAAGTCGCAGACCGATAACTCCGGGTTTGCTTACGAAATAATCTGAGAAGTATTGTTAGTTGCATAAAAACTGATTGCGAATCATCAAAATAAGACTATAAACATTTTAAAATACAAATATGTATGATATATTGGTGATTTGGTTAATTTAATTCAACTTTTTTGGAATGATTTGCATATAATCAAGATTACCCTGTTATTTTGTAGTTATTATAATTATTGTTGTTCGTATCTATATCCACATAAAACAAACCAGGGTACCTATTCTTGTATACTTGAAATTAATAAACTAATGAATTACATTCAAATAACAGACGCATTTGTAATAATTAAACAAATAATTGCAAATTAACAGGTAAAAATTGTGTGCGTGTAATCTTTACGCGCGATTGAAGTAAAACTTGTTTGGCGTTTATGACACATATCATGAAACGATTAAACTTTAACTTAAAATATTACAGTTTAGTTATATTCATTAATGATATACTTTACAAAGAATAATATAAAGCTATATTCACATTATGCATTAAAAATAGGTAATATTGTCTACAATTATATGTAGATTTTGATTTTATACATTTTCACCCTTAAGTGTGGGTATGTGGAATTCATTTTAATGATAATTCCAATGATCTTTGTTCATCCCAAAATCTAAATCATTGTGATGATGATGATTCCAATTACAACAACAGTTGGGAAAATATCGATTTGCGTTAGTTAGAGGGTGCTTTAGTTTGTTTGAGTTATATAAGGGAAATGCGAGAAGAGAACGAGATAGATGATACTACCAAATTTTAGATGATCAAATGAAATGTCCGTGAACAATGAGTGTTATAGAGAAAATGTGATCACGGGATGAAGTGACAAAGTGGAAATAAACGCATCGAGATATTTGCACCAAAACCCAGATAGCACACAATATTGCAGCAATATTGCGATGCAATATTGCACGGACATTGCAGTGCAATATTGCAGCAATATTGCATGGATATTGCAGTGCAATATTGCACGGACATTGCAGTGCAACGTTGTAGCAATATTGCAGAGGGCGGACATGAGTAATATTGCTGCAATATTGCGTGCTATCTGGGAACGAACCACCATATAAATATATTCATTGTAAGAACACCTCGTAGATTATAGTGGCAATTATTAGGTATGTTCCCACCCACAATTCTAGATTGTTTGGTTGATGACTAGACTACGCATGTCTAGTTAGAAACTGATCACAAAGTACTTTCAAACATCACCAGCTGGACCGCATTTCTATTGAATTCATTCAATTTACAATTTCTGATGAGAGTATATGTGATTTTCTTAAATCAATCGTCCCGTTTTCCATTACCATCTGCTACCGTGTGGAAAATGAGCATTTCCGAAGCATATTTTTGGAAATCTAGATTTCAACCAATGATAGACGTTTTAACATGTTAGGTATTTAAAATTGTGGTTGCTTAGCAACATCTATACATTAATGCAATCGAGTACTTTCGGGTGCCCAACACACGATGGAATGTCGGCTGTATCCGTTGGATCGTAGAAAATCGTTTTCATTTATAGTACACTTTTCATATGAAAATTCACGAGCCGAATGGCCGAATGGTTAAGGATATGGATTTACGCCTAGAAGTCCGGGGTTCAAACCTCGGCACGGTATGAAAAAGGATTTTCAGAATTTTCCTCTTCTTATAACAAATTGTTAATTTGTCCATGCCACAAAGTACATGGACCAGTTAGCAAGATTAGGATGTCTGCCCTAGCCCCCCCCCCCTTTGCAGGTCCCTCATCGTAGAAAAAACGTCTAGAATTGGTGAAATGAGCAGTAACCATCATCCATAAAAGGGCATAAGCGCCCAGGGTTTGGTTGAAATGAGCAGTAAACCATCGTCTATAAGTAAAAGGGCATAAGCGCCCGGGGTTTGGTTGAAATGAGCAGTAAACCACAATCCTTTTTCTTTTTAAACATAAAGTTAAACACAATAAGAAATATAAAAAAATAATAGTTTAAAAAACACTCTTTAATGGTAGACTGAACTAATAAGTAAAAGCTCCCTCTCCGGAAGGAAATCGTTAATCCTTTAAAAAGAAGATGTATGCAACTCTAAAAACTTTCAAAGCTTCAGCTGACATCTACTGATTCTCTATGATAGTATACATTAGAGTGAAACAATGATATCTTATGTCTCCCTTTACTGGGCTACGTAGCTTAATTCATATGGACTGCGCATTGTAATGAGATGAAAAGAGTGAGACAAACCTCCATATAGGCCCTCTTTTTTAAAGCACAGAAATTATAGGCGGTAAGCAGTCTATATACTTCTACGTCATTGCGGTAAGCAGTCTATATACTTCTACGTCATTGACAAATTCAGATTCGGATTAGTGTCGCCATCTTAACGCAAGCACGACAAATCCGCCCGATTCATGCTACACCGTGACGTCACAGCAATTAGCAGCATTACTCCTAAATGTATACAATCAGTAATACACCATTGAGACATGCTACTACGCAGTGTATTGTGGAGGGCATTCAAAGAAAGTAATTGATAAATACTGATCAATTAGCAATAACTTTATTGGAAATGTGAGATATCGATAAAAATAATTATTAATATGGATATATTTCTCTAAAATATTAACTTCAATGACAACTTACATTAAAAATTCCTTAAAAATAAAAACAAGCGATTATAGAGTACAATTGTATTAAATGCATTAGCACCATTTCAAATTGATAAACCAGCTTTTTGACGACATTTTTGTATAATGGCACGTAAAATAAATTGTTTTCTAGATAAACTTCTAACTTGTTTTAAAAATATATCTAAATCAATTACACCACATCTTAAAGCTTCACCCATATAATAAATTGCATCTTCTAAAGCAGCTTCTTCAGCAAATGCATTTAATAATCTACAAAAAAATAAATTACAATATGTAAATTAGAATGTAGAAATATGTATTTTTGTAATTACTGTTTATATAATGGTGCTGTAGTTATAACAGCATCATCAACATCTATAGATTCTTCATTATTTAATCTCTCAATAGCTTTATCTAATTCCTGTTCTTTATCTTTTAATAAAGTTATATTTTTCTCTAAATCATTTTGTTCTTTTTCTAAACGATTTAAAATATTATTTAATTTCATTTTGCCCTGTTTCAATTCGTCTTGTGTGCGTTGTAATGTTTCTAATTCAGCTTGATTTTGTTGTAATTTCTCTTTCATACGTCTCATTAATTTCTCTTCAATTGCTGTCAATAAAGATTCACGTATATGTTCCTCTTTTATTGTACCAGTATTACCAGGCACAATTGGTGTACCAGGTATACCAAAATTCCCACTACTACCGCCACCATAAGATTGTGGATACGGTGTAGGATACGAACCAGAATAAGGTGGGTATGGCATATTTGTTGTTGGTGGATATGGTGGATAACCACCAAAACCTGTATTTGGTGTTGGATAAGATGTTGTCGGATATGGTGGCATGAAGTTACCACCTGATTGTGGTATGAAACTACCACCAGGTTGTGGTATAAATGCTACAATTTAATTAATTAAACAATCAAAAATTACCATTCAAATAATAGAAGAACATCTTACAATTTTTAGGGTATGGTAAGTCGGATTCTTTAGGTCGTGCATAGACTGGTGGTTGATCACCGAATGTTACAATCATAACTTGTATTAAACCTAATAAATCTGATGAGCCCTAAAATAGATTAATTCTTGAACATTTCTATAATAATTCCATCAAATTTTATACGAACATATGTCCAATCGTGAAGATATGGTAAATAAATTTTACCATTTTGATCAACGTAAATTGATGCCTTTATTGACATCTCTGATGTTGGTTTTACATAGCAAATTGGTGCATTTTTCGGATGTGTATCCATTAGCCATATACAAATCGGTATATTATAAACATTACCTTTATATGATACAGGTATTGTACCATTTAAATTAACCAAATCCACCGGTGTACCATCATTGAATACTACAGATAAATCAAGATAATTTACAAATTTTCAGACTTACATACAATATCTTACTATAGCATTCTTGTAATGGTGATAAGCCATGATAATGATTGATAATACTCAAAATTTCCCGAAAAGTAATCTCAGGATTATGGTACTGTAAAAACAATGGATTTTCATTACAAATTTTCATTAATCATTAAACGATTATTTAAATTACTTTTGATAACCATTGACGCAATCTGCCTTCATCTGCAACGGCCATTTTAATTAGTTTTTCTTAATTATTTTAAACAAAAATTAATGTAAACTTTAATTCTTTGTAGATGACATCACTCTTGACAACTAATTGACATTTCGCCATTTGTTTATCAAGTCTACCAACAAAAGAACAATTGAACAATAAAAGTATCCAAATCACAAGTCATTAATTAAAAAGTAAATATAAATAATACAATCAGTATCTTAATAAGGGTCGTATGGTTACAATTGTTTATTTTTAAACGTTTTCAATAGAATAAGTTGATGTAATTTATTAGTGTTTCAAAACTTTTCCAATAACTTGGGGTTTTTAGTGGTTAATATTGGTAGCGCCTAAGATAACAAATGCCGGATCATTTAAAATAGCTATAAACATCCCCTGATTTCTTTCTTATACCCTTCAATTCAATCTTAATCGTGGAATAGCGTGGAGGGGCAATTTTTGCGTTTTATTTCCACCCTTTCAGAAAATACTTTTAAAATATAACAAAATTCCGTTTGGTGGGAAATGCAGGTCAAATTTCCCGCTTAGGTATCAGCATCAGCGCTAACTAGCGAATGATTCACTCGTTAATTCATGACTTTTGCAGATAAAATTTATCATGGACACTCCTGTACCTATTTGAGAGGAAAACGTAAACAATACCTCAGAGGTAAGATTAGGGCTTTTGCGTTTCGTATATTTTCCGTAAAGTTACAATATTAAAATTTTGTGAACATTTAGAGCGTCGTATAAATATGCAAAATCCAAAAAAATCCCTCCCAAGTCACCCCCATAAGGCGGACCCTCCTCCAAAGATGATGAAGAAGTGGCATTTTTTAAGCTATGTTAGCTGATAATGAAAATATGCGGAGATGCAAGTTATCAAGGAAAATAATTGCTGAAGAAATCTCATAAAATTCATGTTTACCTTTGTGTGCACTGTCTTCAACTTGGAGATACTTTTACAAACCCCTAGGCCCTCATGCGTCCTTGTAGGGGGTGGACGGGCGACTCATGGGGATTTGATTTTGGTTATTTATACCATTCTCAACATGTCCACAAAATTTTAATGTTGCAACTTTACGGAAAGTCCACGAAATCCAGAAGCATTAACCTTACCCAAAAGTGTGTTTTCGTTGTTTGAATGAATCTATTGAAAGAAATTTTATTTATTTAGATAAGTAACATATATTCTCCACCATACAAATGGCAGGTGGTGATTCTATTTTAGTTGAAGAAGATGTCGTAAGACATTTGATAATTGGTAGAAATAATTACAAATTCAACTTTTATTAGACTTTATTAAAGCAATGCTTTATTTTTTAGATAATAAAATAGATAACTATAGTGATAGTTCTTATCACGAAAATCTTAATAGTTCTGAGGATAATCAGATTGTTGTAATTGTTGATGGAATTCATAATAATAGCTATAATGACGAATTTATTATTATTGGTAAAACTAATTATTTGTTATAGATTGTAATAAAATTATGTTCGTTTTGTTAGAAAATGGAAATGATTCTGGTAATCGTATTTCTAAAGATTGCGATAATTTCATTGAGTCTATTCATGAAGAAAATGATTTAGAAATGACTGAACAATCTGAAAACATTACAATGACGAATGGAATAAATAGTGATAAATATAAAGTAATAATAATTAATAACGAAAATGGTACCAGTTCAAAAAAGTATCAATGCGGTACGTGTAATAGAATATTTCGCTATAAAAGTAATTTAAGCGCACACTTAATAATACATAATCCAAATAAATTCTATCAGTGTACTATTTGTGATAAAAAAATTTCAAGAAAACATGACTTAACCACTCATATGAGGATACATACTGGTGAAATGCCATATCAATGTGATAAATGTGGTAAAAAATTTTCAGGTAAACATATGAGGATAAACATACTGGCGATAGATCAAATCAATGTAATAATTGTGGTAAACTTTTTTCAGATAAACGTAAATTGACCACTCATATGAGGACACATACTGGTGAACGACCATATCTGTGTAATAATTGTGGTAAGAAATTTACAAGAAAAGATATTTTGCTTGATCATATGCTCACACATACTGGTGAAAGAGCATATCAATGTGTTAATTGTGGTAGAAAATTTTCGAAAAAATGTAATTTGACCATTCATATGAGGATACATACTGGTGAAATGCCATATCAGTGTCATATTTGTGATAAAACGTTTTCAGGTAAATGTAATTTGACCACTCATATGAGCCGGTCTCCTATGTGCCCTGGTCAGGTTGGTATAACATTATTGAGGCACCCAAACAAACAATTACTCACAAATCGAATTGCACACCTTTAGAGTGAGTTAGAACAGGCTGAGTAATTGTAAAAGAGACTGAGCTTGTCCTGCATATGAGCACGCATACTGCTGAAAAGAAAAATCAGTGTGATAATTGTTGTAAACTTTTTTCAGATAAACGTAATTTGACCACTCATATAAGGACACATACTGGTGAACGACCATATCACTGTAATTATTGTGATAAGAATTTTTCAAATAAATGCAATTTAACTACTCATATGAATATACATAGTGATAGAACACTATATCAGTGTGATGATTGTGGTAAGAAATTTTCAACAAAACATATTTTAATTGGTCATCGAAAAACGCATACTGGCGAAAAGCCATATCAATGTGAAAATTGTGGTAAATGTTTACCAAGTAAACGTAATTTGATCACTCATATGAAACAACATACTAGTGAAAGACCATATCAATGTAATAATTGTGGTAGGAAATTTTATTATAAACAATATTTAACTACTCATATGAGGGTGCATACTGGTGAAAGGCCATATCAATGTGGTAATTGTGGTAAGAAATTTTCAATAGAAGATGTTTTGATTCTTCATATGAGCATACATACTGGTGAAAATCCACATTAATAATTACAGATTTTTTTATTAATATTAATATAATTTTTTTTTAAATAAAATTCTTAGTATTAATCATAGATACTATGAAATTCGTTCGTTTTAAGTTTTCCTCTTATTATCATAATGTTGTTATTGTCAGGGCCGTAACTAGGCAGGTACAACCGCACAGAGCCTGCGAAATAAGATGTTAACGCCATTTTTTTATAGTGCTAAAGGGCCCAAATTTAACATATAGCTCAGGGTACTTCAGAGGCTAGTTACGGCACTGGTTGTTATAATAGTAGGCACGTGTGATAATTGGTTAAGCGATATTTATTCGCTGGGACTTGTGGAAAAGGATTTAATTGCTTCTAGACTGAGAAAAATACTTTTAATACTTATGGTATGCATGAGTCTACCCGACAAGATCAATCAAAATTTATGGTCTTTTTTTCACATAAAAGGAACAGCACAAAACGCATCTGTATGCTCTGCAGACAGGGCCGGTTTTACAAATTTACACATTCGCTATTATGCCGTCTATCATTGTAAAGAATATGGCGATCGCTATTTATTCTTTGTGTTATGAACTCTATATATTTTGCATAAACTGTACAGGGTCGGCCAACTCATCTAGAAACAGCCTTATTATGTGTTCTCTACTACTGAGTCCGTTCCTGACTGATGTAAATTGTGTTGCCTGCCATCTAGCAATGTGACAACAGTGTCGATGACGTTACTAACTTGACAATATATATGTCAAGTCAGGTGTTTACGAGCGCCGATTGGTCAGGACGAAAGGTCCTTTTTAATGATAAGGGGGATAGATATATTAAAAAAACAGTCGAGTCATTTATATTTGTTCCTGGTGGTAATTTGAGGTTGCATGGACAATTTCATGACGGTAAGTCAAATATTAACAAAAATTACTGAAATTGGACTCCTTTACCCATCGATTTTCATTCTAAGTAATTTATTTGTAAGTCAATTGCGCAAACGCAATACGAGACAAATTGTCAATTCAAGGAAAGTCTGGTTGAATTATTAATTTGGCCTTCATACAATTCAGGTGATTATAATTAAAATAAAACAAAAAAATAATAATGGATAGTAATAAGGATGAAGCTGAGAAATGTATAGAAATTGCTGAACGTTATATTAAAGAGAGAAATCGTGAAAAAGCTGAAAAATTCTTACATAAAGCTGAACGTTTATTTCCAACACAAACAGCCAAAGGTATGTTTAAATAACCAATAAAATTAAATGAAAATTATGAAATCTATCAACGGACGTGTCCGTAATTGGAAATTCAATTGTTTTTTTGTTTTTGTTTGTTTTTTGTTTGTTTGCAGATTTATTAATGCAAGTTAAATTTATCGCTGAGAAACCTGTTAAAATTGAACAACCAAGACGACGACAAACATCAAAAGTGGAAGATTTAAAAATGACACCAGACTATACAAAAGAACAATTGGAAGTGGTTGAAAAAATTAATAAATGCAAAGATTTTTATCAAACTTTAGGTGTTAGTAAAGATGCATCCGATTCAGAAATTAAAAAAGCTTATAAAAAATTAGCGTTACAAATACATCCTGATAAAAATAAATGTCCTGGAGCTGCTGAAGCTTTTAAATCTATCGGTATAATATATATTCTGAAAAAAATAAGACAGAAAAATCTTATTCAATAATTACAGGTAATGCTGTAGCAGTATTAACAGATGTGGAAAAACGTAAACATTATGATCTTTGTGGTGATGATGAGAAATTGGCATCATCTAGAGGTAATCAATATACAAATCCATATGGTAGAGAATTTGATGCTGATGCTGCTGATGAATTATTTAATATGTTCTTTGGTGGCATGAGTGGTGGTAATGTTTATGTTAGACGTGGTGGACGTTGGCAACGACAAAATACAGCATCTCAGGAAACACACCATACTCATCGTGAAGTAATTATGATTACAACAACAAAACGATTAAAAAATTTGCACGATTTTCTATTGATTTTTAGCAACAGAATAGTTATACAGCTTTTATACAACTATTACCGATATTATTAGCAATTGTTCTATCAATGGCATCAAGTTTCTTCGTATCTGATCCACCTTACAGTCTTCAACCATCAACGTAAGATGATTAAATTAACAAATAATCAAATAATTAATTTGTTTAATTTAGAAAATACCCAATACCACGAGTAACACAAAATCTGAAAATCGATTATTATGTTAAAGAAAATTTCCATACAGAATATCAAGGATCTGTTAGACGATTAGAGATATCAGTGGAAGAAGAATATTTATCAAATCTACGACATGCTTGTTATAGAGAGAAGAATTATAGTACGTATTCGATAATTATGATAAAAAGTTATTTTGTTTATCATTCAATTGATTTGTAGAGGATTCAATGTTGTGGCGAGCTAGAAATTTTAATGATAAAGAAATGTTTCAAGCTGCACAAAAAATGTCAACGCCATCATGTAGTCGTTTACAAGAATTAAGAAGTTATGGTTAATTGTTTTAATTTTGTTATACAAATATGTTTGTTATTTATTGTCTTATAGAATTATAGTTAATTGTGTGAACAAGTACACTTCATATATAACGATTCAATAAATAATTAGTAATTTTCAGGTATACACAATATTCTAAATGGAATTTATAGATTATCAAGCCCACAAAACAATGGAATTAATTAGTTTATTAAATTAAAAAGTAAAAAAACATTATGTGATGTTCAACAAGATGTATTTGTAAATTTGTTTTATTTCCAGATTAAATTAAATTGTAAAAACAAGTCATGTAAACGTGTTTTATTCTCGATTTATTCGATGATCTGTAAGGTAATCTGCGATACACGTATTTTTTTTTCTATTGATTTAATATCAAAACGATGTTGAGATGAGAGAAAACTGATTTTGTAGAATTGAACATCCCCAAAATGCTATAAAAAAATATTTTTTCACTGATTTACCATATTTCCGCATTTACTACAATCAATTCCACCGTTAAACCTGAACGATTTTTAGTACGTGTCTTGAATAAACACTATCAACAGACCGAAATTGCTAGGATTCCATCTCGTCGGGCATATGCCCCAGGATTGTTACGTTTTGAAAATAATGATCGCGTCAAATTGGAGAACAATCATTTTTATTCAATTTAACAAACATTTACATGATATGTCTAGGTAGAATATGGTATAATAATAATAATAATTTATAGATAATATATATATTTGAGATTAAATAATAAAATGGATTTTTTATTATTTAAATACAAATGCAATCTGCTATAATTTTTAACAACGGTAGTAATTTTTTTTTATGTATTTCTTGATTTTTTTTTATACAAATATATCATGTGCAGTCTCGCTTTTTAGCAGTATTATTAGCAAAATAAACGAATAGATGATGAATAAAATTGCAATGAAAGTTGTTGCGATTGTCCATATAAGCTTCACATTACAGATAGTCATAAATATTCGAGTCTGCATATCGGCAAATTTTCTTGTATTTATTCAAAATAAAAATAATAATGGGATGTAACGATTCATTATTGACGAATAAAGAAGACAGTAGTGAAGTATTAGAAAGGAAACAACAACAAAACATTGATTTGTATCAACAATTTTTATATATATGCAATAAATTAAAACAAATTAACAGAAAAATAATGATCAAATCAAGCTAGGAATGAACGTTAAATAGAAACAATTTTAAAAAAAATTGTGCTAATTACAATAATGTGTAAATTTAATACTTTGTTGTTGTATAAATCCATATTGGTAATTTCGTCAAATTCGTGTATATTCAGCAAAAACAAATCGATTTTAAATTAATAATAACCTACGATTCAAAATGAAAAATTCATGATTTCGATTTAGTATGCAACGATTTCTTTTTTTTTTAATTTTACAACAGAGATACCACTATCACACCAAAGATTCTAACAATTTTACAATAGTTCCCACAATTTAGAAAAGTCTATTTGTAACGTTAGCTAAGTCTTGCCGATTGTGCTAAGTTAATTGGAACGTACCGACCAGGTACATAGGAGGAGTTCTAGAAGAAGCTTCAAACGAAACAAAACATGACTAGAGCATACTAAATCTTCCTTTTGGATTGGTATCTAAACAATGATCTAATAAATTACCACGAATACACAAGAAGTCTCGTTGGAAAATTACCAAACAAAAATTAAATTTTTAATAGAATTATTTTTGTTTTTTGTTTTTATAAATTTTGTTTTATTTAACGATTAACAATCACCTTGGCGCTTAAAATTAATTTATAATCACAGACGAAAATAAGCTTGGCCAGTCGTAATTCTGTGTGTAATTCACTAAAATATTCTTCACATTTATTTGTTGAACTGTAATTGACGCCAACAATTCCAATGTGTTTGTGATTCACCATAATTTTTGGAATTGTTGCAATCGATAAGTGTTCAGTGTATTGCTGAGAATTCCTTTAGTTTTGTCTTTTATTTTGATAATGAAACCCAAAAATTATCACACAATTTGTTTTGTTATTAATGTTGAAATCAAAATCCAAAGCAGATATTTTCTAGCACTGTAGCTGGATTAAATTTTAACGTAAAAATAGAACACCTCATCTATCACTTTATTTGTGTCAGCGTTAATTTCAGGCGAATTGCATTGCAGCCACATTTGCACTAAACATTGCGTTTACTTTGATTATATATTTATAATTTTTTTTTGTCTTTTTCTTTTTAGAATTTCCAATTATAATAAAAATAAAAATAAATTCTCTTTTTTCTCTCGTTAACAATGAATTGCTTTACGTAAAACAACCAATAGCACTTCAATATGCACCATTTCTTACTTCTCTTGTGAATTTTGAACAAATGTTACACCATGTTTTCGGATGATTTTCCAAATTAATGAATCTTGAAGTCGTGATGAATGTGCAGAAAATGCATACAATTCCTGAAATTTCCACAAAAATTAATGATGACTAATGTTGTTCATTTCGTGTTATTACCTTTAATTGCTACGAGGACGGATTTGGTCCTTTCGATATCGAATTCCCTGTTGGTTTTTGTTGTGCAGTCCGAGCAACTGTTGAATGGAACAATAATTGCGTTTCTTCATTCGATGAATTATCATCCATTGGAGGTGGTGGTGGGCAAATGTATAATGGCATATCGCCACCATCACTGCTCAATTTATTCGAATCAACAATTCCATCTTTGCATGTACGTTTCTCTTTGCTTATCAAATCATCTAACAAGAATAATTGTGATTTTTTCTTATCAATATCTGTTGATTGTTGTTGATAATAGTTTGGTTTTGTGGACGTTCTATGATTTAATGTACGCTGACGCATTGGTGGCGATGATAAACGTTTATTTGGTGAATATTCACTACCGGATCCAATCTCATAACCGGACATATTATCGGAGATTAAGCGTTCACTTTCCGGATCTGCATTACGATTACCACTACTATCAGATTTTTTTAATATTGATTTCGAACGTCGATGATGCTCCAATTGTGGACTAACCCGACTATCAATCGATTCAACTGATAATGATGACCTACTACCACTGTTTTTGCCTAAATTTACAACAACAACAGAAAAAATTGAATTAGTTTGAAATTAATCGAAAATTTGTGGTATTGTTCGGAAAGGTTTGTCAAAACACGAGGATTATATTTCAATTCAACTACTGTATCTTTATAGATTTTATTGTTTCTATAAAATATATCGTCGTGCCCTTTAGACTATTACTAAGTACATATTGATCGTGTCTACGACCCAACTATCGTCAACTTTAATATTGAATACTGTAGAGCAACACAATATTCTCCAAGGAATTTCATTACTCATTGAAATATCGAGTGTATGATAAATAAATGAGAAAATTTTTGAATTAACTAAATACCTGATCTTGAACCACTCAAATTCTGCAAACCAAACAAATGTTGGTTGATGATTCTAGTTGCAGACGCTAATCCTCGCGTTGGTATAAATGAAGTCTTTTTCTTTTTCGATTCTAGACTCTCTTGTGAATTACGTTCAAATGCATCACCGAATCTAGTCCTAGGTCGACCACCCTATAAAACAAGTTCGTTTAGTTTCAAATTTCATAATGAAAAATATCCGAATAGATATCTGCCAATCATTTGCCACAAAGTTAATTAATTAACTAATTGTATCGATCGTTTGATATGGATACAAGAAAATGAAACGTACCTGCTGAAATCGCGTTTTTCGATGTCTTGGCAATGGTGAATCGTTCAAACTAACACGACTACCCCTATCTAATAATGGTCCAAATCCTGTAAAGCCCTCCTCAATCGGTGATGTACCTAAACTTCTCAAAGCTGTATCACCGGAAGCTGATTTTTTCACACCACCAGTTCGTCCTGTTGTGCCTATTGTTGTTGATTGTATTGATGGTGGTGGTGGTATTGTTGTAACTGGACTATTATCACCACTTTTATCTAAAGGATTCACATATAGATTACTGTCTATAATGCACGATGGATCAACAATATCAGATGTTAAATCTCCCTGAGAATTGAATGGATGTGTTGTACAACTGGCAAATGTATCTGAACTATCCATACTAGCCAAATCTGCACTATTTATATTATTATTATTATTATTATTATTGTTATTATTATTATTAAAGTTGTTGATATTATTGTAATCGTTTCTTTGTTTCATATCAATTTCAAGAAAACTATCATAATTTATTTGGTCTTGTTCAGCTTTTAACGTCCTCATTTCGAGACAGACGGGATTACGAAAATCACTAGTCGGTAGAGGCATCAGATTTTCCGCATCAACAAATTCTTTGAAATCCTGCAGCACGTTCCAAAGAAACAACTCAATTACAAATATTATCATAACATACACAAAAATTATTATTATCAATAATCAAGTTACGATTGTTGTTCTCATAATAAAGCAATCATAAAATCGTAACAGATAAATCTATTTGTTGATTTGAATAAAAATCGAATTAAATATAAAATCATCTACAACACATATCAAATTATCCTCTATAATTATGAAAACATGAATAATCTTACACGTGCATCGTGTAGCTTAAGCCAATAATATAACAAGAATTATGTATATTTAAATTAGATACGTGCGTGCTATGGGGTGACCCTAAATTTGCTACTAGCGTGCTAGTATAGAGTTACTAAACAATTTTTTTACAAAGATTTTCATGCTCTTATGCAATCGGAAAAACAAAATTCGAATTCTCCGTAGATAAAATTACAAGAGATTTGTAACAATTTCTGTGTGCTGTGTGAACAGAAAAGGTTAACGAAAATGTAATAAATAAAAATTAAAACTAAAACAAATCAATTCGGAAAATTAGGATAAAAAATACAATAAACAAAATCAACATCTGGCAATTTTTATTATTGGCAATCAATTAATTAAATCAAAATTATTGAATTCAACATATTGTCGAAAGTAAATTCACATTTATACAGTTGGCAATTTCTTCCTTATGTTCTATACATACGATTGTTTGAAAATGGATAAACTGTATATTCGGCCATCTATTTGTTAGAGACAAATAGAACGACAGGAAGCCAATAAAAAAAACGGTGATAAATCATAATTGGAAACACTCAATTCCATTCTAAATGACCGTTGTTAATATTTGGTGGATGCGCCGGGTGTGACAAACACACACTTTCTGTATCCGGTAGTAATGATATATATATATATATATATATATATATATATATATATATATATATATATATAAATAGAACATTTTGATTACGATGGCAATTTTTTCAATAATAACACCATTTTTATATCAGCAGTACATTTTTTATGGAAATCGAAGTGATTCTGGATTCCTTACAAGTTTTCCAATCATAAACTTGTTTGTTTCGTTTTTGACACAAAAAAATTGAGAAACCAAAACGAAAATGTAGGATTTCTCAGAGAAATTGTCAATATAAAATTGCCAGATGTATTGAAATACGGTTGAAACAGCTCCGCCGATAAATAATATCAGCAGCCGGTAGTGATGTCCAATAAATTGTTGATGGATGGCCGATATCAAAGATGATTTTTATTTAAAATGTCATTATGGAATATTAGTTTATAATTTCGTTATTTTTTTGGTAATATTTCGTTATTGTTTGTTTGTTTGAACTTTTCGGCGTAACTCACCTGTAAACAGTGATTCTATGGAATAACAACACTACACGCTTTTGGTATGAAGTGGAATACATTCGCCTTGGCATCTTCCAGGGTTACATTCCTGTAACGCAGCAGCACGCTCAATTTTCCACAATTTTCTAAATTTATTTATTTATGTCCACTTTTTTTAACAGAAATTTTATAAACAAAAAACAACAATATAAGAAGAAACAAAGGAACATAACAGAAAAAACAACAAATCAACTGGAGTTTGTTGATGAATTCGTGTATTTGTGGTAACAATAGATTATTTCTAATATAAAGTCGTTGGCTTGAATTCAACTATATTTGATGGCAATCTTCATTGTTGTTGTTATTATTGTGTCTGGAAATAATGTGTACACAAAACAGGTAATCATGTCAAAATTAATCAATTAGCTATTGATACCTGTTTGGGGGGAAATTCACAATGACACACAAATACAGGCTACATGCTTTATTATAGTAACATGCTCAAATTGATGAACAAGCATCGAATGGTAGCCGAAATTTGCGTCTAGAATACAGCTTGATGATTATTAAAAAAAAGCTAATATCTTTTTCATTTGATGATTCTTGCAAAGCTGAAGCCGAATGATATAAGCATTTAGAATGATAATTTAGTGTTAATAGAAAGGCAATACTACCTTCGAGGTGCAAAAGCAACATTCGAATTCGTTAGGTATTTCATCAAGCTTCTCAATCCTCCTCATGGGATCAGATTTTTTGCTGTCAGCCTACAAGATAGATTACATACAAGTAGCATAGCATAGGAATAGAATATTTATAAAATTTTACACATAAATTTATTTTACAAATTATTTCTATTTACAATTGAAGTATTCACATATTTGAAGTGGTTTTGTTCAACATCACAATTCCCAATAGACTTCGTCAACCTTTATTATTATTATTGCTATTTTTACTTTATCCTTTATAAAGATCGCGTGTCAAGTATTCGTATAAAAAATATCAATTCTCTATAAATTACATATAAAAATAAAGAGGACAAATAGTTGGTTCTATCTGAAAGGACACGAAAGTATTAATGGAAAATAAACAAAAAAAAACTCATTTACTTTAATACGTATGTAGATAGGGTGGTAGGTTGACTCAATGGCAAAAGAATGACATTTACCGTCCATATTGCCGTTGACGTCAAGCGATCGGTAAAATTTCTCTAAGAATTTTCCACCGCCACCAATGAGAAGGTATTAAAAGACTCAAGTATCCTGGGGTTCATAGTATGGGGTTGAATTTCCACTTCGCTCAGTGGCACCCCAGGAAAATGGGCACGGAGACAGCTGCAAAAACCCCGAAATACTAAGTATATAGAGAACGTTTAATTTTGATCTTGTGAGACTTGTGATGTTGAATTTTCCACATTTGATTTTCGAAAACATACAGAGGAACTGTTTAAAGCTGATACATGTGAGTTTACAACGACATTTGCAATACTGTAAAAGTGATAAACAATTTTAATTCGAAACCACATCCACTTGAATATGCAAGACAGTATTAGTAATATTTAAAACCTAACAATCGGTTTATTGTAAAAGCTGTATAAACAACAGGGAATAATTAAAATTTGAACTTTTTTCTCTGATTTGTTGTCATTTCTAGAATTTTGAAATAAAACAAAAATAAAATAAATCTTACCCCCGGCGAAATACATCCTTGTGACGTTGCTGTTACTAGTTGTGTCTCATCTTGTGCCAATGGAGCCAGTGGAATGTCTTGTTGTTCAAATTGTTGATCATCTATTGCAATCGATCCAGTGTCTAATAGTTTTCGTTGTGATAATGGTGATGCAGGTAATGGTGGACCTTCACCAGTAGGAAGACATGGTGTTTGGGAAGAATTACTACGTCGATGTCTGTTTGTGTAATGATCAAAATTACGATAACATCCACTACCAGTTTGTGCCGGATTTCGTCCACTAGCTGATTCACCTTCTGTACTGTTGCCATCACCAGTATGTGACATATTGTGCCCTAACGAGACACCCCATTCGTCAACATCATGATTTTTTTTTAATTGATTTATTTTTGTATATTGGTTTGTACACCGTGCACACGCTCTTTACCGTAATCGTCACCAAAAACTAATTCAACACATTCATAGAACGATGGATGAAAAAGCAATTACCAAAGACAACAAAAACAAATCGATAATATGATTTTTTTTTGTAGGCAATGTGCTCTACATTAAATTAGAAGGCGTATTTATTCATTTATTTTTGAATTTATAGATAATTTGTTTTGATGATGTATAAACTGAACACAAGCGTGAATATAACATGCTCGTTTTTTGGTATGTTTTTTTTTAAATTTTTACGAATGTGTGCGATTGTCTTCGTTTCCACCAATCAGGGCGCACTTGTCACCTACGAAAGAGGACAAACGTCTTAACGTCGGTGCAAACCAAGACACGCCTAAGGATAGCTCACGGTATTTGCATGGGGTTGCCAAAATTTACCATTCAATTATATTAAATAAAACAAAACAATTTAAAAGCATAAGATTAAAGTATTAATAACTACAATAATGTTAGGAAGCAATGTAGCGGATACATGCTTAATTTTGACTAATTTGCCGGTACCTATCTGATTTAGTAAAACAACATTCAGGACATTTTCGATAATAAATTTCGTGCAAATAAATCTCTCTACCTGTATCCACGATGACATCGATGAGATCCATACTTTTGGCGAAGGCATCCCTAAGATTGATGTGATGAAAGGAGACAATACTGCCTTCACGTTTCGCCCGTTCTAGAGCCTCTCGTCGTTTCAGTGCTTTCTCCCTTCGCATTTGATTTTTGTAAAATTCAGCAAAATTATTAACAATGATAGGAATGGGCAACGCGATTACCAAGACACCGCAAATACAACATACACTTCCTATAACTTTCCCTAGCGGTGTTGTTGGATATATATCACCATAACCAACAGTGGTCATTGTTATACCGGCCCACCAAAATGTTTCTGGTATACTAATAAATTTCGTGCCGGGCTCCTCTTTTTCAGCAAAAAAAGCTAATGAAGAAAATATAAGAACACCCATAGCTAGGAACAACATTAACAAACCCAATTCCTTATAAGAATTACGCAATGTAAATCCTAATGATTGGAGGCCAGTTGAATGACGTGCCAATTTTAAAATACGTAAAATTCGCATTATACGAAACACCTGAACAACACGTCGAACATCTTGAAATTGATCAG